>CAKNYM010052215.1:284776-341356 GCA_932195095.1 Andricus curvator | reverse complement strand
CTGCAGAATAGTCTCAATGCCGGTATGATAGGAAGAAATTTCACAGTGTCTCAAACGGACACACATGTATGCTCACCTCGCACTCTCAACCTCACACAGGCTCACACACACAGAGAATCAGGTAGGCATACACATATAATATAAATACATAATGGCTTAGAACACCTAATATTATCATGGATATGTTCCACTATGCTACAGAATTTTTCCCAATGCCAGTATGGTAGGAAGGCATTATCAGTCTCACACGGAAACACACAGATGTATGCTCACCTCATACGCTCAACCTCACACAGACACACATAAACACACTCACCTCACACAGACACGCACTAATACTAATTGATCCAGAACTCCCCCTGTCTATCTACTAACGTTCCAGGAACGTTCCCGGAACGTGTAAAATGTCCGCCCCTTGGGAACGTTCCACTGGTACCTGAGGGGAACTTTCCATTATTGTTATTTTTAACAACAATTATCTCGTAAACCGTAAGAGATAGGTAAAAATGGATGTCATTTTTGAGTTTTGAGTACAGTGTATATATTATGCACTATAATATGATATCCGTATCATAAACCGACATCGATTTTCACCTATCACTTACGGTTTACGCGATATTTATTGATAATAATAACAATAACGTTAATTTATGTTTGGAACGTTCCAGTGGAACGTTCCTGGAACGTTCCCAAGCGGCGGACATTTTACACGTTCCGTGAACGTTCCGAAAGTTCCCGCGGAACGTTCCGGGAACGTCCCAGGAATGTTCCGTGCTATTAGGGGTAGAATGCATTTGCGCAATTCTGTTTCATTCTTTTATCGGATGAAGACCTTTCAGTTTCACGAAATACAATCAACTATCCGAAATTTGAGGTTAGAGTACCCGATTCTGATCAAATCGATCTGATACACTATTAACCTCAAATTTTTGATATTTTATTTTGTGACACTGAAAGGTCGTCAATCAACAAAAGAATGAAACATGACTGAGAAAATAGATTCTACACTTGACAAATATTACTATTCGTACATTTACGACTTACAAGTATTTAGAATATTTCTTTAAAAAGTCGTATGCATTCCCATGACTAGAGACAATTTTTTATGCTGTTGAAAATCTTTAAATTATGCAATGGAATGGATTATTATGAGAAATTCTGCTTCAAAAATCTGTATTATGCGAAATTATGCAATGAAAAATTCAGAACTATAATTCATTTAAATATTCAATACTGGCATAAATGTTAGCAGATGTTACTTGATTTTTTCATTATACATAAATGTATTATTACGTTATTGGGTTTCTAAAAACGAAAAGAACAAGTTTTTCGCTTAGATATTAAATATTTATTTTGAAGTATCGTATAGGAGGGCCCATAAAATCACATCTATAAAGAGGCAATAGATACAAATACCTTTTAAATAACTATATCTATATGAATCACAAAGAATTAAAATATTATAGTGTTTACATATATAGGTATATATACTATCCCTTTTAGATTTTGGAAAAATGTGTGAAAGCATCATATTTTTAAAAATTCTAAACTTTTTGTTCATTTTACGTAAAACTTCTAAAACGCAAAAAAAATCAGTTATAGTATCTTATATCAGGCTCCTTTTTATGGAATTCTTTTTACAAATTGAATAATCGAATTATTATTGTAACTATTTTGTTTCAGTGCAACAACCCAATGAATTTCTCATTCACTAATGCCATGCAAAAACTCATTTATTGTATCAATAGATATAGGAATATATAAAGTAACAATAAAAGGATTTATACATTTTCTCTAAATGACGTTTTTAAACATTGACTTCTGACGATTTTCTTTTCAAGCCCAAAGCGTTAAAGAAAATAGTGAAAAGTACTGATGCACTACATGCAAAATAAGTTTTAAATAAAAAATGCGATCTATAATAAAGTTCCACAAAAAGCATCCTGCTATAAGAGACTATAACTGATTTTCTGTTAGAGCTTTTTTAAATTTTTTTTCTAAATTGAAGAATCTCTTCAAGAACCATAACTTTAGAACTATTTAGGCTATAGACAATTTTTTTTTAATTGTTCGGAAATTTGTGATCTTTTTGTTTACTTATCAGAAGTTTTACGTATAATAATGCGCCAAAAACGTACAATTGAACAAAAACTGATGTCTTGCACACGTTTTTCAAAATCTAAAAGGGAGCGGAATGTCAATCAATATTAATCGCATGGGAACTTTTTTGGACGCAAAATTAGAGGGTTTTATCAGAGAAAACTTTACTTATTACTTGTTGCTTTAGAAAAAAATCACATGAATTGATAAAAAAAAACAAAGATCGAGTTATTTCAAAAGCGGCACTAACCATTTTTTTCATATTCGGTGAAAATACTCAGGAGGCTTTCCCAAAACATAATTTCTAGGTTACAAACTTTAGTCTGCTCTTTTAAGTGAAACTTGGTTCTGAGGAGGCATGCTATCTCTTAGAAAACAAAGTCTGATTTAGAACGAAAATAAGTAATTATAGACTATCAGAATCATCACCAAAATATAAAGACATCATGACGTCTACATTCACGGACACTAAATTGCGGTGATTTGAAGACATTTAATAGCGAAATCGGATTGATTAGATAACATTCCAGTGAGGAACTTTGGAGCAATGTCCTCTTTGAGTTTTGGTTCTTTTTGGAGACTTGTCTTCGAATTATCTTGAAACAAAGCGTGTACGATAAGAAACTCAGAAATCGGCATTAGTATAAAATTTAGAATGATTTTTTAATTTTTGCCAATTAAAGAACATTTTCCATGCAGAAATCGAAATTTTGCAAAATTATGCGAATTTTTGTAAAATTACGCAAAAATTCCAAAATTATGCGACATAAAAAATTATGCGTTTTTATGCAATGACGAAACTTTTTATTCAACTTAGAAACTTCATAAATCACAAAGATTTCGAGTAATATCCAATTCTGAGGCATTATGCGATTATTTCGTTAAATGAGAATTTGGTTAAAAATTGACGTCATGCTAAAATACTCAATTCAAACCAAGGAGAGCTTCCCGCTCTTCGGGCCTCTTTTTAATTGGTCAGCCACTGACGCGGGCGAAATCGTACAGGTACAGTGGTGGGAGGTGACGGAACTGCGCAATTTGAAATTGGGTTCCGCTGAGCTGCAATACGCCATCTATTTTTTCAATGCGGCCAAAATGCGAACTCGCGAAACCAGGTAGAATTTTTAAGATGCATTTTAATTTTTGTTTAAAAACAATTTTGTTATGGTTTTGCACAGTTTAAAACGACTAGTGATTGAAAACAATTAAGATTTATCGGAAACTAAGTGTTACATGTGGAATTTTCATCGTATGTACAGTGAAAACACACGTTTTGTGTTAAAACTATTTTTGTCAAAAAAAAAACAATTATTTTAGTATGCTTCAATTAACCTATCTTAACATAAAAATGAACTTAAAATAAATTTTTATCAATTTATATACATGAAGTATTTACTATCTAAAAAATTCTAACCTAAAAGTTAGGTTAGAATTCGTATTTCATTTCTGAAAGTCTATGATTAATATTTTTTGCATATTTTGAATGAATTTTTTGGCTATATGCAATCATTAAAGGTTATTATAGCTTTTATATTGTGTTGAAACTCACATGAAATAGTAATTACTATTTCATGTAAGTTTTCAACGAGAAATGTGTTTTTTTCACTGAATACGCGTATTCAGTGAAAAAACACATTAAGTGTTGCAAATGGAATTTTCATTGCGATGAAAATTCCATTTGCAACACTTAATTTTCGATAAATCTTTATTTTTTTTATTTACTCAAAAAGACTTTATATCAAGAAGACTAAGTTCACCAAAAAAGACGAATTTTCAACCAAAGAGATGAATTCTCGACGAAAACTGTAATAGTTGATATTTTAACCAAAAAATCTTATTTTTTAAATTAAAATTTAACCAAAAGACGAATTTATAATAAAATAGTTGAATTTGTAACCAAAAAGACGAATTTTGAACTGAAATAGTTACATTTTTTGTTAAAGAAATGAATTTTCAATCAAGAAAAACAAATTTTTAACAAAAAAAGATTTAAATTTTAAATAAAAAACAGTTAAATTAAAAAAAAGATTTTTAAACAAAAAAGTTTAGTTCTCAGCCAATACAGCTTAATTTCAGCCAAACAGTTGCACTTTTAACCAAAAATGATGAAATTTTAATCAAGTTACATCAATTTTAGACCAAAATTGGAAGTTACAATTTCAGTTGAAAACATTTTTTTTCAACAAAAAAAAAACAATTTTCAACCAAAAAGACGAATTTTCAAAGAAAATGAATGCTCATAAAAAAATGAATTTTTAACGAAGTAGTTACATTTTGAACCAAAGAGATGAATTATCAACTGAAAAAGAAATTTTCTACCAAAAATGGAATAGATAAATTTCCAGTTAAAAAAAATTAATTTTCAACAAGAAAAAAAAAAGAATTTTCAACGAAAAAGGTTTTAAATAAAAAAAAATTGAATTGAACCAAAAAAAGATAATTTTTTAATAAAATAGTAAAATCCTTAACCAACACAGGTTGTTTTTCAACCATACAGTTGCTCTTTTAACCAAAGAAAAAGAAAAAAAATTTCAAACAAAGAGATGAATTGTCAACTAAAATAATGAATGTTAAAAAAAAGAATTTTTAAAAAAAGGAGTAGTTTAATTTTCAACAAACAATGATTTCTCAACGGAAAATGTAATAGGTTAGATTTCAACCAAAAAATAATTTTAAACTTGAAACCAAAATATGAATTTTCTACAAAAATATGAGTTTTTAATTCAAAAGAACGACTTTTCTATCCAAAAACAGTTGAATTTTCAACCAAGAAACTGACTTTTTAACAAAATTGTTAAATTTTCAACAAAACAATGAAATTTTCACAAAAATAATAGAATTTTTAACCAAAAGAGATTTATTCTGCACCAAAAATATAAAAGTAGAATTTACAAACAAAATAATAACCTTTCAATCAAAAATTGTTGGATTTTCTAATGGGTTCTATTAATTCATTCACATTTAAGCGAAAAAACAAGAAAAATGGGAAAAAGAAGTTGCTTGAAGACAGGGGAAAAATAGGAATTCTTTAAAAAAGGGAAAAAGAGGGGAAAGAGTGTGACGTCCGCAATATACGCGTTGTAACTTTAAAATACAGCGAACTCTCACTTATTCCAAGGGCCGAAAACCTTAAACATTCTGTTAAGAATTCACTTAAAAAAGACGATTTTTCAACAAAATAGGTTATTTTTCAACCAAATTGTTGAGTTTCTAAGTTTAAAAAGTTCAATTTTTACAAAACTGTTGAATTTTCAACCAGTAAATATGGAAACTGAGTAACTGGTTCGATATTATGCAAGGCGTGAAACAAGGATGCGTTATGTCCTCTTGGCTATTTATCATATTTATGGATAACTGAAGGGTCGGGGAACAAAAGGGCCTAACCCCGTTTTTCCAAATTTTTCAGGACGACAGAAAAACGTTTGTATTTTGCGAGATCACCGAAAAAAATATATTGGACATATGTGATCGATAATCTCCACTCTTGAACGTTGTTCTTTCAAATTTCATGAGAATTTGTCAAATAGTTTTCGATTTATGAGACATCAAAGTTAAGCACGGGCCTAACCCAAGGGGGTACAGGCGAACAAAAAGGCCTAACCCCGAGCAGCAAGCATTCACTCGGCTTAGTGCCGCCTGACCTGCGGTGCAATTCTATGAATAAATACTAGCAAATACAATAATAATTTTTCAATAAATATGTTTGTTAAGTTGTGAAAAATTAATTATTTATTGTCTAGTATATTTTTCTGAGCATGATCTATTATATTGAGTGATACTTTATTTTCGTTAAATTATTATTGATTTTGCTATCGTTTATTCTTATTGCTGTTGAAGATAATAATGAATTTTGTGATTAAGGTTCAGATATTCGGTAAACAATGAACTTGCGCTATTTTTATATTGTTAAAAGTAATCGAATTGGACTGTATTTTTGGAATATATTTTTTTATAAAGATTATCATACTTATGTCAAGACACATCACGGTAAAAACAAAAGTGAAAAAAATTGAATGAAATATGTTGAATTTTACCATCACTTTGTCATTAAGCTGTTTTTGTTATTTAGTGATATAGGCAGATATATAAATCATGCACCCCAACAAAAATCATTCAGACACATTTATTTTTCCAACTAAAACAAATTTTTGTAATATTGACGATGCTCGACCGGAATGAATTCAATCATTTGACGGAGATCGTTTTTTTTCTCCACGGAAAGTTCTTTCGGTGTCACTTGCATCAAAAGAATCTTGTCAAAATCCGCGATGGTTTTTCCTGTAAAAGTAACAAAAAATGCACACGATTTTTATACGCAGGTAGAAAAATAATGTTTCAAAACAATGACGACAGTGAAAATAACAGGCACCATCTAAATTTTTTCGAGTGAAAGATTCACTCAATATGGGTGAAAATCCTGCAAATCTAGCTTCAGTGAAAATGTCACTCTAAATAAGTGAAAATCCACTCATTCCAGAGTAATATTTCACTCTTAAACATAAGTGGATTGCACTTATTTTTAAGCATGAAATATCACTCTAAACAAAGTGGAAGTTTAGTCATTTAGAGCAAAATTTCCACTCGAGCTCGTTTTGCAGGATATTCACTCGAATGCTGTTTTTTTCTTGAAGTAAACCTTTTCAAAAGTATCCAATAATATTTTTGACCAAAAATATGAACATTTGAAGATGTTATCGTGATTTATGTAAAAAATATTGATATTGATTAAGAGAAATTGATCCCAAACCTATTTTTTCTTTATTCATATATACTTTATTCATCAGAATTTTTTGGAATTTTCGAAATGATACCCGTTTCAATATTTCTGTATTTCCACGATTTTTCGTAAAGATGCATCATCGTTAAAATTTTCCGATTAAGATTTTTTTTACTGACATCGACAACGGGAGGATTTTTCGCACGTACGAGTTTTCCCTTTGCCGCCACGTACTCGAAGCCCTGACGTCGCATCTCGCGACGCTCGGCTTACTTCCGCGGCATACTGCACCAATTTTTCACCTAGATAAAATATCAAAATGACCGTGAGACTTTACTCAACAAACGCCCGTTTGAAATTTTTCGAATTTTTATCACTAAAAAAAATTAGAAACAAAAAGACAAACAATGTTTACTTATCTTTCTCTCCTTGTCGATCAACACTTGCAACATATGATGTAAAATCGATAATATCGACCGCGATTAGTTCCTCCAAAGCCTTTGACACATGCTAGTCACGCTAAATGGCACCACATACCCATATAGTGGCAATAAACCTAGACAAACCGAATGAAAAAATCGTTTTTCCATAAGGTGCAATGTGGGGTTAGGCCCTTTTGTTCGCTCGGCACCCCTTGGGTTAGGACCTTGACTGAGTTTGATGAATTTTTAAAATATGAAAAAACAATTTTTTAAATTTTTAGTTTACACCCTTGAAACGGCATTTGTTTGAGGAGTCCAAAAATGTGTAAAAGTCAATTTCGAAAAATTTGTGGGTTAGGCCCTTTTGTTCTCCGACCCTTCATTACTGTCTAACAATGGCCCTCTTCGACGAAGAAGGTGTAGATCTCGTAACAGTGAGGGCACGTGGGTTAGCTTTCGCAGATGACAAGATTGTTATTATCATGGTGTTTGAGGGGAAAAATGAGAAAACAATGTGCAACATTGTCCTAAATGATGACAGATTAGAACAAGTTGACAAGTACGTATATCTGGGTAGCCTATTCACTATTGCGACGGAAAAATAGATGGGGAGTTAGATGTATGTATACCATTAAGCCATTTCCCTTTCGGGGTAGGCGTGACACTACCCGATTCGGGTAGTGTTTCTAGGTTGATAACTTGTAGTAAATAACTACAAGTGTGGGCTCACCACACCCACGATGTGCCAACAGCACTCAGTTTTCTCGAATGGTCACCCATCCAAGTGCTAACCGCGCCCAACGCTGCTTAACTTCAGTGATCTGACGAGAACTGGTTTTTTCAGCGTGGTATGGCTGTTGGCCATAAGATAAGCGCATAAATAAAGGTAAGCAGGTTATCGGTAGAGCAGGGTCCATTCTCAGATTTAAAAATATATCAAAAAAAGTAAGAATGGTTATACATAATTCTATATTTGTACCGACTGTACTATACGGTAGCGAGACATGGACCTGTCAAGAAAAGGACCAGAGTAAAATTAACGCGATTAACATGAAATTCGTGAGCATGATGTGCGGCAAAACACTGATGGACAAAGTCCGAAACGAGATTATCCTCCAAGAATGTGGTACAGGAGAGACACTAGTTGACATATGGGAAAGAAATCAGTTAAGATGGTTCGGACATCTTGAATGAATGAAAGATGAACGACTGACCAAACAAGTGTATAAAGGTAAAGTAAATGGTAGAATGCCCAGAGGTAGACCGCCGAAAGAATGGTTAGAATCTGTGAATGAGACACTCATCCGAAGAGACATAAGGAGCCATAGAAACACGAGGACTTGCATAAAAAAAATGCATGGACGTGAAGGAAGCTAGTAGTAGTATGCCAGGACAGAAAAGTGTGGCGACAAATAGTTTGTAAACAGAGTGACAATAAAGTGAATGACGCCTGAAACAACGACCTTGTATACTAAATGGGCCCAAGTGGGGAACCACACATAACAATTTTGTGAGGCTCTTCACCTGGGGTGATCGCTAGAGAGATTGATCAGCAACCTGCGTCGGAGCAGTAATACTGAACGAACGTGTCATTTAAATAAATAACACGAGAATTCCGGATCAATCTAAAATATCTATACCTAACACCTATATACCTACCCGGTAAGAAGAGAAGAATAAAGAAAAATGAATATTTTCAGATAGAAACGAAAGAGTGAGCATTATTTAATTTGTTTGAATGTGCTAATTTTCCATCGGGAGAAGTGCCCAACGAAAGAATAGGTTTATCTCCGAAACCAATTCTTTTCTATTTCCTTAACGATTGCCACTTGTGTTGTGTTCCATGCAGGCGAACATATTTTCCATTTTTTTTAATTCCTCTTAATGCGAGCAGTAGACTCACCTCTCATGGTTATATTCAATTCCATACTTGCATGCTGTATTTTCGATTAATTTAATTCTTTCTAGTCCGTCCACAAAATTTGTGCGCTTACATGGTTTCTATTCCTCCGTGTGCAACATAAGTTTGAAAATTTCCATTTTTTTTGTCGTGGTTATTTTTAATTTCATGCTGACATGCTTCATTTTCGATTATTTTAATTCCTTCTAATCTGTCCACAAAATATCTGCACTTGCATAGTTTCTATTCGTTTTTTTGGAATATAAGTTCGGAAATTTCAATTTTTTTGTCTACCATAACGGTAGAGTGATTTTAATAATAATATCTTATATTGTCTTGACTTTTCATCCTTTATCTATACCGTTTTCTGCTTACCACATTTTTCTGTATTTGACTTTGAATTTATGGTTTAGGTTAAATTTTTGCAAGTTGGCCACTAAACATCTCCTCTCCTCTCCTAAACCCTAAAAACGATTTCAGATGTTTAGCAGTCAAGCTGCAAAAATTTAACCTAAACCAAAAATTCAAAGTCAAACAAAAAAAATGGTAAGCAGAAAATTAGAAAAATTTGGATTTCGACTATGCTGGACCAATATTACTACAATGTTATATAGATCGTTTTTTTGACTCCGTATACTTTTTTGTGTGGCTGTGCAATCCATGCAAATTTGCACAGCAGTAGTGCGTGTTCCAAGGCATATTTCATATGAAATCAGTCAAAATACGTTTCTGTTCGATAGATTAATAAAAAAATGTTCACATAATTTACCCAAATACAATACTTATTTATTTTCAAAACTGCATTTATTTCAATTCAAAGTTTCGCCTTAAAAGTTACATTATTCTATTCCTTTCTATTCTTTCTTTGACATTTCTCCACTTTTTAATTCCTTCCAATAAGCTTCCATTAAATTTTTCTGAGTAGATTAAAAAGACTAGCTTTTGCGTCTTCAAAGTGACATTATTCTCTTTCTTTCTATTCTTTTTTTTGCATTCCTCCATTTTTAATTTCTCCCAATACACTTCCATTAAATTTTTCCAAGTCGATTAAAAGGAATAGGTTTTGCTTTTTTTTCTACTCTTTGGTGGAACTTTCGATGAACGAAAATTCACGTATTAATGGGAATTTAGATTTTGAATTTTTTTAAATTCTTCTCTTCTTACCGGGTATCCCTGTAAGTGGGGCGCGGGACGAGCAACTTCCAAGAATTCGTTAATGTGCCACAAATGCACATGCGCTCTGACGGTTGCCATGTCAACGACGTCAACACGCGTTTGGTCGCTGTCGTTGGATGTTTTGAGCGTTTTGAGCTTGTGTTTTGAACTTTTCTATGCTCTCTGTTTAAAAAAATATTATGTGAATGTTTTAATAACAAGTGAAAAGTATATATTTGAAGTTGAAGGAGTGCATGAAGCTTGCAGAGTAAGTATGTGTTTGCACTAGTTGAATATACCAGTCTAGATGTTTCTAAACATTGAAGAATATGATGCCAACCTAACCTAAAAAAGAATATTTTTGTTTATGTACAAAGTCTTTGTACATAAAATATGGATTAATTGTGATGAATAAAATGGAATAATTTTTGAATATGTATTCTTTTTACAGCCATGAAGTGTTTTATAACTAGATGCGACACAGCGTCCAGTGGTTGGAACCTTATTACTAAGAAGACCCAAAAATGCCAAAAAAGCCCCATTACAGGCGAAGAAGTTTTAAAGAGCTGCAAAAAAAGCGAAAAAATGCCGAAAATTACCGCCCAGCTACTATCTATGATGCCCATGAGATATCGGAAAAGGAGTATGTTTAGGCCTCATTCGGTATGTACAGCATAGTTTTAAAATAAATAAATGATAAACATTAAATAATGATAAATAATGATTTTTTTAATAGAAATTGCTCAGTTCATATTGAATCAGATAAAGGTGGCGAAAAGGGATTTTTTTAGTGAAATTTTAAAATTAAAAAACATTTTTTCGTGTGAGGTCGTTTTTGGTAGAAAATTGATCTTTTCTAGTGGAAAATACAACTGTTTCGTTACAAAATTGATGTATTTTGTTGAAAATTCGTCTTTTCTGGTAGAAAATTAATCTTCTTGGTTGAAAATTTATTCCTTTGATTAAAAATGCAACAGTTTGGTTGAAAATTAATCGGTTTTTATTTGAAGATTCAATTGTTTTGTTAAATTTTCGTATTTTTTGGTTGAAAACCAAGTTTTTGGTTGAAAAAAAGTATTTGGTTGAAAGCCTAATTATTTTCTAAAAAAATTCATTTTTTTAATGAAGATTCATGATTTTATTAAGAATTTAATTTGTTGGTTAAAAAATCATATTTTGGTGTTAGAAACTCAACTATTTTTTAGATAATTCATCTTTTTGGCTTCGAAATTAAACAATTCGGTTGAGAATTTGTCTTTTGATAGAAAATTAATCATCTTGGTTAAAAAAATCTTGTTTTTTGTTTACAAATTTATCTTTGTAAGTTAAAATAATTCAGCTATTTGGTTAAAAATTGAACCATTTTGTTGAAAGTTTAATTATTTTGTTCAAGATTGAACTAGTTTCTTAATATCATACTTTTTGGTCGAAAGTTCATATTTCTTGGTTAAAATGAACTTTTTTTTCTAATTTAACTTATTGGGTTAAAAATGCAAACAATTTTTGGTTCACATTTAATTTTTTTTCGTTGAAAACTCGACTTATTTATCTTTTATCGTAGAAAAATCATCTTTCTTGATCTCTACTTGATCTTGCTTGAGGTCGGAACAAAAAATGTTTTTAATTTTAACATTTCACTGAAAGAATCACATTGTGATGGGGATATATTTTTATACAATTTATTATAAATTTGTGTGAACGTGTTTCTCATTGGCATAATTCAATTACTTTTAGGAGAAGATGTTAAAGTTATGGCAGAAGGCTATTCCGGACCAGAATAAGGAACTCAAAATGAATCATGTTTTGTGTGAATTACATTTTAAAAGTGAAGACATTGAAAGGGACCGTGTTGTTTATAAGAAAGGAGGAATAGTAGAACGTGAAGTAAGAAAATACCCGTTATTAAATGAAGAAGCTGTTCCATGTTACTTTTCTAAAAATTTAAAACCACGATTACGACATCGAGTAGATGAAGGTTGTGCTGTACAATTTGAATTACCTGTAAATTTTGAGGAAGAATTGGCAAAAGCATGTGATAAATTGATAGTAAAGAAACCTATAAAAGAAACGGGCGTAAAACATTTCTTTGAAGAGCTGACTAAGCATGTTAAAAAGTATTGTGTTCCTAAAATACTTGCCGACGATCCTTCTTGCTCATTTTCACATATCACTGAAGATTGTTCGGTGTGGTGTTGGTTGAATGTTCACACCACGTGTCTTTTAAAAAAGCTCTTGATTTTCAAAACTGGGAAAGTTCAGGTAAATATAAATATTATTAACGCTATACAATTATGTACTGTAACATGAATTGTGTATAATCACCTTCTCTTCCTCCAGATTTTTCTCCAGGAAAAAGAAATTCATATACCGGGTTATAAAACAGTTAATAGTTTAGAAGAGTGCCTGAAACTTGTAGATAAAGTCAGTAAAGTGGAAGCTTGTGTAAAACTTGACTCTATAACTGGATCAACGAGATGCCCTGGGTACGTTGAAAATGATTGGAATAGTAAAAAACCTGGACCAAAAAGGAGAAGATGCTCTTTTTGTATAAAATATTGCGATGCTGTCAGAAAAAGAGTATCAAGAATGGAGAAACGAGAAAGAAAAAGTCCTGCTGAAGAAAAATAACGGTCAGCAAGCACGATGTAAAAACTTGTACAAAGAAGTAGATTAATAAACGCGGTAAGTAAAGAGTTTGTCACGAAATGTCAAAAGAAGTCGCCTTTTGTCGCTAAAAGAAGCGAAAGGGCGGTCTGCGAAACTCTTCAGAAACTACCACCTCCACAAAAACTTTCTGTAAAAGCTTGTTTGGATGCAAAACAATTTCCATAAAAATTTGACGAATAGAATTGTAAAGAACTTGTTAAGGAATAAAATTATTTTATAAACTAAAATACCGCTGCAAAGTACTACGGATGTATTTACTATGGTATATTTATTCACTATGGGTGTATTTATTTGTACTCATTTTATAAGCATTTGCTTCCTCATATAGGTATCAAATAAATTTGCTTCCTCATAAAAGAAGGTTGTTTTCTAACAAAAGGAAGAAAAAAAGAAAATACTTTCAATATTTTTCAAGCTTATGTTTCTGTCTTACCGAAAATCAGAGAGGCCATCAAAAAGTTAATCGATATGTTCTGCCAAAATGAACAACTTTTGAACTTACTGTAGTGTTATATTACAAATTAAAAAAAGTTTTCTTCGTATAAACAATGTAACCTTTTTTTATAACTTTCTAAGTCGCTATTGATTGATCAAGAATGGTCATCGAAAGTTCGTCTATATGTCAATGCACGCATCTCGAAGACGCGAACAATTACATCAAATACGCATATATTCTTTTATTCTCAATTTTAAAGAAAATAAATAATTTTATTGTGAAATTTAAAATCGTTATTGGTAGATTATGGTAGGTCGTGAAGTGTTCTTCTATTAGGCAATCGATACGTCTCTAAGACGCGAACAAATATATCATATACATTACTATTGCATTTCCAATTTAAAAAAAGTTTTACTCATATCAATAAGATAAAAAATATATTTTTTTAATTTATATATCGGTATTATTAGATGATAAGAGGTCATAGAAGGTTCGTCAGTAGGTCATTCGACGAATCTCGAAGTCACGAACAAACATGTCCGATGCAGTACTGTAGTATTCCTAATATGAACAAAGTTCTTTTCATATAAATAGAACGCACCAATTTTTTTTAAACTTCATGAAACGGTACTGATTGGTCATAAAAGGTTCAAGAATGCGTCAATCTATGCGTCTCGAAGATGCGAACAATTAGATTAGATATTAGATATCGTATTTTTGTATTTTAAATCTCAAAAAAGTTTTTCTCATATAAGCAGAATAACGTGAATAAATAATAATAAATACATATCGTATTGCTGTATTTTGAATATCAAAAAAAAAAATTGTCTCATATAAAGAAGGTAAACATTTTTTTTTGAAATATCTAAACTCAAAAAAAAAACTTTGAACTTGACTGTAGACCTAAAAAATGAATATAGAACCCAATAAGAAAATCCAACTATTTTTGGTTGAAAGTACATTCTTTTTGTTCAAAAAGTTTAGTATTATATTTTCTGTTAAACATTAATCTTTTTGAATGAAAATTTAATTATTTGGTTGATAATTCACCTATTTTGGTAGAAAATGCAACTATTGGGTTGAAAGTTAACTTTTTTAATGAAAATTTAACTGCTTTATAGAATATTCGTCTTTTTCACTTTAAAATTGAGCAAAAAATTTTTTTGTAATTTATAATTTTTTATTATCATTCTCTAGCAAATGCTGTACATATAAAAAATTCGCCATAATTTTCGCTTCATTGAGTGCTGAGGGGAAAACAATCGACCAAATACATGGGGCAAAAACTTTATTTATGTTAAATGTTCGTAATAAATAATAGTTATTGTCATTTTATCATTTCATTAAATAGTAATTAAAAAATACAAATTAATTTTGAATTACACTTATACAGAAAAAATTAGTTTTTACGAAAATGAAAATCAAATAAGGCAAAAATGGATCAGATCACATGCGTTTGATCGTATTTTTGGGTTGAAAATTCAACTGTTTGGTAGAAAATTCGTCTTTTGGCTTGAAAATTCAACAATTTGGTAGAAAATTCAATTTTTTGTTGAAAATTCAAATATTTCGTTGAAAATTCATGTATTTTGTTGAAAATTCGTTTTTTTTCTAGAAAATTAATTTTCTTGGTTGAAATTTCAACTGTTTACTCAAAAATGATTTCATTTTGTTGAAAATATGTCTTTTGTGGTAGAAAATCTTTTTTTTTTTTGGTTAATAATGCAACTTTTTAGTTGAAAATCAATCTGTTTTAGTTGAGGAATCAAGTATTTTGTCGAAAATTGTTATTTTCTGGTAAAATTCAATTGTTTTTCATTAAAAATTATTTTTTTAAATATCAACTATTATATTTTTTGTGTTAAAAATGCATCTTTTCAGGTTGAAAATTCACCTCCTTAATTGAAAGTTGAACTACTTTATTAAAATTTCATTTTTTTTTTAAACTTCATCATTTTAGTTGAAAATTTAATTTTTTGGTTTGAAATTAACTTTTTTGTTGGAAATTTATATTTTTGGTTTGAAAATACAACTGTTTGATAGAAAATTTATATTTTTGGGTTGAAAATTCAACAATTTGGTAGAAAATTAAATTTTTTGTTCAAAATTCAAATATTTCGTTGAAAATTCAAGTTTTTGGTAGAAAATTAATTTTCTTGATTAAAATTTCAACTATTTACTTAAAAATGGATGCATTTTGTTGAAAATATGCCTTTTGTGGTAGAAAATCAATTTTTTTGGTTGCAAATCAATCAGTTTTAGTTGAGGAATAAAGTATTTGGTCGAAAATTGGTCTTTTCTGGTAAAATTTAATTGTTTTTTATTAAAAATTAAAAAATATTTTTCTAAATGTCAACTATTATATTTTTTGTTAAAAATTCATTTTTGTTGGTTAAAGCTTCATCATTTTAGTTGGAAATTTAATTTTTTGGTTTAAAATTAACGTTTTTGTTGAAAATTTATATTTTTCGGTTGAAAATTCAACTGTTTGATAGAAAATTTTTCTTTTCGGCTTGAAAATTCAACAATTTCGTAGAAAATTAATTTTCTTGATTGAAATTTCAATTGTTTACTTAAAAATGTATGTATTTTGTTGAAAATATGCCTTTTGTGGTAGAAAACACATTTTTTTGTTTAATAATGCAACTTTTTGGTTGAAAATTAATATGTTTTAGTTGAGGAATCAAGTATTTTGTTGAAAATTTGTCTTGCTTGGTAAAATTCATTTGTTTTTTATTAAAAATTAAAATATTCATCATAGGTTGAAAATTCAAATCCTTAGTTGAAAATTGAACTACTTTCTTAAAAATTCATTTTTGTTGTTGCTAAAGATTCATAATTTTAGTTGAAAATTTAAGTGTTTGGTTTAGAATTAACTTTTTTGTTGAAAGTTTATATTCTTGGGTTGAAAAGTCAACTGTTTGATAGAAAATTCGTCTTTTTTGCTTGAAAATTCAACTATTTGGTGGAAAATTCAATTTTTTACTTAAAAATGTATGTATTTTGTTGAAAATCAATTTTTTTTGTTAATAATGCAACTTTTTGGTTGAAAATTAATCTGTTTTAGTTGAGGAATCAAGTATTTTGTTGAAAATTTATCTAATTTGGTAAAATTCAATTGTTTTTTATTAAAAATTAAAAAATATATTTTTAAATATGAACTATTATATTTTTTTGTTAAAAATTTATCTTTTCAGGTTGAAAATTCAACTCCTTAATTGAAAGTTGAACTACTTTATTAAAAATACATTTTTTGTTGTTAGAGATTCATAATTTTAGTTGAAAATTTAACTTTTTGGTTTAAAATTAACTTTTTTGTTGAAAGTTTATATGTTTAGGTTGAAAATTCGTTTTTTGTGGGTTGAAAATTCCATTTTTTGTTGAAAATTCATGTATTTTGTCAAAAATTCGTCTTTTTGGTAGAAAATTAATTTTCTTCATTGAAATTTCAACTGTTTACTTAAAAATGTATGCATTTTGTTGAAAATATGTCTTTCGTGTTAGAAAATCAAAGATAATATCTTTGATTTGATCCATTGTTTTCCCCCTCGGCAGTTGACCAAGTGAAGCTAGCTGACTATGAAGTGAAAATGCCCAATTTGAATTGTGAAACTTTCTAATGTTTCTGAAACTTTGGTCTAATGAAACGTTTCATTGTTTCTTGAAACTTAACATTAAAAAGGGGGTTCGTGCTTCGTTACGGTATGTTACGCGTGGCGGGGGGGGGGGGGGGTTTTATTTTTGACCTGATTAAGTAACATTTTTAATTGCATGTCCTATTTCAAAAAAGCGATGTTACTAAATATTTCGAAAATATCGAACACATTATGGTCGAAAACGAGAAAATTTAAATTGTAAATAATTGTTTAGTATTGGGAAATAATTCTGTTCTTAACATTTTGATACCTCACTATAATTTGTAAACTTTTTTACATTTTCAAAGAGATAAGAAAAATGAAATTATGGGCAAAAACTGATTTCGAAGAATTCGAAAAAAATGTAAAAGTTTTTTAATAATTTTGAAAGATTCAGATTATTTTTTTTTAAGATTTCTGGGAAAGTTTTAAATGGTTTCGGTTTTATTTTAAAAGAATAATTTTAAGTTTGGAAGATTTCAAAATGTGTGGAAAAAGAATATGGAAGACTTCAAGGCAATTTTTATTTTTCAGGATTTGAACAACTTTTAGGTACATAGAATTCGGCAGGGTGTCAAGAGAATAAAAAAAAATGTTCTTAAGATTCATTGAAAAATTTCAAATCATATTTTTTTGTGAATTCTAAGAGAAAATTGAAAAACATTACAAAATATTTTAAATTATTTCCTACAATTTTTAAAAAGAGTGTAAAAGATTATAAAGAAACATTTTACAATTTTGCCATATTAGATCATTTTAGAAAAATCTGAGTAAGTTTAAGAGATATTTAGAAGTTTTGAAACGATACAAAAAGAATTAAAACCTAGAAAGATATTTGAAAAATTTTGTAAGGTTTCAAGAAAATGAAAAAAAAATCATTAGGTTTCTAAGAAAAATTAAACTGATTTTTTATTTTGAAAAATTAATTTAAAGAGAATATTTAAAAATATTTCAAAAATTTTGTTTAAATGTTAAAGAAGAATCTGAAAGATTTTAAGACAATTTTTTTTATTTTGCAGAATTTAAAAGAGATTCAGAAAAAATTTGAATAATTTTAAAAGATTAGAAGGTTCAGAAATTCTGAAAGGACAAAAAAAAAGAATTTCCTTAAGATTCTTGGGGAAATTTTAAATGATTTTTTATTTTGCAAAAAAAAACTTTTAAAAAAATTGAAAAAGATTTCAAAACATTTCAAACGATATCCTAAAATTTTGAAAAATAGTGTAGAATATTTTAAAGCAAAATGTTTCAATTTGGTAAGATTAAACAATAAAAAAAATCGAGTAAATTCAAGAAATATTTATGAGATTTGAAGAGATCAAAAAGAATTTTAAACTTTTAAAGATTTTACAAAAAGTAGATTTTTAAAGATTTCAAACAAAAACTTTAGAAGCTTTAAAAGAATTTTGAAAGGTTTCAAGAGAATAAACAAATTTTCTCAAAATTTCGAAGATTTTAAGGCAATTTATTTACATTTTTAATGATTTTTCAAAATTATCAGAAAAATTCGAGCCATTTAAAACTGTTTTAAAGAATTTAAGAGGTTTTGAATAGATTAAAAATATTTTAAAACTTATTACCATTTCCGAAAATTTATCAAATATTTTTTGATTTCTTCCAAACTTCTAAAAGTCCTAAATCTTTGAAAAAGACTCGAATTTTCCCTAATATTTTGTGAGATCCTGTAAAATAAAAAAATGTCTTTCAAATCTTCTAGATTCTTTTTTGACACTAAAAAAATATTTGAAAAGCATTCAGTGTTGCATCAAAATATTGTTTTATTTATTTCTAGACTTTTAAACATGATACAAAACATGTTACGTAACGGTGGAAGGGGGGAGGGTCCGAATGAAAGTTTCGGTCTGTTACATGGTGGGGGGGGGGGGGGTAAAAAAGGTAGAAAATAACGTTACGTAATATGTGAAGGCTCTCTTGTGCAAATATGTATTTCTGTATGAAATATTTATTTAAAATATAGAGATATAGCACTGATAAAAATTAAAACATGTTTTTGAAAGAAAACAATTTATAAAAATAAACCCAATAGTCTAATGAAATAGCAGAATCTTATTTTATTTATTTTCATTCGAAGTTTCTACATTTTTGATGAAATCATTTGAAAAATGAAACATTCCAAAAACTAAATATGTATTAAATACGACATTTATTTTCATTTTATTGAAATCAATTTTCAAATTGAAAAAGAAATATTTAAAAAACTACATTTTATTAATAATTAACACGTGATTTATTTATTTAAATTAGTTGAAACGATTTGCTTTGGAACACAAAGGATACTATTAAATGTTTATATTTAATATTTAATAGTATTTTTTCATATTTTGAATTTTCCCGCCCTAATGTTTGAAACTTTTCATTTGGTCAAAGTTTCATGAAACTTTACATCCCTACCAACCAACCTCCGTCGGTTCACGAATCCCGTGTATCCCGACATGTCGTCAGTTGTTGCTGCCACCTTTCGGCGGAAATTCTCGGAACCTCGCGTGTTTGCGCGATTGCGTCACAAGAGAAACCTCAGTTTCGCGCAAGCAGTCCTCTCACGAAATTCAAATGCGATTTCGAAATACGTCCATCTTGACAATAAAAATCGTAAAATAAAATAGAAAAAAGAATTTATATTGAGCCAGTGTCGCATCAAGTTTATTTATAAACTCCAGAAATAAAGGGAAAAGAGTGTAAATTTAGGAAGGGACTATTTTGTGGCGAGTCGGCGTACCGCGTACCGCGAGACGTCGGGGAAACGGAATTGGAACGCGAGTTGTTTACGTGCTTTGTACCAGTGTCCAGTGCCCTGCCCAAGTGCTTTTCGTGCCGAGTGCGAGTGCTTTTCCACGATATATTTTCAGTCACATCTCAAACAAGTGTTTCGCTTAATGGATTTCGCGTCGGCAGATTAAAAAGGTAAGTCGACCGACTTTATCTTTAGCGGCTGTGAAATTAACGGGATGCTATGTTGGCTTCAATGAATTTCTACGTCAAAGAACCACACACCCCAAACCACTACCTGCTCCGACAGTTGTCAGTGAAGTGACAAAAGTGCCGATGCCGATAGTTTTTTTTCGATAAAATTGACCCAAAAAGTTTCAAGGATTCTGGAAAATCTGAGAGAAAAGATACTGGGCGATTTTTAGGTGATAATTTGAGTAAATGTGGGGAAATTTCGCAATCGGTGGTTCCTTAATGTTTTGTTTTTTGTTTGTGAAAAAGTTTCCTCGAGACGCTGTCAATTTTTTTGGCTGACCTGGATTCGTTAGTGTTTTTTTAGGTTCAGTTTCGGGGATGCACGAGTGTAATCAGTGAAATTGAAGGTGTGTCAAGTGGCTTTTGTAATTTTGAAGGTTTGAAGTGCGGATTTTTAATTTAATAACTTTAATTAGAGTTATAGGAGATTTTTTCGAAAATGAAACGATTGTGGGTGATATAATTTTACAGAAAATATTTGATGAAACCAGATTGTTAGAAAAAAGTGACGAACGTGTCGAAAAATCTTCAAAATTTTATTTTTGTATTTTTGTTGTGAAAACAGTATTGTTTGTCGCATGGTGCTCGACGAAAAAACACAATTTATGAGAAAGTAGTTAGGATATTTAAAAAACTATTCTTGGAGAAATTTTTTTGGCCCAGAGAAATTTTTTAATTATTTCTATTTTGTGAAGATAGTTGCATGTTTTTGGGGAATTAAAAAAAAGTGGAAAATATTGAATAACATAACCTACATTTACGAATTAGATTTTTTTACTGTGAAAAAGAATTTGTTATTCAATTTTGAGAACGTCCGATAATTACGTAAGGAAATTTTTGGAAATTTTAGACCGTTTCTCTCCCTACTGTAAGGATCTGTAGGATTTTATATTTTTTACTAAATATATCAAAAATATGTAAATTATTTCTACTGTAAACTAGATTTCAATTGATTCCAAAGGATTACGAGATCACAGATTTCAAATTATTTAAACAGATTTCAAGAATTTGCAAAAGTTACCCACAAAGTATTTCCAAGAAAAAAAGGAGATTTTCAAAAACTTCAAAAAATTACGAGAGGATTTCACAGATTTCAAAAGATTTCAAGAGTTTGAAGAAGATACAATTCAGAAATTACAATTTCAGAGAGAATCTCAATTTTTCAAGGGACTTAGAAGAGTTTAATCAGATTTCAAGATATTTTGAAGGATTTATGCGGATTTTCACTAATTTTGAGTTATTTGAGGGAATTAAGAACTTTTTCCACGATTAAAAAATGATTTTAAGAGATTTTAGAGGATTTAAAGAAATTTCGAAATATTTTTTTTTGTTTGAAAAATCTTTCGTGGTTGAAGATTCAACTCTTGTTGAAAATTCATCTTTTTGGTCTGAACATTCATCTTTTTAGGTTGAAAATTCAACTATTTGGTTAATAATTAAACTTTTTTGTGAAAAATTGCACTTTCTTGCTTGAAAATTCTACATATTGGCTGTATGTAAATGCAACTGTTTCGTTGAAAATTATTATTTTTTTGGTTGAAAATTCAAATAGATCGTTGAGAATTCCCCTTTTCTGGTTGAAAATGAACTTTTTTGTTAAAAATTCATCTTTTCCTTTTTAAACATTAAATTTTTGCGAAAAAATGCAACATTGCAGCTAAAAATTTGTCTTTTTGGTTTTAACATTCATCCTTGTGAGCTGAAAATTCAACTACATATTTCGTTAAAAATTCAACCTTTTTGTTTATTAATTTATTTTGCTTAAAAATTTAACTAGTTCGTTGAAAATTCCTTTTTGCTGGTTGAAAATGAACTTCTTTGTTCAAAATTTATCTTTTCGGGTTTAAATGTGTTTCAAAATTCAACCGGTTTGTTGAAAATTCTTCTCTTTTGCTTGAAAATTCAACTATGTATTTCGTTGAAAATTCATCTTTTCGGGTTTAAAAGTCAAATATTTGCTAAAACAATCGACTTTATATAGCTCGAAAACTAAACTCACTTGTTGAAAATTCTCCTTTTCCCTATTTTCGTGAAAAATCACCCTATTTCCCCTGTTTTGAGAGCATTTGGGAACTACAAAATTTGTACGGAATTTAACCAGATTTTCAAAGCTTTTTAAGGATTTCAATAGCTTTCAAATGATTACAAAAGTTCTAGGGTTTTTCAAAAGATTTAAAAGGGTTACGAGAGGTTTTCACAGACTTCAAAAGATTTCAAGAGTTTGAAGAAATTACCCAATATAATTTCAGAGAGAATCTCAATTCTTGCAAAGGATTTTATACAAGATTTTAAGGGACTTCAAGGTGCTTAATCAGACTTCAAGATTTTTTGAAGGAATTTGACGGATTTCAAGGAATTAGGAATGATTTATGTGGAATAGAAAATATTTTAAGAGATTTCGAAATATTTCAAAAGAATTTATGGGATTTTATAAGGATGTCAGGGGATTTCGAAGATTTGAAAGGATTTCATAAGGTTTTAAAGGATTTGAAGGGATCGAATGAATTTTAAGAGATTTAAAGGGGTTCTGATGATTGCACTCAAGAGATTTGGAAAAATTCATACAGACTTTAAATTGCAAGGGATCTCGTAATATTTCGAAATATTTCACAGAATTTCGAGAACTCTAACAGATTTTTAGAGATTTTAAGAAATTTCCATGTTTTCAAAGTATTATAAGGTATTTTTGTAGGCTTTTAATGATTTCAAAAGATTTCACGAAATGCCGAAAAATTGTCAAGGATTTTCAGGTAAATAAAACAAATAATAATATAATGTGTATAATAGTATACAAAGTAATTTCAGCAGCTAAAACAGGTTTTATTTAGCATATTAAAAAAAGTAATTAGAAAGAGGAAACTCACGTAAGAAAAGCTTTGGCACACAATGGGGGGAAAACAAATTTTTTGGACAAAAATCGACCGACCGTATAATTCTTCACAGATTTTGATATTTGTTTTTTTTAGAAATTGCCGTAAGTCTTCCAGGTATAAGATTAAGTGCGAATATTTCACTCTGTCTAAACAAACATTTTTTATTTAGCAGCAAAGTTTAAACTTTTTTGTCTAACTTTTCATGGATACCATTTCTTTTAAGAGTTTCAAATTTATTAAAACAGGTCATAAGTCAATTTAATGACTAACTAAAAATAATGTAAAGTAAGTTAGAGTAAGAAAAAAATGGTTTACAATGTTATAAACAAACTATTACGCAAAAGTAATTTTTTCTTGATTCGCAATGATTATATATTTTAAGTCCATAGTCTTCTAACAGATAATAATGTGCGCTTACAATTAGAAAAGAATAGTTGCTGTTTATCAATATTGTTCATACCGTTTTTATAAACAAATGCAAACTAACCATTTTTTCATGAATAGCCTTCATTTTTTACGGAATCAATTCAAAGTGTTTTGCCAAAGACTCCTTTCTGTCATGTTTTTCATAATGACAAAAACTGTTAATTATATAAATAATTTTTTTAAACAAATGCACATTTCGACCATTTTTTCGTCAATAGGCCTAATTTTTGCGGAATGAACTAGAAATGTCTTTCTAGGGACTTCTTGCTATCATATTTTACACAGTGACAAACACTGTTAATTATGTAAACAATTTTTATAAACAAATGCATACAAACTATTTTTTCACGAATAGGCTACTTTGCTGTCATATATTTCAAATTGATAGAAGCTATTAATTCTTTAAACGAATATTAGGCCTATTTATGAAAAAAATGGTGAAAATATGCGTTTGTTTATAAAAATTGTTTATATAATGAACAGTTTTTGTCATTATGAAAAATATGACAGCAAGAAGTCTTTAGCGAAATATGTCGAGTTGATTCCGCAAAAAAAATTAAGCCTATTCATGAAAAAATGTTTAAAGTGTGTATTTGTTTATAAATAATTGGTAATAAACAGGTATTCTTAACTAATTGTAAGCGCACATTGTTTGTCATATTTCATACAAAATCTATAGATTTAAAATAGCTAATCATCGTGAATCACGAACAAATTACTTTTGTGTAATAGTTTGTTTATAACATTATAAACCTTTTTTCTTACTCTAACCTGCTAGACATTATTCTCAGTCATTACGCTCCCTTAGTTGAACATTTGTAACGCTTATTCAGATTTATTTTTTAATTCGTTCTTATATTTTCTACATTATTGTTTGAATAAAAAAATATTTCCATGTGAAATTGAATGAATTTTATGAAAATTGGAATTATATTTGTGGTGAAGAGGGTTGACGGAGTTCCCAACAATGTCGATGACATTATACTCCGCTGGTGCATTATTAATGCGACATGCAAGCTTTTGTGTGATAAGGGACTGTGTGGCCTTCGCAGTTGAATATAACGTTAGAGGTACAATAGGCACGAGAAGTTTCAGTTATTAACATACTCTTGAACTCAATGCATACATACTGTTTTTACATATTAGTAAAAAACGAGATAAATGTATTCTTTTCTCTTTAAATACTTTTTTTGGTCTAATACTCTAATTTATAATGCTACTAAAAACTGTGTTTGAATTGGAATCGTTTAATTTTGAATATTTTAATTTGAAATGAGCGACCTTATTAATTCTTCAATTCCATTTCAAATTTCCCGGCCTCGGAATGACGCCAATGTTCCCTTTAAAAATATTTTCCAACTTCTTCGCGCTGATTAGCTAAAATAACATGTTTACCTTCTCAAGTACAGAAATATATTCCGGAAATAGTTGCAAACGCTAATATATTATATAAGATATAATTAAAAATACTACAAATTCATCTATTCTTCATTATTTTTCATTTTATGCCTCGGATTGTACGACACTTTCAACTTTTTGAAGCAGATAATGTTTTAAAATTGTACCATTCAATTTGGAACACTTATTGGTTAAACATTTTGAAGTGGTAGAAGTCCGAAATCGAATAATTTCAAATTCGATTATTATAAGATTGAACAAATTCATATTCCAGTCGTACTACTGTAAAATATAATTTCCAAATTGAAGTCTTAATTGTTGATATATTTTTAATTGAATATCACTTAAAAATTATTTATACACCAAATTGAAAGAGTTTGAAAATCATAAATTTGATTTAAGCACATTCAAGAGTATAACGTATCAAATTGGAAGAGTTCAAAATTAAAAATACTTAGAATTAAGTTCAAAAATAAATAATTTCTAAATTTAGCAATATTTGTATGTAACTGGCTTCAAGAATAAACAATGCTAGTAAGTAAAAGCCTTCATCTTTTATTGATAAACAAAAAAACGTTTCGATTTAAAAAATAAATAGAGAAACAGTGGTTTTTTCAAAATTTAGTTGCTGCTGTACTTTTTACGTTTCTTTCGACGTTCAGGAGGTTTACAAATTTTTAATCTTTCGATTTGAAACTTTTTTTAAATCTTGTATTTAAAATTGAATTTAATTCACACCCTTTCGAAATTTGGGTTCTTCTAATATCTTAGAGTCTTTTCAAATTTCTTGCATTTGCAACTTTTATTTTTTTTACAAATTTCGGATACTTTTGAATTTTAAGAGTCTTTAAAATTCATGTAATTTGAAATCTTTTATTCTTGAAAATTCATACATCTTTAGAACTTTTGAAACTTCTAACTTTTAGCGCCTTCGTATATTATCAAAACTTAGGCACTCTTTTATCTACAAATTTTTATATTTTTAATTTTTGATTAATTTTTAATTCAAGCAATTTATGTTAAAAATGCATGAGAACTATAAACTAGTCTCATTTGAAAAAAATGCAAGTTGAAGAGTTTAAAATCTTAGAAAGAAATATTTTAATCGTGAATAAGTCCTTTCATTGAAGAATAATGAAGACATGGGCGCCCATAAAATTGAAAGCTAATTTATTTTTAAATGAGTCAAAGTATATAAAAATTCCTGGAATTCAAAAACACTTTAAAATTAAATTGATCGTGTTTAAAGAATTCATTTGATTGGAATTAGTGAAGAAGGAATTAATTTTCAAAGATTTTATTGTTGTTTGCAAATTTTTCGAATCAGAGTTAAAATCATTTCGTTATATGCGATTATTCTTCTTTAATGATATGTTTTCCTTTGATACGAAAATAACTGTTTTATTGTATATTTAAACGAAAATTTGTTTGATTCAATAAAATATTTGATGAACCAAC
Source organism: Andricus curvator (assembly GCA_932195095.1). Lineage (NCBI taxonomy): Eukaryota > Metazoa > Arthropoda > Insecta > Hymenoptera > Cynipidae > Andricus > Andricus curvator. Next base: position 315,187 of record CAKNYM010052215.1, on the reverse strand, counting down.
AAAATTGGTTTGTTGAATCAACTAAACACTCCATAAATTATTTTGTTGTCCGTATAACAACCATGTTTTATGGTTGATCAACAAAGAATTTGTCGAAACTTCGTGCGACGTATCACTTATTCGATTTAAAAAAAAAAATGCATGCCACTGTTCTACTATTATTTTTCAAAATTTATGACACTATTTTTTATCTCCGAATTGAGTCCGAGCCCGGAATTTTTCAAACTGCACTTCTTTCATAAGGTCTTGATCTAAAGAGAAAGGAAAAAATCTGCTAATTCTACAAGAAGCGCACGTTAAAATTAACACATGTTTTCTTCATGTAAATAAACTTATATTTTGCGCCCGAGAATCTAAAAACCGTCAGATTCCGATTCTATAATAGAATGAAGAGAACGTTGAAACTCGCGACCTTCGCATTTTAGCGAATTAAATATCTCGTGGAATGCCTCCGGGTCTTGATGACGTCACTTCTCAAAGTGGAAGTCCTCTGCACCTCTGAAAATGTCTCGAAGGAAAGAAAGTATAAAAATATCCTCTTATGTAGGTTTTTTTCTCCTAAAATGAACTGATGAAGAAAAGGAGAACCTCCAGTTTTCAACTATTGCTCCTTTCTCTATAGCAGCTCCTACCTGCTAGTTAGCTTTCCTAACTTACGAGGTATACGTTATAAGTTTGTTAGACTCGTTTGGCGGTTTACTCACTGCTTTTCTCTGGGGGACAAACCACAAACGTACAACGAAAGTGTGCCACTGGCTTGATGTACTCCTCACCACGAGTTCGGTACTTTCTTGTAATGAAACTCCTTCCTTATCGCATTAACTTCGTTAGATCGGGTGAGGAAATATTAAGGCTTTAATTTTTAATCCGATGACCCCAATTAGCACCACTTACGATAGATTTGACTTCTCTCAGACAGTTTTAATCGACCATGAGATTTTAAGGACATGATATAGTGATAGATATTAATTTATTTGGATTTTTGGCTCTTGCACTGATTTGTGATCACAGACATGGAGAATAGACACAAGGAGACCAAAGTAATGTAACGAAAAATGAGCATATTTTTTCGCGAAGTACACACGCCTAAACTTCCCGTTCGTGGCGCTGGTATGAACATATGTACAAAAAATATGGCCGCTATACACGGCAATATTTGTACATATCTTCATACTAGCGCCACGCACGGGAAGTTCAGGCGCGAGTACTTCGCGGAAAAAACATGCTCATTTTTCGTGAAGTCAATGTACAGGACTTTGGTCTCCTTATGTCTATTCTCCATGATCATAGAAAAAACTGGGAGTAAGAAATGTTGCAGGTAATGTGCGAGGTGGGGTAACCGCCAGCAGGGTAACTGCGACTGGGGTAAACTCACCGTGGTGAATCGCAGATATCACTGGCTGACTTCGCTAGAGGCAGCACCAGGGTGTACAGCGAACCGGGAAAACCCTAGGAATTTTATTTCACCGTGAAAACCCGGGAATTTTGTTTAGGACCCGGAATTTTTTGTATTTGATCGAAAAATCTACTTTTTTCTACTTTATCTTCTTTTTATTCCATTTCCACCTTATCTACAGTTGCAAGGTTCCTTTCTATGCTTATCCTAAGTACCGATTTATGTAATTTTTGATATTCTCATCCTAATGAGAAGGTATTGGTTTTATGTAAAATTTGAATTAGTCGGTTTTCATCAAATCTCCACATTTTGAGACGCACCAAGTCAGAAAAAATGATTTTTACGAAGGTGTCTCTCTGTAGTCTGTAATCTGTAGTCTGTCTGCAGTCTGTAGGCAGGATAACTTTCAAAAAAAAAGATCAGATTGGATTGAGCTTTGGCACACTTTTTTAAGACCTAAAAGAAACAGACAAGTTCGTTAGCCAGCTATTTTAGATCAAAATTCAAAAAGTTTCAAATTTTTTGAGACCATTTTTTTTAAGAGTTGAAAATTCTATGTACCTACAAGATTATGATAACAACTTTTTGAGTTTTCTTGAAAAATCGAAAATTCAAATTTTGACCCCACAAAAAATAATGAAAAATCAACAATAATTCGATTTTGCGGTCAAACTACGCAAGATACAAAAAAAGATGAATCAACAAAAATTGTGCATCTAAAAAAGATCTACAAATTTGTGATGAATCATTTTTTTATAGGACGCGTGGTTTTGGTTTTAATCGTGAAAAATGACATTACCAAATAAACAAAAAATCAAATTTTTTATATTCTCATTCTTATGAAAAGTTTTTTTTTATGAGAAGGTTTTATGTGAAATTTAATTTAGCCGTTTTCATTAAATTTCCACGTTTTGAGAACCCCTGGGGTCAGAAAAAACGATATTTAAGAAGCTGTCTGTCTGTAGCTTGTATGTAGTGTGTAGTCTTTTTGTCTGTACGATAACTTTCGAAAAAATGATCAGATTGGATTGAGCTGTGGCACACTTTTTTAAGACCTAAAATAAAAGGACAAGTTCTTTAGCCAGCTATTTTGGATAAAAATTCAAAAAGTTATAGCATTTTCAAAATTTTTTAGACCATTTCTTTCAAGATTTGAAAATTCTATGTACGGCTATTCGTAGTACTCGGAAATTCGAACAATTTATCCTCACGAAAAACGACACAAACCACGAAAGAAATAAATAGACAAAAGTTGTTCACCCAAAAAGAGCTACAAATTTGTTATTAATCATGTTTTTATAAGACGCGTAGTTTTTGTTTAATCGTGAAAAATAAAATTACAAATAAACAAATTAAATTTTTTGACAAAAAGACACAAGGTACTATAAAATGTTTGAGAACAACATTGTTTTCAAATTAGATCTGAAAACTTGCTTTTAACCTTTTTGTCTCACGAGACTCGTGATGAGAATGTGTTCGTGAAAGCCGAAGGAGCTTTAACGAAAGAGAATTTACAATGATTAAATTTTAGTTTTTGATTGCACGCAACACTTCGTACCCCCAGGTTTTTCTGCGGATTTGTCGCGTTAGAAGCTGTTCAAAAACGTCACGGTATATTTTCAACACTTTTTCCACCCCTTTCCTTCTTCGTCACAGATCACCACTCAAAGCTTAAGTCTCACAGAGTGACGTCACAAAAATGAACACCCCCATTTTAAATCAAAATTTTTTTTCTTTGATTTCATTTGATAAACGCCTAAAGTAAAACACAAAATATACATACATATTATTTTAACAGACTTCACAGCCCAGAATGCTCTCAAAACTGGAGAAATAGGGCGAGTTTTCACGAAAAGAAGAGAATAATAAGGGAAGAAATTCTATTAAATAACGTTAATGTATAGATACCATAATGAATTAATTTTAGACAAAAAGTTAAATTTATAATCAAAAAGTTGAACTTTTAAGCCTCTAAAGCAAAAGAGTGGAATTCACAACATAACAGTTGAATTTTTAACCTGCAAAGATGAATTTTCGTCCAAGTAGTCGAATTTAAAAAAAAGGAGAGAATAAACCTCAAGTACAATCAGATGAATTTTTAAACAAATAGACGAATCTTCAACTAAAAAGGACGAATTTTTTATAAGACAGTTGAAGTTTCTACTAAGATGAATTTTCAACGAACAACTGAAGGGTTGCAGTACAGAACTAGATTACCAAAATTTTTTCCGAAAATGGGCTTTTTTGCATAAAAAATTCTTTAAAAGTTAAATACATGTCGGGTTAAAAGGATTTTTTCAAAATCTTATTTTTAAGATAGTAATAAAAATATTGGTAATTCAAAACCAGATAACTGACTCTTTGTACTTATCTCCCATCTTTTTTGTTAATTGCCTAACCTCTTACCACTATTTTAAACCTTTTTCTGACCAACTTCCTTTTCATGAAAGTTTTTAAGTGCAGTAAAAAATAAATTACTTCTTTATTCAAAGAAGAAACAGTTACATACAACTATTGCGAAAATCGTCTGTCACAGTTGGATACCGCCACACTAAATCTTCATTTTCCCGGGACAGAATAATTTTTTTAAAAAAATTTCAATTGAAAAATAGATTTTTAGTCGCTATCCAAAAACGATTTTCATAACCTATGAAATTTGAACCACAAAATTCTTGAATGATTTACTCGGAATTGGTGAAATTTTTCTAATCAAACTCATTTTCTCTTAATTTAGCAACTCAATATATCGGGGGTAAGTTTTTATTTTTTGTGTCAACTGAAAATTGCACTTTTTATCGTGATTCGCAACCAAGCGTGTTCCAATTTTAGGCTTCTGTCACTTTGAGATTGTAATCTTCCAAATTCTATTTCTCGGAACAGGATAATATTTTTCAATCATAATTTTTTGGCTTCAATTTAAAAACAATTCAGCTCGGGAGTAAACTTTCGTTTTATCTTTAAATGGAGAATTTGGTTTTACAGAATGTTGTTTCGCTCTCCTGAAAAATTATGATTTTGTTGATTATCTAGTTCTGTTTTGCAACCCTTCAACTCTTCAACAACAAAAGATGAATTTCAATGAATTTTCCGCAAAGCAGTTGAGTTATCGGAAAAAGATTAAACTTCAACCAAAAACAGTTGCAGTTTGAACCTATTTTCAAGCCAAGAGGACGAATTTTTATAGAAGACAGTTGAATTTTCAATCTAAAATTACGAGTTTTCTATCTAAAAAGATGAATGTTCAAGAAAACAGTTAAATTTCCGACCAAAAACAGATTTTAATTTTAAATCAAACACTGTTGAATTCAACTATTTTCTCTGATGGAACCTGAAAATACGCATTTTCAACAAAATAGTTGAATCAAAGACATTATCTTTGGTTGACTCCTCAACCAAAACAGATTAATTTTTAACCAAACAGTTGCACTTTTAACAAAAAAAAGATTACATTTTTACCAAAAGAGATGCATTTCTAACCAAGAACGATTTTGAATTGAATTGTCAACCCAAAAAGTCGAATTTTCAACAAAAAATGTTTTTTAAGCCAAAAAGACGAATCTTTTACAAAGCAGTTGAATTTTCAACCCGAAAATATGAACTTTCAAGAAAAAAGTTCATTTTCAAACAAATATTTGAACCTGAAACTAAAGACGGTCAATTTTCAACCAAAAATGGCATAGTTAAATTTGCAGTTCAAAACATTGATTTTCAACAAAAAAAAGGAATTTTCAACAAATTAGTGTATTCTTTAACCAAAGAGACGGATTTTCAACTAATAAAATTAATTTTTAACAATTTAGTTCAACTTTCAACCAAGTAGTTGAATTTTCAATGCAGGAGATTAATTTTCTACCAAAAAAGACGAATTTGAAAAAAAATACATATTTTCAACAACATTAGTTGAATCTTCTACTATAAACGATCAATTTTCAACAACAAAAAACAACGAATTTTCAGCAAAATAGTTCAATCTTAAACTAATAAAATTAATTTTTAACAAATTAGTTCAACTTTGAACCACGTAGTTGAATTTTCAATGAAAAATTTAATAGTTGAATTTTCAACTAAAAACGATCAATTTTCGGACAAAAATGGATTACTTATACTTTTAGTTATAAAAATTAATTTTTAACTAAAAACAACGAATTTTCAACCAAATAGTTTAATTTTTAACCAGAAGAGATGCATTCTTAACCAAAAATATAATAGTAGACTTTTCAATTGACAAGAATTCTTATCCATTTAAAAATTTAAAAGATACAGTTCTAAATCGTCAGGTAATTTGAAATGAAAAGCGTTGAAATTCAAAATATTTATTTATTTATTTATTTCAAATGTAATTTAACATTAATTCCTTTATAATATGAAAATTTAAATTTAACAATTTATTAATAAATTGTAAATATAAATTCTTCACATTGGAACAATTTTACATTGAAGAGTTTAAAGCTGAAATGTTTTTAAATCCAAAGCTTTAATAGAAAAGATTTTAAGTTTGTTTAGCTTTGACTGTTTGCAGTGTTTAATAATTATTTAATTCTTAGCGTTTTGACAATAATTCAATTTTCAATCTTAAAATCCTTAAATTTTGACCGGTGAAAATGAAAATTTTATCATCTTTCAAAACGTACATTTTTGCAACTTTAACAGGATTAGGTTTAAAATCGTTCAATGTTGCTAGTTTCCCATTTTTGATTATAGAATATTGAAGGCTTCTGATTTGATTCTGTACAATGCAAACCAAATTTAAGTTTCTGAAAATTCAAAATACAATTCGTATTGTTTCAAAAATTATGGTGAATTTTTTATATATCTCGTTTTTGCTAGTTAACAATAATAAAAATTAAAAATTAAAATAAAGTGTTTCGCCCAATTTCGAATTTTTTGAAGATGTAATTTTGAAACAATAGGATTTTTTTCAAATTTTAAATATTTGTATCTTCAAATAAAAAAAACAGAAGATATTAACCGATTTCAAAATTTTGTAATACATTTTTTTCGGATGCCAACCCAAAAATTGTTTGCTTCAGCACAAATGATTTTATTAATTTGAGCATTACCACTCTGCCCTGCTGTACAATGATAATAAGCATTTTAGATTAAAAATTATTTAACTTTTAACGCTTTCAATTTGTAAATGTTCAATTTAAAATATCAGAAATTGAAAAATGTTCAGTTTTCAGTGTTTGGTACTAAACTTTTGTAATAAATAATAAAAATGAAAAAGTTTCAATTTCAATGTGTTACAGTTTCAAAGAAAATAAAATTTTAAGTAATTCTAATTCAGAGATTGTCTAATTGTACAATTTTGAATGTATGTATTTTTTTGAATTCCAATATTGAATTGAATCAAACCAGAATTTTTTCTTAGATTTTATAGTGGTCATCCTGTGTTGAGGAACTGCTCTATATTAAAATACTGCAATGCTGAAAAATTTAGAGATGCAGTCAGTCTTCAACTCTAATGCAGTTGCAGACTTTTGGATTACCAAAATTACTCCCAGCCATCTGGAGCGATCGATGAAGAATTTTACGAGCCATTAAACATATCCCGATACAGACGTGATGTTTAATTCTGAATTAAATTCTCGTCTCTAATAAAATCGCCCAGTCATAACATTTACTAAACGTATTTGTATTACATTCGTTAAGCTTGATATTCCTTATTTTAGACTGAATCATATCAATCATGAATCCTCACTCTAAGAAAAAGTCTATTAACAGTAAAATTACGTTCCTTTCAGAATGCGTCCTTTCAAATTAAGCAGATTTCTTTTGCCCATCAATAGAATCGTTTCACTGTTCAAAGACTGATCCGTTAAATGCAAAACGGAACTAGTTTTACTGATAAACGATTTCTTTTGACTTTGAAAAGAATTCCTTTAACTATTAAAGGATTTCATTTGTTGGCTAGCGGAGGAAGTGCGCGTCGCCTGCCCATGAGTGAATATCGCTTAGCACCCAATGTGCGCAAGTAAATTTTTTCAGTGCAAAAAAACGTGCGAACTGATATAGAAAATGGATTTCTTCAAAAAAATAGGAATCCCAGATTGTGACGCGTGAAGTTTGGAAGGTACGTGTACTGAAGGAACAATTTTTGCTCCACATAACCTCACTTTTCATTGTTATAGAATTGATAATTATCGACTTTATATTTACATTCACCAAAGTTCGGCTTTTGTACATTTCTTGCACGTAATATCATGCAATAAGTTTCCTTTTAACGTTCAAATTATTCTTACTTTTGTCCGACAATAGATTTCACGTCAAGATCAAAGTTAAAGGAAAACCTTTCACAGTTAAAGGATAGCATTTGAAACGACAATCCTTTAACTATGAGAGGATTTCCTCTCATGCCAATTTTGAATGGAAAATCCTTTAATAGTGAAAGGAATCGTTTGACAGTCAATAGTCTGTTTTTAGAGTGCTCTGATGATAGATCTATTCATTTGGTTTACAATTAATAAAGGTTTGATGGTTTTTTCCCCATTCATCTTTACCCCATTTCACCGAAGAAACTTGTGAAGTTTTCTATTTTTCAACTTTCTAAAAGTTGAACGGAAATCGATCATTTCGTTCTATCGCTTTTTTCCTCGCATCACTGATTAGAAAAAAGACAGAAGGGTAGGATGTTTAGCTCTAAAAATTTCTGTTCCAGAGAGACGAGCAAATAGCCCGTGAAAATCATTTAGATTCGGTTTAGACTTTAAACCGAATCTAAATTATTTTCACAGCCTTCGCACTCTTTCCCCTCTTTTCCCTGTTTTTAAAGAATTCCTATTTTTTATCTCTGTTTTCAAGAAACTTCCCCTTTTTCTTGTTTTTTCTTGTAATAAAATCCAAATATTTTTGGTTGAAAGTTCATTTTTTTCAATTGAAAAGTTTACTACTATATTCTTGTTTCAGAATTCATCTCTTTTAGTTAAAAATTCTACTATTTGGTTGAAAATTTAATTATTTTGTTAAATCCTCAAGCAGGTTTAACTGTTTTGTTGAAAATTCTTCCTTTTTAAAAATAAGTTTCTTAACTGAAAATTTTAATATTCCATTTTTGGCTGAAAATTGATCGTTTTCGGTGACAATTGAAATATTTAATTTTTTGTTGAAAATTTATCATTTTTGGTTGGAATTTAAACTACTTTGTTAAAAGTTAATTTTATTGGTGTAAGATTGAATTATATTGTTGAAAATTCGTTTTTATTTTGGTTGAAAAGTCGTCGCTTTTAGTAGAAAATTCAAGTATTTGGTTGAAAGTTGAACTAATTTGTTAAATATTCATTTTATTAGTTCAAAATTAATTTCTTTGTTGAAAAATTTAACTGTTTTTTCGAAAAATTTTCTTTTTGGGTTGAAATTTCTATTATTTTGTTAGAAAGATCAACTTTTTGTTTGAAAACTAAGTTTTTGTTTGAAAATTCAACCATTTTGTTTAAAATTCGTATTTTTGGTTGAATTCAATTGTTTTTAATTTAAAATTAAAATCTTTTTTGTTTGAAATATCAACTATAACCTTATTCGTTGAAAATTCATCTTTGTGGTTAAAAAATTATTTGTTTAACTCAAAATTCAAATATATAATTTTCATTGAAAATTGATCGTTTTTAGATGAAAATTCAAGTTTTGCATTTTTACTTAAGAATTCATCTTTTTTGGTTGGAAGTCAAACTACTTCTTTGAAATTAAACTTCATTGTTAAAAATGTGTTCTTGTTGTTTTAAAGATTCATAATTTTAGTTGGAAATTCATCTATTTAGTTGAAAATTTAACTACTTAGTTGACAGTTTACCTACTTTGTTAAAAACTCATTTTTTCGTTGTTGCAGATTCATAATTTTTAGTTCAGAATTCATCTCTTTAGTTCAGAATATAACTATTTTATTGAAAATTTGTCTTTTTTGGTTGAAAATTCAAGTATTTGGTGGAAAACTCGTCCTTTTTTGATTGAATTCACCTGTTTTTAATTTAAAAGATAAAAGATTTTTTTTGTTGAAACATTAACCACTACATTTTTCGAAGTGAATTGATATTTTCTGTTTAAAAATTGTTTTTTTTTTCATCTGAAAATACAGCGGCTCCTTTTTTGGTTGAAAATTGATGTTTTTATTGAAAATTCATCTGTTTAGTTGAAAATTGATCCAATTGGTTGAAACTTTAAATTTTTGTTGAAGATTCATCATTGTAGTTCAAAATTCATCTCTTTGGTTGAAAATACAACTATTTTATTGAAAAATTTTCTTTTTGTGTTAAAAATTCAAGCATTTGGTTGAAAATTCGTGTTTTTTTTTGTTGAATTCAACTATTTTTAGTTAAAAAATTGAAAGATTTTTCGATTGAAATATTAGCCACTACATTTTTCGAAGAAAATTGATCTTTTCGGGTTAAAAATGAATTTTTTGATCTGAAAATTTAACAGTTCCATATTTTGTTGAAAATTTAAATTTTTTATTGAAAATTGATCTATTTAGTTATTTCTTTGGTTGAAAATATAACTATTCTATTGTAAACTGATATTTTTTAGTTGAAAATTGAACTACTACATTTTTCGTTGCGAGTTCATCTGTTTTGCTTAAAAAATCAACATTTTAGTTGAAAATTCATCTCCTTGGTTGAAAGTTCGTTTTGTCTGTTAAAAAATTAATTTTTTTAACTGAAAATTCAACTATTCCATTTTTGGTTGAAAATTGATTTTTTTATTTTAAAATTCAACTATATGGTTGAAGTTTGATCGTTTTTAGTTGAAAATGTAACTATTTGATTAAAAATGTAACTATTTTGTTGAAAACTCAACTATTTGGTTAAAAATTCATCTTTTTTGGTCGAAAATTCAACTATTTTGTTGAAAATGCAATATATTGCAATATAATGCAATATTGTACCTATACAATAATTTTAATTAAAAGAACTTAATACCCTGTTATTCCCCTACTTTCGTCAAAAATCACCCTATTTCCCCTGTTTTGAGATCATTCTGGGCTGTCAAGTCTGCTTTCACGAGGGTGAAATAAATAAAAAGCGTGAACGCATTGGAAAATATCTTGAAGAATTCAATATTAGAGTTCAAGATTGAACTCACCTTAAGAAAATTACCCTTGAAATATGGATGTTCCAACATTGTTAATAATTGCTCTCTTGTTTGGAATGAATTTTATGGGAGTTGGGCTTCAGTCTTACAACCTACGTTATACACGTACACGCAAACCTGCAAAAGTAGGTGTTTGTGAATACGTGATTGTATGCAGTTAATGCAGTTTATTTAGGTTTACGAGGAGAAGCGACTGTAGCATTACTTGAGGCGAGTATGCGAGTAAGACTGGAGGAGTGGTTGGTTGGCTAAGGAAGGCTTGATAGCATGACGAAAGTTTCAATGAACTTGGAACAGGGAATTACGATCGTAGTACTCTCATAACTGTGCCCCATACGGTGCTACCATGTGACCTTCTTTGATCGAGAATCGAGATCTATCTTTGAAGTGTGACACAATCTGCTCGAAGCTCGAATAATTTCGTTCCACTGAGGCACTACGTGATCGGATTTGTAATAAGATACTTGATACTGTTTTTGCCTTTGAGGAATTCTCTAGGCTTCGCACTTCTCGGGTTACTAAAAAAAAATATCAGAGGTTGCCTTTTGGTTAGGGGTGATCCACAAATGATGTAAGACTATTTGGGGGAACTGGGGTTTGATAAAATCCTCGATAAAATCTTACTGTTTCTTATGAGAGGGGTGAATGGGGATTGGAAGATCTTACGTATCAGAAAAATGTTTACTGAAAAAATCCCAATTTAGGGGAAAGTACAGCATAAATTCGATCTGTTGGACCAAAAGTAAATTTTCTCATGAAAAAATGCGTGATTGGAATATTTAACTAAATAGTTGAATTTTCAAACACAAAGATGAATTTTCAACAAAATACATGAACTTTCCACCAAATAGTTGAATTTTCAAATAAAATAAAAAAATTGCAACCAAAAATGGAATAGTTCAATTTTCAGATAAAAGAATTAATTTTCTACCCAAAAAAAACGAATTTTCAACAAAATAGTTAAATTTTGGACAAAAGAAATTAATTTTCAACTAAAAAGATGAATTTTCTATCAAAAAGACGATTTTTCAACAAAAGATGTGGACTTTAACCAAATGGTTGGATTTTCAAACGAAAATATAAATTTTCAACCAAAAATGGAATAGTTAAATTCTCAGTAGAAAAAATTAATTTTCAACAACAAAAAATGAATTTTCAAGAAAGTTGTTAAATTTTCAAATAAAGAAATGATTTTTCAACTAAAATGATGAATCTTCAACAAAATACATACATGAATTTTCAACTAAAAAAGAAAAATTTTCTACCAAAAACTACGAATTTTCAATAAAATAGTTATATTTTCAACCAAAGAAATGAATTTTCAACTAAAATGATAGATCTTTAACAACGAAAAAGAATTTTAAAGAAATTAGTTCAACTTTCAACCAGTAGTTAAATTTTCAACCAAATAGTTGAATTTTCAAATAAATAGATCAATTTTCAAATAAAAACATCATTTTTCAACTAAAAATGGAATAGTTAAATTTTCAGTTAAAAAAATTACTTTTCACCTTGAAAAGATCTCTTCGAAAAATGTAGTAGTTGGTATTTCAACGAAAAATGTTTTTAATTCTCAAATTAAAAACAGTTAACTTCTACAAAAAAGACGAATTTTCAACATAATAGTTAAATTTTCAACTAAAAAGATGAATTTTCAACCCAAATGATGAATCTCCAATAAAATAATTAATTTTTAATAAAGTAGTTAGATTTTCAATCAAACAGTTGAATTTTCAACTAAATAGATCAATTTACAATTAAAAACCTCAATTTTCAACAAAAAATGGAATTGTTATGTTTTCAATTAAATTTCAACCAGCCAAAATCAATTCTCTTCGAAAAGTGTAATAGAAGTTGTTATTTCAACCGAAAAAGATTTTAATTTTTAAATTATAAACAGTTGAATTGAACCAAAAAAGACGAATTTTCAACAAAATACATACATAAATTTTGAACCAAAAACGGTACAGTTAAATTCTCAGTCAACAAAATTAATTTTCAGCAGAAAAAGAAACGAATTTTCAACAAAATAGTTAAATTTGTAACTGAAGAAATGTATTTTCAACCAAAATTATTAATCTTAAAAAAAATGAATTTTCAACCATGAAGATTAATTTTCTACCAAAAGAGACGAATTTTCAACCAAATACTTGAATTTTCAACTAAAAAAGAAAGATTTTACAATAAAATACCTGTTTATATTTTCAAGCAAAGAGATGAATTTTGAACTAAAATGATGAATCTTCAACAACAACAAAAAATGAATTTTTAACAAAGTAGTTAACTGTCAACTAAGTAAATAAATTTTCAACTAAATAGATCAATTTTCATTTAAAAACATCAATTTTAACAAAAAATGGAACAGATAATTTTCAGATAAAAAATTAATTTTCAAACAGAAAAGATCAATTCTGTTCCAAAAATGTAGCAGTCGATATTTCAAGCAAAAAAGCTTTAAAATTTTTAATTAAAAACAGCTGAATTTAACCAAAAAGGCCAATTTTCTGCAAAAGAGTTACATTTTCAACCAGGAAAGAGTTTTGAGATAATAAAATTTCTAACCAAAAAAGATGAGATCTCAACCACAAATATAACAGAAGACTTTTCAACTAAAGAAATTAGGGAATTAACTTTCAACCTAAAATAGTTGAATTTTTTTATTGGGTTTCTGTTAATTTAGTTCGCATTTAAGTGGAAAAGTAGGAAAAAGGGATAAAGAGGGGAATGGGGGAAATACTGTGAAGCCTTCGATAAATAAAATAGGAATTTTGATAAATTATACACTATATAGACTAAAGAACAATAGCTTAAATAAACATTAAAGTTCATTTTTAGTAATTTGAAATATCATGTTAGAAAACTGGAAATTTCGTTTAGAAAATAAAATTCATTTTCCACCGCACTTTTTGATTTCGGACTAAACGCACTTTTAAATCCAAACTATACAAAGTATGTCGGACTAAGCTACATTTGAGCCCTGAAGACATTATAAAATTGTACGTTTGTAAGACTGAATACTTGTTATTCACCCATTTTATTTTCTAAAAATAATCGGTAATTGCATTTGGGTGCAGACAAACACCTTACGTAGTTTATGGATCAAAAGGACCGCAGTTTCCCAAATCAACGCCAAGTAAGAAAACAATTACTTTTCACTTGTAGAAAAGAAAAAGGCCTAAAGCGAAAAAAATTGAGTCATTTTCAAATTCCTTTAACCACTTTGCATAAAAATAGACTCGTTGATTATCTAATACCTGTTGCTATTATCAGTCTGTTGAACGGAAAGGTTCCCAACAAAGCTACTGAAAAGTTATTTTGTTTTTCACAATATTTATTTCTGTTGTTTTCTTGTTTGTGATAATTTTAGTTTCACAGAAAATCATTTTTTAAATTTACATAATTGATCCACTTGTCTCCCTTTTCATAGCTGGGTAAGTTGATTAGAGGTTTTTTTCTTTTTTTTTTTTTGAAGATCTGATTCATTACATGCGATGCATTGAAGAGAATTACGACCCACCAAGTGCAGATCACGAACTGTGAATCATTCGTGCCATTTCGAGATGCTTCACGAATAGAAGCTACGAGCTAAGCGGCTTCTGCTGGTTTCTTTTGTATTCTACAGCTTTTACCGGAAGTGACGAAGGCATTTGTAAGAACGTGATAGTGAGGCGTGGTTAGTGGTTACTGGTCATACTCATTGCAACAGAGTATGTAACACTCTGACACTGCACAATGAACTTGGAAACACGCTAAATTTTCCTATCCTCTCCAAATTTACTGAACTGTAGTTCCTTCTCGTTTGCATTGATAATACGCTTCAAGAGATTCAACAAGGTTAGACTTAACAGAAGAAAATTGGAAAATTTTGGTTTACCCAAACTAGTTAAATTTTCAACCAAGGAGATGAATTTTCAATGAAAATAATGAATCTTCAATTGAAATAGTTGAATTTTTATTTAAAAAATAAATTTCCAACCAGAAAACAACGACTTTTCAATAAAATAGTTCAATTTTCAACCAAAGATATGAACTTTCAAAATAAAGAATCATCAATCACAAAAATAACTTTGTAACAAAATTGTTGAATTTGCGACAAAGTAGATTAATTTTAACCAAAAGAGATGAATTCTCAACGAAAAATGTAATAGTTGATATTTCGACCAAAACAAAAAAAAAACGAATTTTAAACAAAACAGTTGACTTTTCAACCAAAAAGGATACTGTTTAATAACATTATTCAATTTTAACAAAATAGAATAATTTTCAATCAGGTAGTTGATTTTTCAACCAAAAACGTGAATTTTTAACCAGAAAGATTAATTTTCTACCGTAAAAGAAAAATTTTCAACTATAAAAGATACATTTTTACCAAAAATATTATAATTATATTTTCAATTTAAAAAAATATATATTTTTACCCGAAAAAAACGAATTTTCAACAAAATACTTAAATTTCCAACAAAAATAGTTCAATTTTCAACCAAAAAGTGTAATTTTCAAGCAGACAGTTGCAGTTTTAATCGAAAAAAATGAACTTTCTACCAAAAGAAATAAATTTTCAACTGAGAAAGATTATTCAGACAATAAAGAAAACAATCTCCAAAATGTTGAATTTTCAAGTCAAAAAGATAAGCTTTCAGCAAAACAGTTGAATTTTCAACCAAAAAGATGAACATTCAACTAAGAAGATTAATTTTCTACCAAAAAAGATTAATTCTCAACAAAATACATATATTTTTAACCAAATAGTTGAATTTTGAACAAAGAAGATTCTATGAAAAAGACGAATTTTCAACAAATTACATAAATTTTCAACTAAATAGTTTGAACACTGGATATGATGTTAGTCCAAATTGTATTTAAATAATTTTTAGTTTATATATTTTTCGTTTCTAAAAAATTTTAACTAAATAGTTAAATTTTTTAACCAAAAAGATCAATTTTTGACCGAATATGAAGAAGTTAAATTGTCCTTGAGAATAATTGATTCGCAATAAAAAGAATCAAATTTGCTGCAAAGCAGTTTGATTTTGTACCAAAAAGCTGAATTTTCTATTAAAAAAGTTGAATTTTCAACCCGGCAATATGAATTTTCAACAAAAAAGTTAATTAACAATCAATCAGTTGAATTTTCATTAAAATAGTTAAATTTTCAGTTAAAAAACTAACTTTTGGCAAAAAAAACCCACAAATTTTCAATTAAAATTATGAGTCTTCAGCTAAAAAGATATCTTTTCAACGAAGAATGTAATAGTTGATACTTCAACAAAAAAGATTTTAATTAAAAATAAAAAACAGTTGGATTTAACCAATAAAGACGAATTTTCAACAAAATATCTGAATCCTCAACTAAAACAGATTAATTTTCTACTAAAAAAGACGAAGTTTCATCAAAACACATCATTTTGTTACCAAATAATTAAATGTTCTATCAAATTATTGTTGCAGTTTCGAGCCGAAAATACGAATTTTCTACAAAACAGATGAATTTTCAAACTAAGAAGATGAATGTTCAACAAAATTGTTGATTTTTCAATTTAAAAAAAGTTGTTAGTCAAGAAAGAAGAAAATTTTCAATCAATTTGTTGAATTCTTAAGCCAAAAAGTTGAATTTTCAACCAAAATGTTGAATTTTCACCCAACAAGTATGAATTTTTAACAAAATTGTTCAACCTTCAACAAAATAATTAAATTTTGAACTAATGAATAAAATTTATAAATAAAAAATATGAATTATTCACCAAAAATTAAATAGTAGACTTTTCAACCGAAAAGATGAACTCAAAAAAGTTGAATTTTCTTATTGGGTTCTATTAATTCAGTTCTTTCAGACTAAATAATAGAATTTTAAGTAAACATTGAAGTTCATTTTTAATACTTTAAAAATTGTATGACGCTATTTTTAAAAATTGGTGACACTATTTACACTATTTTTTATCTCTAAAGTGAGTCCGAGGCCTGGCCAAACATCGTAAATAAACTTTTACCTAGTATTAATTACATTCAAAATTTATATTTTTTGTGAACAAGGAGTCATTTTTACAAAGTTGCAGTGCCCATTGACTTAAATCTAGGACGGATTTGTACTTTTAAAAATCTTTTCAGGTTTACAGCTCTCAATTATTTTCATCTGTCCTCGTTAAACACTGATTGGACCCCTACTGGCACTCAGGCCTAATACCGACGAGCTGATGTGGACTTCTATTTTCTCAAGCGCAAAGAAAAAAAATTAATTCTGAATCATAACATCTGAGCATCCAGCACCCAGAAAAAATTTCTTGAACCAAAAAAACTGTTTTCTTGACTATACATGAAAATTAACCATCCACATTTCATTGTTGAATCAACCAAATACTCCAAATACTATCAAATACTACCAAAACATTTGGTTGAAATAACCAAAAAATTTATTTGCGTTAACCAAATATTTTGTTGTCCATATAATAACCATATTCTATGGTTGAACCAACAAAAATTGTGTTGATTCAACCAAAATTTCAATTTCAAATATAATTTTATTTCTTGATGAGGTTCAACCCAAAAGTGCTTGAACATCCAGTTTCTCTTTTTTACGTGTTTCGAGGATGCTCTCCGGTAAATTTGAGCCAAAGAAGAAAAAAACCGCACTACGCGCTTTTGAAAAAAAACATCCGATTTTTTCGATTGTATCGATTAAAAATCTCATTTTCTCGAAAACAATGCAAGATATAAATAGTAGTTTATAGTTTAAAATTGTTTTCCTTTCTGATATCTATAAAATCATACCCTCATAAGATATTCATATTATGTATGTTAACAATTTTTTTTTTTTCAAAAACGTAGACAAAAATCGACTGAAATCATTTATGTAAAAGATAAAAATTTTGGTTAATGTCATTTTGTTTACCAAATAAAAAAGTATTAAAAAAGTTTTTAAAAAAATCAGATTTAAACAACCTATGCAAAATTTTATTAATTTTTATTTATAAAAAATGTAAACATGATGAAAATAATTGTAGTTTGATCATTACTTTGTCCATAGACACTTTAATTTGCCCTACTGAGCCGCGCCGCGCCATCGAAGACCTGACGTTTGAATTTTTTTCTCGAAAACCAGTGGCAAAACCACTCCCATATCACCGCCATTTTTTCGAATTTTCGAAAAATATTTGGTGGGATTTTCTTTCACCACCAAGCAATCATATATCCTGAATTACAGCCAAATCCCAATTCGACACGAAAATTTCCGTGATTAGTTGACGTGGACTCGATCCACCAGATGTATTTTGGTTACTTTAGATAGATAAGAAATCATTTAAAATGATTTTTATTATCGTGAATTCCTATTTTTAATTCTGAAGACATTTTAGGAAGCATTCTCAACAGGAAAACAAGTATATTTTGTTTAATCCTTTAAAAGATTTAAAAGTTTTTTTAATAATTATACATCAAGCTGAAGCTTGGTTACAATGTAATGTCTTAAAATTTTATTACTAAACATGAACCCAAGTTTACTCTTTGCCATTACAACAGTCTTCATGTTTTATAATATATTCATGATATTGCATTGTAATAACGTTCCAATTTGATGCATATTTGTTTTTAAAAAATACACTTAAAGTTCATATTTTAACTGATTGAACAAAACTATTATTTTTCTTTTAAGAATTCTTTATAATTTTAAAATCTTTAGAATTAAAAATAGGAATTCACAAGAAACATCATTTTAGCATAGCTAGAAAATTTAAATGATTTCTTATACATACATACATACTGTAAATACTTGAGGAATTTACTTATTTCTGTGCATTTGAGGAATTAATTGATAACTTATATGTGAATTTAAAACCAAACTTGAATTTTCGTACATGAACGAAAAACAGATAAAGGGTATGAAATGACGATCAGATGATACATTCAGCCTAGTTGAGGTTATGTTTAATATTTTTAATTCAAAATAAAAAATGAAAACGGGGTAAGTAAGCTGAGACCGAATGATCTGTAATCTGCATTTAAAATTCTATCTATTTGAGGTTACTTAAACTCATATTTTATTATAAATTTACAAACATTTTGTCAAATGTTCCAATGTGTTCGAGTCAGTATAACCTCAAACTCAAGAACATTGTTCCGTCGTGTAGACAGACAAAAGTTTTTATACAATTTTAATTAAGGATATCTAATTTTGATTCTTTGAAAATGTTCAAAAATATTAATATTCCATAATTGTAATATCGAAATTATATAGCCGTCAAATACAGTCGTAAAATTCCAATGCGCGATGCGCATACGCTCAGACGATTTTAACATCTGAATGTGTTTCAGTTTAACATAAAAGTATTTTTACGCCTAACATCTCAAAAAGATAGTAGATGTTTGGCATGAATATCTGCATGTTAGGCGGTACAATCTTACCCTTTGAACATCTATATTTAAACATCCATTTTTCTCCGTGTAGTCGTTCATCTTCCATTCTTTCAACATGTCCGAACCACCTTAACTGATTTCTTTCCCCTGTGTCAATTATTGTCTCTTTTGTACCACATTCTTTGAGGATTATTTCGTTTCTCACTTTGTCCATCAGTGTTTTCCCGCAAATTGTGCGCAGAGGTTTCATGCCAATCGCGTTAATTTTACTCTTATCCTTTTCTTGACAGGTCCATGTCTCGCTACCGTATAGCACAGTCGGTACAAATATAGAATTATGTATTGCCATTTTAGCTTTTGTTTATATATATTTTTACTTCTGAGAATGGACCCTGCTCTACCGATAACATTCTTAACCTCATTTATGCGCCTATCTAACTCTCCATCTATTTTTCCGTCGCTAGTGAATAGGCTACCCAGATATACGTACATGTCAACTTTTTCTAATCTCTCATCATTTAGGACAATGTTGCACATTGTTTTCTCACCTTTTCCTTCGAACACTATGATTTTTGTTTTATTTACGTTAATTTTGAGGCCCATATTCTTCATGTTTGTATTTAGTTTGCTCAACATTCTTTGCAAGTCTTCGATTGATTCTGCTATAACAACCTTGTCATCTGCGAAAGCTAACCCACGTACCCTCACTGTCTCGAGATCTACACCTTCTTCGTCGAAGAGGACCATTCTTAGACACTTGTCCATAAATATGATAAATAGCTATGAGGACATAACGCATCCATGTTTTATATATATATATATATATATATATATATATATATATATATATATATGTATATGTATGTATGTATGTATGTATGTATTTTTACTGTAATAACAAAAGATATCTTAGAAAGAAGTACAAGAAGAAAATTTCGGACCTGATATCAATCCAAACAATTTATTTTTCAATTTTAGGACTAATACCAAGCTTTTCTACAGTATGAAGCTCAGGAACCTTAAGAATCACATAGGACATCTTCACATTATTACTGAACTAAAAACAAATTTAAAAAAAAATTAAGTGTTTTAGCTCGTTAAAATTAATGCTATTTTAGTCTATTTTTTCAATTTTTTCATACAAATTTTGTGCAATACACAAGGTAAACATCTGGCGAGGGTATAATTGAACCGCTGGCGATCAAAAGGGGATACGCCCGAAACGCCGTCGTTTTAGTTGGCCCCTTGGTCATATTTTTTTTTCAGGTCAAATTTTAATTTTTTAATAACATATTCCAATAGGAAATTTTATTGCGCGTATTTTTAGTCCCATAAATAAATGTGAGAACTTTATTAGTTTTCGAAATAATCAAGAAAATGTTACTTTTTTCTGCAATCGCAAAATACGAATTTTTTGTGTTCAACTCGCCACAAGTTCTACAATAATAGGAATTTTGTAATAAAAATTTCAGAAAATATGCGCCATCATATAACGAAACTAACGTTATTTATAGAATTTCAATTAATTGTCACTAAAAATTTATAACGATTTTTATTATTCTCATTGCGTAAATTAGATATTGAAAGTTTCAAACGCTTCGGGAGTCGAACGAATTTTCAGAAAATTAAAATTAACGGTCACCTAAACATTTGTTAGGATTTAAGGAAGTTTTTTGGAAAATATCAGGCAATTATGTTTTATAGTTTTAAAGTCACAATTGATTTAAGATCTCTGCGCTGTCCCGTACGCGTGCTAGCTCGTCCTGCAATATCAACATCTGTATAACAGCGGACGATTGGAAGGTCAAGCCGGACACCAAAACAAAAAACCATATGTTTATTTTGATTTTTTCCTAAGGAACATAATGCACAGAAGCATTATTGTAGAATAGTGTTAGCATATAATATTCTCTTTAGGATAGTTTAAGTTTACTTAAAATAAAAAGAACCTAAATATGGGTCGAGGCAGAAAAAGAAATAGGTGTGAAGAAAAATTGGTTGAAGAATAAGAAAAAATGTTCCCGAAATAAGTTACTACTTAAAAGTATTAGAGAAAATTAAAAATTAACTTTTCTGATAATTTTAATATCCTATTATTATTTTTTATTTGATTTGTTAATAGTTTTTTCTAAAAAATCTTGTATTTTAAAATTAGTTCAAATAGTCTAATATAATCTTTTACATTGAATTCTACTATTGAAAATGTAAAAAGTTTTAAATATCAAATTATTACGAAATTAATGGAGGGCATTCAATGAATAGACGTTTCTTTTAATCAAAAAGTTTACAAAACTTATGTTATATTGTAGGGAAAGGAATATATTACTAAGTCTAAAACTATAAAGGACGGTGTAAAAGAAAAAGAAATCCCAGAGAGAATTTTCAAAAAAATGTTTAAAAAAGTTTCAAGGGCAAAATCCGCAAACCAAAAAAGTTTTAAATTAGTAAAGCTTTTGATTTACATTTTTCCCCCGACGGAAAAGTAGACGTTTATGATAATTATAAATTGGAGAAGGCAACTACTTTTTCCTTTATTACTAATCTTAAACTAAAAGATCTTCTAAAAAGTTGTCCACCTCGAATTGGTCTAAAAGCGGCTAAAATAACAGATTTGAAAAGTCTCTTTAATTATTTAAGTGCCCCTGGAAAAGAATTCTTTGAAAATTATTTTTCGCAATTTACTCAAAATAATTCTTCCGAAGACAACACTGAATAGAGTGACGAAAATGATTAAATTAGTTATAAAGAAATCGTACAAGTTATTATATAACCATTATATAAGTTTTAATTTTTATAATTTGTTATTAAAAAATAATAAACAAATTTAAATGATAATGTCTTCATTATTATTTTGGTGGCCGGCTTGACCTCCCAATCGCCCGCTGTTATACAGACGTTGATATTGCAGGACGAGCTAGCACGCGTACGGGACGGCGCTGAGATCTTAAATCAGTTGTGGCTTTAAAACTATAAAACATAATGGCCTGATATTTTCCTAAAAACTTCCTTGAATCCTAACAAAAGTTCAGGTGACCGTTAATTTTAATTTTCTGAAAATTCGTTCGACTCCCGAAGCGTTTGAATCTTTCAATATCTAATTTAAGCCATGAGAAGAATAAAAATCGTTGTAAATTTTTAGTGACAATTTATTGGAATTCTATAAATACCGTTAGTTTTGTTATATGATGGTGCATATTTTCTGAAATTTTTATTACAAAATTCCTATTATTGTAGAACTTATGGCGAGTTGAACACAAAAAATTCGTATTTTGCGATTGCAGAAAAAAGTAACATTTTCTTGATTATTTCGAAAACTAATAAAGTTATCACATTTATTTATAGGACTAAAAATATGCGCAATAAAATTTCCTATTGGGATATGTTATTAAAAAGTTAAAATTTGACCTGAAAAAAATATGACCCAGGGGCCAACTAAAACGACGGCGTTTCGAGCGTATCCCCTTTTGATCGCCAGCGGTTCAATTTAATTAGTATCAGGAAGGGGAACAATTTTCAGCTATATACTTTATATTCATAGCTTTCGTTGTTTGAGAGAAAAATTAGTTTTCTAATCGACAAAAACCAAGAAATCGCTTTTCTTAAAAGCGGGTAGTACTATTTTTTCTTTTTTGGATCAAAATAACCGGTGGGCATCCCTGACACACGTACGCCTTATCGTCTAGAAGGGCCATTTCTCAAAGACGGCTGGTGTCATGTTATACATGAATTACATTGTCTTAATATGATACTTGTGATAGCCTTCTGTTTTGTTCTTTTTTTCTACTTTTATCATCGTAAGGCTGATTTAACATCCATTGTTATGAGGTCCCAATCGTGTCGTGGTCGTTTACGACTGTCAAGTTTGCCTTAAGCATCAGTTTGCTCGATTGTCTCGTGCACATGATTTTCGCGTCCAGCCATCCACAACCAACACGCACACTGTACACTTCCGCCATCAATGAAAGTAAAGAAGGAGTGTAAATCAATACATGCGGCGTCTCTATAACTGTCTGAGGGACGACTTTCGGGGGAGCTGGCTAAAAAAACCCGATTTCACTATCCTGTCCGTCAATTCTGACAAATGCTCGCGGGTTTTTAGGGTTTATTCAGATTCGAACTTCATTAACGAATTTTTAATCTGTACAATGAGAAAAAGGAAAGAATTCATCATTTTTTATAGTTTTCAAGTCGATAATTTTGAAAGCAACTACACAGAGAAAAACGGGGGCACAAACGTAGATGTTTAAAGTATAAGATAGTACTGCGATACATACATATATTAACGCGTAACATCTGCTATCTGTTTTTAGATATCAAGCATAACAATATTTTTATGTTAAACTGAAACTTCCGAGATGTCAGACTGAAACATCCAAGATGTTAAAGTGGTCCGAGTGCAGGAAAACGCCATACCTCTATCGGCCACTTGATGAAGCTTGTAGTCAATTTAGTGGAAAATGCTGTCGACATCTGTTGTTCACTTCATGAAGCTTATAGTCAATGTTTCCTGTTGTATGTAACTTTGTGGAAAAATTGTGATTATTAATATTTTGGTCACAGGATAGTAATAATAATGCTGTAAATTGTTTGGATATAGTAAAATGATTCATGAAAGTGCTGTTTCCTCGAGAAAAAAAAACCTTTGCGATAAGAAAGCTCTGCATTTACATTTGCATTTATCTTTTAATATTCACAGAATTATATCTAGATAGCTGTCGTATAGTTAAAAAAATATGGTTTTCCCTTTTTCTCGTTAAATATACGGTATTTTAAAATACATTACTTTAATTTCGCGGGAACTTCTCCGAAATTAGTAAATGTACGTACGAACTATAAAAACCATTGTTTGTTTTACATCTATACAAAATTATTCTATTAAAAACTAGAATATGCATAGAAACTCTAACAAAAAAACTGAAACAATTTATATGATGTTGAAAATGTAAAAACCGGAGGCAGAAATTGTTGTCCAATATCAAATGGGAACAGTTACAAAATACATATAGTAATTTGAAAAAGAAGTATCAGGAGGTGAACACTTAAAAAGGGGAATTATTTTAAGGGATTTTTTTTAGCAATGTTGATAAAATGTTATTAAAATGGACTACATAGGATCTATATTACTATATATTTGTGGGTACTTTTTAATTGAAAAATTTTGAAAACTGGGAGAAACATGGCTGCTGCCGCAAAAAAAACGTTTTCGTATTTTTATTTGCGGTGAGCATGATAACTCCGGAATGGATTATCTGAAATAAAAAAACCAACAAGAATCATAACAATAAAAACATAACGTCATAACAAATAAAAAAGGAAAAAAAAGCTGTTACATAGTTTATGAATGGCCTCTTATGAAAAAATGCTTCACGAACCAAGGATATTGGTAAAATCTTTAAAAGAGAGATTTCCAGCATAATTAATTTTAAATATGATTATGAATGAATCACATATTTTATAAATCGTTAAAATAAAGACATGATATAGCTAACTTAAAAATGGTATTAATAGCAGAATTGTTTAAAATTTGGCATATTTCTTAAAAAATTTGATTCAAATTTATATCGTTTCTCCGTATTTCTTAATAACAAAGAATTATAATTTTTGTTGTTAGTAAGAATTATAATAAAATATATTTTTGTTTTGTTGATTTGACTTTTCAGTCTTTTTCTGTTTAAACTATACATTTTGTTCCGTGCATTTTGTTTGTCTCTTTTCATTGTAATAATAGAAAGTGTGGGTCATGTTTAAACAGGAGCAAAAAAGATAACTACTGATATTACCACAGTAAAAAATCTGTGCCTAAAAATATCTTCCCTGGCTTTCTCTCTCTGAGCATCCGGACACAATAAAATCACAATTTAATTAATTGTAATTGGACGGTAGGTTCCACACCAGCAAGATCAGTGGTAAAAGTTGAGGTCGTGGAAACACGAGTAACTAATTATTCTTTTATTAATTAAAACGTGTATTTAATTATCTATATTAATAAAATAAAAAATTGCTCTAAACAGTAAATTAAATTTTTTAGTTTGAAATTCATCTTTACATTCTTCAAATAAATTCGAAATTATCATTGTTTCAAAATTTAAATTCAAATTCAAATTTAAACTATGCAATATTCAATGAATATTAAAGTTTTTGTTTGCAATTATTCAATTTTGAACATTTTTCAGTTGAAAATGTATTTAATTTTTATTCTTTTAGACGCTTTATCTGAAAATTTTCTATCATTCTATACCTAAGCTTAAAATTTGTTATTGCAAATTCAATTGCTTTCAACTTTCAATCTTTTTCAATATTCAAGTCTTCCTTTCGAGCTTTAACATTTTAATTTCCTATTTGTTCAGAATGTTAAATTGAGAAAGTTTTATACTCAAAATTCTAAATTCTTGAAGGCTTGCTATATAAAATATTTTAATTATATTAAAGTCAAAAATTACTAAATGTGAGAAACAGCTACCAATTTTTGAAATATTTTAAAATTCGTATCATCAGTTTAAAAAAAAAGTTTGCAAGAGAAATATTTTTTTCTTCTTCTAGGGGCCGTCTGTACATTACGTAATTCTTTAGATTCTTCTTTCAAGTTGTTTTCGATTTGAATGTCATTTCCTGTTTAAATTTTATTTCTTTACTTTTTTATCTCCAGAATAAGATAACAATATAAAAGTAAAGTTATCACATATAAAATGATAAGTCCGAGTTTTAATTCCTCTCAGATAAAAATACTATAAACATTCCTCTTCCATGAGTATAAACTCTGAAGTAATTGTTGAAAATAGCCCAATGCATTTTGTTTGCTTATATACTTTTGTATGAAAACAATTAGACTAACTTGTTTTCACTTCTCTTGCATCGAGAACTCGATAAATAGAAAAGGTATTAAAGAATCGATATACATAACTAATGAGGGGAAGCAAGGCAATGACTAATTGCAAAAGTGTTGTTAGATTTTCTGCACTAGTAGTAAGTATAAATTTATAATGAAGGATAACAGGAATTTTCTTCTAATAAAGTGTAGAGTATGGGAATGATGTGAGTGTTATGGTTAAATATAACTCGTCTCACATAACATTATCCAGGTCGGTCGTAATTCAGGGAAAACCTGGAAAATCAGGAAAAAGTCAGGGAATTTTATTGGTCAGGGGGAGTCAGGGATTTTCAAAAAAATCTTTAAAAATCAGGGATTTTCTATAAGAAGCACTTTGAATAATTGTCAAGGATAATAAATTTGAAACTTTTTATTTTAATTTTTTTTATTCCGTTTATAAAAGATTCTTTGTTAAAAATGGTACAAGATTAAGGTTCTGGTCTTAGAATATTTAAAGGTCAGAGAAAATTAAAAATCTGTCAGAGAAAAATTAAGGAATTTTGAAAATAAAGTTTTGCGGCCACCCTGATATAATATTTTTGCTAGTAATTTATTTGCCTTGTATTTCTATTTCTTTTTTTTTTGCAGTTCCTTTCTCCTGACGATTATATTTTTAGTTGAAAATTTTATTATTTGGTTGAAAATTCAACAATTTTGTTGAAAAGTCATCCTTTTTGGTGGAAAATTCGTCTTTTTGTGTTGAAAATTCAACTATTTTGGTAGAAAATCAACTTTTTGTTGAAAATTAAACTGAAATTTTTTTTGATTTAAAATTCAACTATTTTTCAGAATTCAACTATTTCCTTTGACAATTCGTCTTTTGCTTAAAACTTCATCTGTTTTAGTAGAAAGTTCATCTTTTTGGATAAAAATGTATATTTTTGGTTGAATAATAATCTTCTTTGGTTGAGGATTCAACTATTTTGTTGAAAAGTCGTCTTTTTGGTTGAATTCAACTGTTTCTGATTTAAAATTAAAATCTTTTTTGGTAGAAATACTATTATATTATTCGTTGAAAATTCATCTTTTTTGGTTCATAACTAATCTTCTTAGCTTGAAATTTCCTCTTTTTTGGTTAAAAATGCAGCTCTATGGTTGAAAATTAACTTTTTCGTTTAAAATTCATATTTTCGGATTAATAATTCAGCCATACCACGCTGAAAAAACCAGTTCTCGTCAGATCACTGAAGTTAAGCAGCGTTGGGCGCGGTTAGTACTTGGATGGGTGACCATACGAGAAAACTGAGTGCTGTTGGCACATCGTGGGTGTGGTGAGCCCACACTTGTAGTTATTTACTACAAGAACTATCCAATTAGAAACACTACCCGAATCGGGTAGTGTCACGCCTACCCTGAAAGGGAAATGGCTTAATGGTATACAATAATTCAACTGTTTTACAGAAAATTCGTCTTTTGGCTTAAAAGACTGAAAAATTTTTATTTATTGAAAATTTGTCTTTTTGTTTGGAGAATTAATCATTTTAGTTGAAAATTCACCTCTGATTGAAAATTGGACTATTTTGTTGAATTTTTTTTTGTAAGTTTAAATTTTCCATGTTTTGTTAAAAATGGATTTTTTTTAGTTGAAAATTCAACTATTTGTTTGAAAATGCCTGTATTTTTATGAAAATTCGTCTTTTTGGTAGAAAAGTAATCTTCTTCGATGAAAATTCGTATTTTGGTTTTAAACAACTGTGTTGTTGAAAGTTTGTTTTTATTTTTTTAAATTAATTTTTTCTACTGAAAATTAAAGTTTTTAATTCTTGGTTGAAAATTGATCCTTTTTCAGTTAAAGATTTCAAATATTTATTTGCAAATTCCGGTATTGTATGGAAAATTCGTCTTTTTCAGTAGAAAATTAATCTTCTTCGTTGAAAATTCGTCTTTTAGTTTTGAAATTGTTCTCGTTTGGTAGAAATTTAACCTTTTTCGTTTGAAAATTCCACTATTGTGGTGAAAATTTAATTTATATTTAATTCTAGTCTTTGGTTGAAAATTTAACTATTTTTTGTGGAAATATCAACTATCAATTTTTTTTGTTAAAAATTCATATTTTCGGAATAATAATTCATTCATTCATAGTGTTGATTGTAAGGCGGTGGTAGGTGTAAAACTGTTATGTAGCACCAAAGATTTAATAAATCTATTTAACTTTTCACTATTTTCACTATTTGTTTGATAATTTATGTATTTTGTTGAAAATTCGTCTTTTTCAGTAAAAAATTAATCTTCTTCGTTGAAAATTCATCTTTTAGTTTTAAAACTGATCTCGTTTGGTAGAAATTTAACCTTTTTTGGTTGAAATTTCCACTATTTCATTTTTTGTTCAGAATTTATATTTTTGGGTTAAAAATTTTACTATTTGGTTAAAAATCCAGCTGTTTTGTTGAAAAAATAATTATTTTATTAAAAATTCTACGCTTTGGTTGAAAATTCAACTCTTTTTGTTGGAAATCCGTTTTTTGTGTGGAAATATCAGCTATTACATTTTTGGTTAAGAATTCATCTTTTTGGTGAAAAATCAAGTGTCATCTAAAACTTTAGTGTTTTTAGCTTGAAAATTGAACTATTTTGTTGAAAATGCAACTGTTTTTGGTTGAAGTTTAATCTTTTTTATTAAAAATTCGACCATTTGGTTGAAAATTAAACTATTTGGTTAAAAGTTAAAATATTTTGTTGAACATTCAACTATGGTGTTAGAAATGCAAGTGTTTTGTTTAATATTTGTCTATTTGGACAGAAATTCGTTCTCTTCGAATAAAAATCGTCTTTTTTTGTTGAAAATTGAACTTTCTTTTAAAAAATTCAATTATTTCGTTGAATATGCAGCTGTCTTTGTTGAAGCTGAATCTTTTTTGTTTAAAAATTCGACCAATGGGTTGAAAATTTATCTTTGTAGGTTTAAAATTTAATAATTTAGTTAAAAAGTAAATTATTTTGTTGAAAGTTGAACTATTTGGTTAAAAAGTTTTATTCCGTTTATAAAAGATTCTATGTTAAAGATGTTACAAGATTAAGCTGCTGATATTCGAATATTAATGGTCGGGGAAAATGAAATATTGGTCAGGGAAAAATCAGAGAAAAGTCAGGAAATTTTAAAAATCTTTTTTTTTAATTTTACTGACATTTTGTAAGAATTATTCCGAATATGATTCCGAATGAAGATTCGAGTTAATGTCGAGTTATTTAATCTCATCAAGCACGGAAATGCGTGACTCATAAACAGAAATACTGGTGTCGATATTGCTCACAATAAAAATCATTGTTGAATTAATAATATGTGTCTTGCATTCTCGTATTTGTAAATCATATTATTTATAATAATTTCGTACCAAGGAAGCGTAACTGTAACTTAATTGTTCCAGCCGGACAAGAATGGAATTCTCCAAATGTTTTCCATCTGTGCAAACTACAGATGTACCGCTGGTCTTTTTTTCCTGACGGGTTTTTTTCCTCTACTTTTCTCTATTTTTGTATCTTTTCTTCTTTTTCTATTGTTGAGAATAATTTAAGTGGAAGAGAATAACGGTTCAGTAACTTAAAGGAGGACGACTCGACTCGTCTGGTAGAATACACTTTTGCATAAAATTATCTCTAGTTGAACTCTTAAAAAATGTTTTATTTTCGTTGAATTGTGGCTCTATAAAAAATTCTTATTTCAAAATATAACTTTAATGTTTAAAATACTAGAACTTGGAAACTAAACATTTTCAGCATTTATGGCTTTCGCGATTATGCATCTGAAACTTTTAAATTTGGCCAATATTTGTATTGATTTAGAAGTATCATAAATAAAATGAAGAAGTAAATCGAATTTGGTTTTAAGTTCATTTGTTCTTAAATTTCGAATTTAAACGTTTTGCTGGATCTTGAATCTCAATATTTGTAAGGAAATAAAACTTCAGGGAAACATTTCTTTCCTGTTTGTAAATTTTTTGGCTTTGCAATATTTTGAATTCCAAATATAGGTTCGAATTCAGACAGGTTTAATACATTTTTGCTTTTTTTCTACATTCTAATTACTATATTTAAGGTGGCCGAAGATCAGGGAAACCTAGAAATCAGGAAAAAGTCAGGGATTTTGAAAAAAATTGCAAACGTCAGGGAATTTTTATGAGAAGCACTTTAAGTAACTGCCAGGAATAATCAGGGCTATCACACAGTCACTTTAATCACTTTTATTTCAATAAATTAATCCATGGGTTAACCACTATATTGAATTCAGGTCTAAACCAATTTCTGAATTTTCCTGAATTCTTTTGAAATATTTTAAGGCATTTCAAAAGATTCCAAGAAATTTGTAATAGATTTCAATAATTTGAAGGGATTTAAAAGGAAAGTACTTTTTAAAATCCCATGGAATTTTCAAGAGCTTTACAAAATTTCAAGGGATTTCAAAAGGTTCTTAAAGGATTTGAAATATTTTAGAAGATTCCAAGATATTTTTAATAGATTTCAATAACTTAATGGTATTCCAAACTTTTTTTTAATGTAGCGTATTTTCAATACTTCCAAGGAATGTTCAAAAGCTTTAGACATTTTCAAAGGATTTGAAATATTTTAGGGCATTTTAAAAGATTTCAAGGAATTTTTAATAGATTTCAATAATTTGAATGTATTACAAAGGATATCAAATATTTTGGGATATTTCAGAAGATTCCAAGAAATTTTCACACGGAGAAAAATGGATGTTTAAACGTAACATCTAGATCTTCAGGGT
>CAKNYM010052215.1:194899-279776 GCA_932195095.1 Andricus curvator | reverse complement strand
GCGCGAGATAAATATATGATCGAGCGCGAAGCGCGAGATCCAACAGTTGCGCGCCCTAGGCGCGCTCAAACTTGCGAGCGAAGCGAGCCGCGCGCGATGAGAATGTGCCCGCGAAGCGGGCAGATTTTTTTAAATTGAACTATGTATTTGGTTAAAAATTCATCTTTTATGGTGGAAAAGTAATCTTTTTTCGAAATTTTAACTATTTGGTTAATAATTTTTGTGGGGATTCTGAACCAATCTATTTAGATTATTACATTTTCACAAATAGGAAAAAGAAACAATCCAAAAATTTTCATGTATTTTAAAATTGCTAATATTTAATGCATTCTTCTTGCAAAAATTTTAAATAAAAAGATTTCTTTCAAGAAATTGAGGTAAAATTATTTAGACTCCATTAAAAGAAATCAGAAAATATTCATAAACAAACCCTGCAAATTGGAAAGAATCATGAGTTTAAATTTTTTTTATCTGAAAATTTAACTATTACATTTCTGGTTGAAAACTTATCCTTTATATGTTTAAAATTCATATATATTTTTGAAAATTCATTTTTTTAATTGAGGAACTTTTTAGCTTGAAAACTTAACTCTTTCGTCAAAAATTCGTCTTTTTGTGTAGAAAATAATCATTTTTGTTGAAAATTCATCTGTTTGGTTGAGGATTCAAGTATTTTGTTAAAATTCGTCTTTTTTCGTTAAATTAAAGTCGTTGATAGTTTATTTTATTTTTGTGTTGAAAATTCAATTTAATAAAGTCATCTTGTTTGGTCGAAAATTTAACGGTTTTGTTGAAAGTTCGTCCTTTTGGATTGAAAATTCATCCTTTGGTCGTAAAAGTCATCTTCCTTAATTGAAACTTCATCTTTTTTGATTGAAAATTAACCTTTGAATATTCAACTGTCTTATAAAAAATTGGTCATTCTCCTTGAAAATTATTTTTTTTTTTAAATTCAACTATTTGATTGAAAATTCGCCATTCTTCGTTGGAAATGACATTTTTTGTCGAAAATTCAACTTTTCAGGTTGATAAGTCAACTGTCTTTTAAAAAATACGTTCAATACTTTCGAAATTCAACTAGTTGTTGAGGTTTATTCTCTTTTTTTGAATATTCGACTATTTGGCTACAACTTCAATTACTTTGTTAAAAGTTCGTCTCGTTTGCTTGAAAGTTCTCAACTATTTGGTTGTAAATGCAAATGCATGGTTCAAAATCCTTTTTTTTTAAATTCAACTATTTTATTGAAAAACAACTCTTTTAAGTTTAAAAGTCAACTGTTTTAATAACCATGGACTTTTTAACTTTTTTAAAACTTTTGTTAGAAATTCGTCTTTTTGGTTAAAAATACAACTATACTTTTTTGAAAATGCAATATAATTTGATTCAAGATTAATCTTTTGTGTTAAAAGTCAAATATTTTCTAAACAATTCGACTTTTATTTTATTTTTAAAAAACTTTTGTTGGAAGTTCGTCTCTTTTGGTTGAAAATGCAACTACTTTGTTGAAAATGCTATATATGTCTTCTTGAAATTTTAGGAATTTAAATCGCTTCATATTGAAGTTATTATTTTATCTATATTAATTTTATTTAAAAGTATTTATTTAACTGTTCTCGTGAAAAATCAATGAATAATTTCATATTCAAATTATATACAATCTCAAATTTAAAGTCTTAATTGTAGAGTAGTTTCATGTTTAAAATGTTCAAGATGAATTTTCCTGAGGTTGATAATGAATTTAAATTATAAACTTATCTCATTTCAAAATAATCCATGTTGACAAGGTTAACAGTTCAGAAATAAATATTTTAAATCCAGATTCAGAATTCTTCAATCTGAATGACTATTGTTAAAAAATTGTTTTAACTTTAAAGTTTATTTTGATTATGCAAAGAATATTTGAAAACCAATGAGAATTTATGTACTCTATATTCATAAATAATTAAAGTTATTATTTCAGTCATTTAGTGTCTGATATTGCTTTTTTCTCATTATATTAAAAAATTTGATGGCACTTTTTGTGGAATTTTTGTGAAATTCCATGCGACTTTCTTTGTAATTTTATGCGACTTTTTTCAAGCCCTATTAGTCGATCCGAGCCCTGTTTTTTGCTGGGAAAACATTACAGTGTGCGTATGAATGAGTCCGTAAAAATGTAGAAGAACTCGAGTCGAAAGATACGATCGTTTCTGAGTCCAACTTTGCAATTCAGATATTTTACTAGAGACGAGCTGTTACTTAAATGGCACGAATTCCACCCTTTTACGACTGAAACACTCGGATAATTACTCTTTTCTGGCAAGAAAACAATGAAACTGAAACTCATGTCACGCTCAGTCTAGATTATTATGGAAGTAGAGTAACTTTCTTTTATTCTCCTTTTCTAACTGTGTAGGTGTCAATTAAATCTTTATCACTTCATCTTTAATGAAAGGAAATTTTTACTTCTGTTCTAGGTGAATTTTTCATTTGTTTGGTTGGAAACTAATCTTTTTTGTTTAAGGATTCAACTATTTTGTTGAAAATTCGTATTTTTTGGTTGAATTTAAAGGTTTTTGGTTTAAAATTAAAATCTTGTTTGTTTAAAGTATCAACTATTACATCTTTCGTTGAGAATTCATCTTTACTACACTGATAAAAAAAATCTGATCGAAATTTAATATACATGTGAGTAAAGTCATTTGCATATACCGTAATTAATTCTAACATACCATCATGTTGTAAAATTAATATACATGTATATTAAATTCGGTAAAACAGAGTGCGTGAAAATAACAAGTTCTTTGATGCCTTCAGATCTTGTGAAATATTAAAAAATAAAGTAATAATCTTAAGTTCGTCGACTAAATTTCTACTTACAATTAAAGTGCAACTTACGGGTGGAATTTTTTCTAAAATTCTCTGTGAATGTTAGAATTTTAACATGAGTACATGTGCTTGGGCGTTAGGTTTCTTAATTATTTGTTTAATTGAACTTTTCTCTTAAAAACCAGTGTAATTTATATTTATCTAGGAGAAAATATTATGTTTCATTATTTATAATTGTAAATTGCTGCCTAACTTGTTTTTAGTTTGTGTAAAATGCAAATATCTGACTTTTCTGATAAATGATCAATATGCTGTATATGAAATTTAATAACATAGTCTCTTAATGGCGATTTCGTATACCTAGGTTTTAGATTTAATATACAAGTGTATACTAAATGTATATTAAAATTGCAAAAATGTTTAACAGTCTACCTCCGTGTAAGTTGAACTACTTGATTGAAAGTTAAATTAATTTGTTAAAAAAAATTTTTTTGTTGATGATTCATCTCTTTGGTTGTGAATTCTTTTTTTTTTGAAAATTCGTCTTTTTTGGTGGAATTCAACTATTTTTTTTTTCATCGCACCTCTATTGAAACTTCGAGTTTCGATACCTGTAGAGCGGGTTGAAACACGGTGTTTGCATCCCACTCATCGCAATCGTTGTGGTTCATCCCTTCATCCCTTTTTCGGTTGAATTATATATCAACTATTAAATTTTTGGTTGAGTATTCATCTTTATTGGTTGAAAATTCATCTAACTAGTTGAAAGAACTAATTTGTTAAAAATACATTTTTTTGTTGTTGAAAACTTGTTTCTTTTTTTTTTAATTATTATTTTTTTTAAAGAAAAATTGAACTATTCCATTTTTGTTGAAAATTGAACTACTTAATTAAAAGTTGAACTCACTTGTTAAAAATTATTTTGTTGTTGAAAATTCGTTTTTTAGGTAGAAAAACAATTTTTTAACGGAAAATGTAAGTATTCCTTTTTTGGCTGAAAATTGAGATTTTTATAGTTGAAAATCCAACATTTGGTTGAAAATTGAACTTCTTGGTTGAAAGTTGAACTTCTTTTTTAAAAATGATTTTTTTGGATTGAAAACAATTCTTTTTCTTGGTTGAAAACTCGTATTTTTCTTTGTTGAAAATTAAATAATTAATTAATTAAATTAATTTAATTAATTAATTTTGGTTGAACTATTACATTTTTCGTTAATTCATCTTTATTGATTGAAAATTTAACTACCTGGTTGAAAACTCGTTTTTTTTTGGTTGACATTTTTTTTTGGGAAAAAATTTAACTATTCCATTTTTTGTTTGAAATTTATTTTTTCTAGTTGACAAATCAATTATTTGGTTGAAAATTGAACTTTTTGATTGAAAGTTAAACTAATTTGTTAAAAATTAATTTTTGTTTGTAAAAACTCGTTTTTTTTTTGTTTAAAATTATATTTTTAACGGAAAGTTTAACTATTCCATTTTTTGTTGAAAATTCATGTATTTTGTTGAGAATTTGTATTTTTTGTGGAAAATACATCTTTATTAATTGAGAATTCATTTCAATTGATTGATACTTTGTTAAGAGTTTTTTTTTTTTTGAAGATTCATATCATGGATTGGAAAATCTTTTTTTTCATTATTTTTTAAAATTAAAATTAGTCTTTTTTGGTATAGAAAATTATTCTTTTTGGTTGAAAATTCATATTTTTGGGTTCGAAGTTCCACTATTTTCTTTAAAATTCAACTATTCGGTAGAAAATTAACTTTTTTGTTGAAAATTTATATTTTCGGGTTAAAAAATGCAACTGTCTTATAGAAAATTCGTTTTTTCAGCTTGAAATTTCCACAGTTTAGTAGAAAATTCAAGTATTTGGTTGAAACTTCAACTATTTTGCTCAAAAGTAACTTTTTCATTCGAAATTCATCTTTTTGGCTCGAAAACTCATCTCTTATGGTAGAAACTTATTCTTTTTTGTTGTAAAGTCAACTGTTTATATGAAAATTCAACTATTTGGTAGAAGATTCAGTTCTTTGGTTAAAAATTAACTTTTTTGTTGAAAATTTAACTGTTTTGTAGGAAATTAGTATTTTTTGCTTGGAAATTCAACAATTTGGTTGATTTTTTTTTCTTTTTTGACTGAAAAATCTTTCTTGGTCGAAAATTTAACGCTTTTGCTGAAAATCCATTTTTTTTTTTTGAAACATTCATCTTTATAGTTGAAAAATTCAAATATTCTTGTAGTCAAATATTTCTTGTAGTACCTAAATTGATTTTGTTTGGAAAAATGTATTCATGTACTATTCTTCTTTTTACGTGAAAATGCACCTTATTACCCCTGTTTTAAGAGCATTTTGGGCTGTGGAGTTTGTAAATATTTAACAAAAATGTTTTATATCACGAAATGGGAGTTGGGAATATTGAGGAATATTTTCAACTATTTTTGTGTGTCTTTTTTTTCGCCAGTAGTCTATCTATCGATCAAACAATTTATTTTCATTTTCAACGAGTTATTGTTAGAATGCGAATGTGCAGAATCGACGAAAATTTCCAATTTCAAATTGCAGTGAAACGAGAGGAGTAGAGATAACGACTCGGGAAAGTTAACAATAAGAGCGGATCAAATGTCATTTATTCGTGAATCGCTCATTCATGTATGGGTTAATAAACTCAGCTCAACTGACATCTTTTCTTCCATATCTGCCTCAAAGAATCCCATATATTGTGGCTTCTATAGTTATATAGGGTACAGAACTAAATAACCAACATTTTTCCGAAAAAGGGTTTATTGCATACAAAATTCTTAACAAATCAAATTTGTTTCAATTCTCATTTTTTTTTATATAGTAATAAAAAAACTTATAATTTAAATTTTAGTTAAAATTTTAGCGTAGAAGTAATTTTTTTTTCTTCTCTTCAGAATCAATTTTTTTTTTAATTGGTATCATTTATTGTAAAAAAATGATTGTCTTCTTTTTATAGGTCTTTCAGCGAAAAATCGTTTATCACAGTGCTATTTTTATTTTCTCGGAACAGAGAAAAGTCCACTATTATATTTTTGGTTAAGAATTCATTTCTTTTGATTAAAAATTCTACTATTTGGTTGAAAGTTAAATTATACTTTTGAAAATTCCACTATTTTGTCAAAAAGTCATTATTTTTGGTTGAAAATTCAACTATTTTCGCAGAAAGTTGAACTATTTGATCAAAAACTAACTTTTTTATTGAAATTTCAAGTGTTTTGTTGAAAATTCGTATTTTTCGTTTGAGAATGTATCTGTTTTAGCAAAAATTAACTATTTTGTTGAAAATTTGTCTTTTTGATTAAGAATGCTTTTTTTTTCTTGAAAATTGAGTTTTTTAAATAAAATGTTAACTTCTATTTTTGGTTGAAAATTGACCTTTTTTTAGTTGAAAATTCTACTATTTTGTTGATAGTTTAACTGCTTTGTTAAACATTCATTTTTTTGGTTGAAGATTCGTCTCTTTGGTTAAAATTTCGTTTTTTTGTTGTTAAAAATTCATTTTTTTTTCTGAACATTTATCTGTTTGGTTGAAACTTCACGTATTTTTGTTGGAAAATCGACTTTTTTGTAGAAAATTAATCTTCATGGTCGAAAATTCATCTTTTTGGGTTGAAACTCAACTATTTTCTTAGAAAATCCAACTATTTGGTTGAAAATAAACTTTTTTGTTGAAGATTCATGTTTTTGGGGTTAAAAGTCTAATTTTGTCTAAAAAATTCAACTTTTTAGCTGAAACACTCCCCTTTTTGTTGAAAATTCATCATTTTGAGTTGAAGATTCATCTTTTTTGGTTGAAAATTAAACGATTTTGTTGAAACTATTTCGAAAGAAACTATCAAACTATTTCGACTTGAAATCTTAAGAATATAGTACCTACATTAATTTGTTTTACAATTAATTTATTCCCCTAGTTTCGTGAAAAATCACTTTTGTTTCCCCTGATCTGAGAGCACTTTGGGCTGCGAAACCTGGGAACAGAATATTTTTTTTGCAACAAAACTTTGTTATTCAGCGTCCCGTGTTTCAATTTTCCATATTAAGTTCTGATTTTTTATTTAAATTGAAGATCGCATTTTTTATCGCAATCCGCAGTCGAGCCTTCTCCAATTTATGGTCAGTTAATGAATCTACATTCTCAAATTGAAAACATTTCTAAGAAAATTACTTCGTCCTGATAATAGCTTAAACTAAAGATCGCATTTTTTATCGCGTTCTGCATTGCGGTCATTGTCACTTTGAAACTGTCAACGTCCACGTCATCTATTTCCTCGAAAGTGAATCATTTTTTTTATCAAACTTTTTTTGACTGAATTGAGCAAGACTTGCGCTCGGGATTGAACTTTTGTTTAATCTTTAAATTGCGTCGTAGAAATACCTGGAAAAGATCGGAAATTTTCTTCAGAATTTGAATGAACACCCTGAAAAGTTAATACATAAAATTATATGATATACTTAATTTTAACTTAATATCTTACTAAAATAAAAATTTCTACCTTGAATATTTAAAAAAATTATTATTGTACTAAATACTAAAGTGTACATTTATTTTGTGTTTCAGGTATGTATGACTCATACAGTGGATTATTTTCTATTTCAAAATAGATTTTGATGATCGTATTGGTATGTAAACGATTGTATTGAACAATTTCAAGCCCCTTAAATAAACTTTTTTTAAATTTGGACTGAGTTTTTTCAATTGAATTTTTAAATGAAAAATGAGTGTGTTTGCTCACCTTAAAAACGTAAAATTGTCAGAGAATTTGTGTACCTAGAAAATCCTGGAAATTTCAAGGAATTCTTTTTAAGATCAAGGAATTTTTTCGAACGTGCTTAATGTTTTTTTTAAATGTAATGTAAAATTATATAACAATGCTTTTTCATTTGTGAAAGTAACATTATAGTACTGGTATTATGAGTATTTATATCAAACCTCTTTTTAATACTGTCGCCAATCTCAGGAAAATATTTTAAATCAAAATATTAATATGTTAAAGATGCATTGAAATAAAATCAAAATAAAATATAAATTTGTTTTAATTATTATTGAATTTCGTGGACTTGTACTTATTTATAAAGTTATGTTCACAAACGAAAAAAATAATTTAATTTTACATGAAAGTAGTACCCTTTTTACATATTTATATATTATTTATAGGGACTTTACAAGTATTATATAATAAATTTTCAAAGAATTTTAAAAAAGAATTGAGAGATTTCCTAGAGGTTCAAGGATTTTCAAATATTTCGAGGTATTTCCAAAGATTCCAAGGAATTTTCAGTTGATTTCAATAATTTCAATGGATTTCAAAGAATTTGCAAGATTTTAGGGTATTTTTAAGAATTCCAAGGAATTTTCTGTAGAGCTTTAACGATTTTCAAGGGATTTCAAAATATTTTAAAGGTTTTGAAATATCTTAGGGTATTTTTAATATATTTCAATTATTTAAATTTATTTAAAAGGATTTGAAAGCTTTTATGGTACTTCTAAAAATCCCAAAAAATTTTCAAGAGCTTTAAAAAGTTTCAAGGGATTTTAAAAGATTTCAAAAGATTTGAAATATTTTAGACTATTTTTAATACTTCCAAGGAGTTTTTAAAAGCTTTAAAAAATTTCAAGGGATTTCAAAATATTTTAAAGAATGTCAAATATTGTAGGGTATTTTGAAAGATTCAAAGGAATTTTACATTTATTTCAGTATTTCAATGTGATTTTAAAGGATTTAAAATATTTTAGGGAATTTAAAAAGATTCCAAGGCTTTTTCAAGAGATTTACAATTTTTTAAGGGTTTTCCAAGGATTTTAAGCGAGTTAAAAAAAAATGCGGTTTTACAGAATTTCGGAAAATATGGAACGATGTTATAGAACCTGTAAGGTTTTAAGATATTAAAAAAGATTTCACGAGATTTCATAAGATTTCAGAGGATTTCAATGATTTTAAGGGATTTCAAAGGTCTCATGGTATTTTCATAAATTTTTCAGGATTTCGGGAAACATCAGATTTCATAGAATTTCACAGGTTTTTATAATATTTTAATGAATTTCAAAGAATTTATTCACGTAAAGTGAGGGATTTTATAGGGTTTCAAGGATTTGAAGAGATTTTCACATATTGTTTGTAATTCATTTTGAATTTATTTAGAATTCCCCCTGAATTCTTATTAATTTATCCTGATTTTTTTAAATTCTTTTGAATTTATTTGCATTCTTCTAATTTCAATGGATTTTTCGTTTTTTTTGTTAGTTTTTATGTAATTTGTCCTGAATGGACTGGATTTGAAACTCTTATAATTAATTATAAACAAACTAAGCGTCAGATCAAAAAACCAAAAACACCTTTGGATTCGTCTCCAAAATATTTAGGTGTGCCTTTTTTAAACCATTGTTTAGACAATTAACTCATTTCAAACTTTGCGAAGCATGATAAACAAAATGAGCGTTCAGTCAAAAAACACATTTGGATTCGTTTTGAAAATATCTTGTAAATGTGTTTTTTTTTTAAATGTTGTTAAGAATTTTTCTACGTCATTCGACAAACGGACAGTTGTGATATTTCATAGACGAATTAAATGTATTAAACGGTGTTTTTGATTTTTGGAT
This sequence comes from Andricus curvator, assembly GCA_932195095.1. Lineage (NCBI taxonomy): Eukaryota > Metazoa > Arthropoda > Insecta > Hymenoptera > Cynipidae > Andricus > Andricus curvator. The sequence goes on along the minus strand of CAKNYM010052215.1, from coordinate 270,345 downwards.
CAGATGTTTAGATTGTTTATAATAATTACAGAACATTAAAAAATAATGTTATTTAAAAAAATGGTTCAAAAAAAGGCACACCTAGATATTTGGGAGACGAATAAAGGTGTTTTTAGTTTTTTGATTTGTTTTCAATTCACTGGTTTTTTTTTTAATTCAGCTTTCATTTTTTATGAATTTCATTGAATTCTTCGCATTTCCCTTAAATGTTTCGAAATTCCTCCAAGTTTACTGAAATCAATGGAATTTTTTGAATTTCGAAAATTTTTTCAATTCATTTGAATTCTTTTAAATTCAAAAAATCATTAGTCACTTTTTGGGTTAGAAATTAGTCACTTTTGAATTTTGGTCACTTTTTCGGTTTAAATATGTCACTATCTCACATCTGTCAAGTAAATTAGGCTGTGGCAGCCCTGAGAATAATAAATTTAAAAAATTTGTATTCCATTTAAAAAAGATTCTATATTAATGTTACAAGATTAGAATTTTGGTCTTGAAATGTTAATGGCCAAGAAAAATGTAAAGTTATGTCTTGGAAAAATGAAGGAAAAGTCAGGGAATTTTGAAAATGAATTTTTGCGGCTTCCCTGTCTTTATTGTAGGATCTGATTTTAATCAAGCTTATTTTTGAAAAAGAAAACAGCAAGAGTATTTTCAATTTAAAGCTTAAAGTATTGTACGGAACGAGCTTTGGCGGAAATCTCGCTGTAGAGACGATTTAAAAGGCTTGGAGAACATTCACATGGACACATTTTATTACAATTTTTTAAGTGTGAGTAGGCGTGTGGCGAATCATGCGACCCTCGTTGACAATCCGCCCTTTGACACAAGACTGAATGGGACCAACGCTTCTGAAAGACGCGTCAACCAAGAGATTCTTTTAGAGATCGAAAAGGAACGTGCAGTTTGCTTCTAGAGATTTAAAATTTTTCATTTTAAGCTGTTCCCCGGCCAGAATGGGATCGACTAGGATTTAAGAATTTAAATCAAGTTATCAGACTTCCGCATTTGCTAATTCAGTCTGGTTTTTAAAAGCTCGCTTGGATCTCATTTTAAATCATTTTCGCCTTGATTTATGGAAAATTAAGTTGTTGATATTCATTTACTTAAATCGAAAATTTTAACTTTGAAAATTGTAAAGGTTCACGAAAAATGCTGATAGAAGAGACTGTGGCTCAGATGGTAGCTTGCTTGAATTCCGTTCTATATGCAGGGATCACAGTCCGTCCCCTTGTCTACCTAACTCTCGTTTTTTCCCTTAAATTAAAAAAAAATCCAGAATACACCTAAATTTGAAAATTATGACCCACTTTTCCCCTTTTTTTTACCAAATTTATTTGCTAATTTTGTAGATTTGAAGGACATCGTCGACAGTGAAGAAATGTCTAATGATTCTATCGAGAAAATGAACGCAAAAGATAAATCAATTCTATAGTTGCAAATCAAAATCGTCTTTATAGAGGTAGGCTTCACAGACCGAAATTCTCTACAAACAGGGGAAATAAGGAAATTTCCACAAAAATAGGTGGAGAAATTATTTTAAATAAAATGAATGTATGTACTATATTAAATTCTGATTGAAAAGCTTTAAATTCTTAAGTTTCAAGTAAAAATATTGCAATTTCCATTAAAAGGGATTAATTCTTAACCAAATAGTTCCATTTTCTACTAAAAAGACGAATTTTCAACTAAAAATTTTCAACCAAAAAATGAATTTTTGAAAAATTAGATGAACTTTCAACCAAATAGTTGAATTTTCAATCAGGAAAGATTTCTCAGTCAAGAAAAAAATTCAAACAACCTTGCCGACATTTCTTTTGGACCATACCAATTCCACAGGAGATTAGATATCGAACTGAAAGCTGAACCAAATTTAAATGAAAGTTCTAAGTGAATGGGATTTTTTTATTGTTTATGGTAACATGGCTTTTGAAAGAAGTCGATTTTTGTCTTTAATTAAAATGAAACCTTTTTTTTAAAATTAAGATAGAACAGAAATCCATTTTATCATGAATAATTTTATGCAAAATGAGCATGAAAAAGATTCAAAATTAAAAAATAGACTTCTAGATCACCTCACTTTTCGGCTCATTAGAGACAAAAATAACCAATTGAAAAAAGAGGGAGAAAAGGAGAAAAAGTCAACCAAAAATACCAACCTCTCACTTTTTCTTTTATCCGTATTTTTTATACTACCAAGGAACCAACATGTTTCGGAGTCAATTTAAACTCCCTCATCAGGGATTATTTATAGGAAACTACAAGGTATGACAAAAATATATTATTATGCCAATTTGGAAAAATCAGAAACATAATACCTGCCGATATTACAATTTCACAAATTTTTTTTTTTTTTTTTTTTTTTTTTTTTTTTTTATATGTGTACACTCACGTACACATATACTTACACAACATTAATCACTTTTCTTTAAAAAAAGGATTAATTAATCCAAATTTTGTATTCATTAGTGAAAAATTGACAAAGGTATACAAACATTATTATTCATACTAAGAATTAGAAAAGAATTTCAAATTCAAAGAATATTTTAAATTAAAAAGAAGAAAGATGATTATTATGACCTGAATATTATTAACCCCGATACTGATTAAAAAAAATTTTTTGAAAGAAAACAGTAACGAAAAATTGCGGAACTTTTTGTTTTAAATTTATATTGAAAAGAAACAACTATTTTAAATGAAAATATCGCTACGAAAAATTACGTGGTGAAGATTCAAAGAACCGAGGCAAACTAAATTTATTTTTCAACTCGAAAACTCTCAAAGCATGAAAATATTTTAGAGATCGTTTCCTCCCATTTTTTAAGAGAAAGAGAGAGAGAGAGAGAGAGAGAGAAAAGAAGAAAAGACCCTTTTTATTTTTATAGCTTTTCGGACAAGTGACATAGTTTTCAAGCGGTCATTCTGCACATCTAATAGAAAGCTGTATTAATCACATTATTTGTTACCATAGTAACATTTTATTTATTGAATCTAAATATCAACGCAGAGTAGTTGATGATTAAATACAAAAATCGAGTTCAAAAGAAAAACCCTCTGATTATTTCATTTTTATCTTAAAATATTAGTGGGGTAACAGACAATCACATTCAATAAAAGCAATCTATTACAAAATATATTAACCAATATTTACCATTTAATCTTATGAAAATTTCTTAACTTCTTAGTAATTAAATACAAAAATCCACTTTTTTCAAAAAGTGCCCGCCGATTATTTTCATTTTCATCTTATATACCATGTTACCATGGAGCATAAACAGTCAAAAATTCCATTTATTTGGAACTTTCATTTAAACTTGGTTCAGCCCCACCGGTGCGTTCCTTTTTTTTATTTTCCCAAAATTTCTGCTCGATATCTCATTTCGTGTAGAATTGGTATACTAAAAAAAAATCTTAGTAAAGTAGGAATCGTGAGTCACATGCCCTTAAATCAAAATGATGATTTTTTTTTAAAGTTTATTTTCAACCAAATAGTTGAATTTTCAACTCAAAAAGATTTGAATTTAAAAACAAACAGTTTAATTTGTCCGAAGAGACGATATTTCAACAAAATAGTTTATTTTTTAGCGAAAAAAGATTTGACAGTCAAGAAAAAAATTCACCCAGTTCGTTGAATTTTTAACCCAAAAGTACAAATTTTCAACAAAATAGTTATATTTTTAACTCAAAACTTCTGGCTAAGTAGTTGAGTTTTTAACCAAAAAAGATGAAATTTCTACTAAAAGAGATGAATTTTCAAACTAAAAAGACAAATTTTTAACAAAAGAATTGAGTTTTTGATGGAAAAGTCGCAATTTTAGAAAGCACCTACCCTATACCTATATACCCATATACACACTACTATTTTCCAACCGAGTAAGTCACGCCTACCCCGAAAGGGAAATGGCTTAATGGTATAATAATAATAAATTTGACTTCTAATCAAAAACAAAAAAAAATCTACCAAATGAAATGAATTTTCAAACCAAAAATCTGAATCTTCAATAAAATAGTTGATTTTTTAACCAAAAAGATTTTCCAGTCAAGAAAAAAATTCAACTAAATTGTTGAATTTTTAAAGCACAAAAGACGAATTTTTTGCAAAACTGTTGAATTTTCAACCCGAAATTACGAATTTTCAACAAAAAAGTTAGTCTTCAACCAAATAGTTTAATTTTCTACCAAAACAGTTGAATTTTCAACCAAAAAAGATGACTTTAACAAAATTGTAGAATTTTCAATCAAATAAAGTATCATTGATTTGGAGTTGATTTGGCTTGGTTTCACTTCTATCAAACTGCGTATTTGAAAAAATGGTTTCCTTCGTAATATTATTTTCCTGAATAATACTTTCTGGATTTCTTTTTTTTTTACACATTAAAATTATTCCTTTAATCTCAAAAATGAATATTCTTAAAATAAACTATTTCTTGATTTATTATAAATCATTTTTTTAAACTTCAATAATAATGAACATATTATTTATATTAATGAAATTTTCAAAAATTTATTTATTTTTATTTTAATTTTCTTTCATCTGAGAGCATCTGAGAGCATCTGAGATCTTTAAACTGCTGAAAATACGTTAGAAACCAATTTCGAAGTCTAAGAAAACAAAAACAAAAAAAATAGGTTTAACAAATAGTGATTTTAACATACAGAAAGTAATTAAAAAAGTTACACCCTTTTTCAGAAAAAATTCTCCTTTTTACATAAAATTGAACTACTGGACCGCTGTGATCCCAATAAAAATTTTGTTTGAATTTAAATTTAGGCATTTTTAAGTTGTTTTTTTTTCAATTTCAAACTGTAGTGTTTTGAAATTGGATCGAGCTAAAATTTAGGCGATTAAAAATAAAATAAAAATAAAATCTTCAAGGTCTTGATGGAAAAATTATTTATTTTGAAGTAAGCAAATCTCGACATTGCTTTTTTTCTTCGGGCAATATTTCGGGTGGCAATTGGAAATATTTGATCCTTCAATTTCTACCGATATTAATTTATAAAATTTGTGGTCTCTTTTTTTCATTTGTTATTTGTCTCTAATGAGCCGAATAGTGAGGTAGTTGGGAAATAATTTTAATTGTGAATCTTTTTCATGTTCATTTTATATACAATTATTCATGAGAAAGTAGATTTCATTTCGATCCTAAATAAATAATTTATAAAATTGATTGAAGTCAAGTAAATAAAAATGAAGATAAATGAGAGAGATAGCCGGAGATCGGCAATCGCAATGGACCATTACGGCGATGAATGCATCGAATCAAGCGATTGTACCCAAATTGAAACGTCCAGGATAGTAATACTATGAGAATCACGTCATCATGTTCACAACTGGTGTATTACCTCATCAACTTTGTAAAGTGAATGTGTGGTCGGTCTCGACGATGACAGCACTTCATAAATTGAAAGTATACCTAAAACTAAAAAAGTAGAATGCAGCCTTCTCACAAGTATTTTTTTGATCATTAATTCAGACTTCGCACTCTTTCCCATATTCCCCTCTTTTCCCCTTTTCTAAAAGGATTCCTCTTTTTCCCCCTGTTTTCAAGAAACTTCGCCTTTTTCTTGTTTTCTCGCTAAAATGCGAACTGAATTAATAGATCCTGATCAGAAAATTCAACATTTTTTCGTTGAAAGTTAATTATTTTTGGTTGAAAAGTAAACTATTATATTTTTGGTAGAGAATTTATCTTTTTTGGTTAAAAATTTAATTATTTATTTTGAAAATATTGCCGTTTTGTTAAAAAGTCAGCTTATTTGGTCAAAAATTGAACTACTTTATTGAAAATTCGTCTTTTTGGATGAATTCAACTGTACGTAATTTGATATTGAATACTTTTTTGGTTATAAATTCAACTATTAAGCTAAAAATTGAACGCCTTGTTAAAAATGACTTTTTTTCTGTTTGGTTGAAAATTCGTCTTTTTGGCTTGGAATTTCATTTCTTTTGGTAGAAATTTTTTTTTTTTGTTAAGGATTAATCTGTTTTGGTTTAAGATTCAACTGTATTTAATTTAAGATAAAAATCTTTTATAGTTGAAATATCAACTATTACATTTTTCGTTAAGAATTAATCTTTTTGGTTAAGAACTAAACTGTTTAGCTAAAAGCTGAACTACTTCGTTAACAATTTTTTTTTTTTTAAGATTTCATGTTTTCGGGTTGAAAATTCAACTGCTTTGCAAAATAAAAAATCTGTTTGAAAATTCTACAATTTGGTTGAGATTTTTTTTCTTTCTTGACAGGAAAATATTTTTCGGATGAAATTCAACTATTTTGTTGAAAATTCTTCTTTTTAGTTTGAAAATTCTACAATTTAGTTGAAAGTTCTTTCTTGACTGGAAAACCTTTTTTGGTTGATAATTCAACTATATTAATATTTTATATGAATTTACAATAATATTCGACTATATTGTTGAAAATTCGTCTATATAGTTTGAAAATTCATGTTTTTTATTGAAAAATTAATCTGATTTGGTGAGACTTCAACTATTAAGTTAAAAATTCGTGTTTTTTGGTTGAATTGAACTGTTTTTGATTTTCAAAAAATCTTTTTGGTTTAAAAATCACCTATTATACATCTGTTCGGTTGAAAATTTAACTATTTTATTGGAAATTTATTTGTTTTCCTTAAATTCATTTTTAAATTTGGTTAAATTTTTGTCTTTCTGTACCGGAAAATCTTTTTTGGTTAAAAATTCAACTCTTGTTAAAAATTCATCTTCTTTGGTTGAAAAGTGATTTTTTTGTTAAAAATTCATCAGCTCGGTTGAAACTTAATTTTTCGAACTGAAATCGTCTTTTTTGATTGAAAATTAATCTTCTTGTTTAAAAATTCATCTTTATGGTTAAAAATTTAAATATTCCATTCAAATATTCACCATTTTAGTTGAAAATTCATTTTTTTTGTTAATAAAACTACTTGGTTGAAAGATAAACTCTTTTGTTAAACATGCATCTTCTTGATTTAAGATTTATCTATTGCAGTTGAAGATTCATCATTTTAGTTGAAAAAGCAAACAATTCCATTTTGGTTGAAAATTGATCTTATTTAGTTGTAAATTCAACTATTTGGTTGAGAATTCATGTATTTTGTTGAAAAATCATCCTTTTTGGTAGAAAATTAATCTTTTTTGTTGAAAATTCAACTATTTTGTTAAAAATTATTCTATCTTGTTGAAAATGCAATCTTTTTACTTGAAAAGTTAGGAATTTGAAACGGTTTAAATTGAATTTAATACAATACCCTAATTAATTTTACCAAAATTTGCCGAAGATAAAATTAAAATTTGTTTGAATTATTACTCAAATTCATGAACTTTATGGACAAATACAGGAAATGATTGATTATGTTTTTAGTATTATATAAATATTTAATTAATAAAATAATAATAAATAAAACAAAAATAATTAATTACACTTGAGATACCTGGAAAAAACCTGGAATTGTCAGTGAATTTTTTTCCAGTATTTGATTAGACACCCTGCTGGATTTCAAATCTCATATCGAATGAAATACCAACACCGCTAATTAAAACAAACAACCAATTTTGTAAATAATAAGGCGCAATGAAATTACATAAATGAAAATAAACCAGTTAAAAGATGTCTGGTTATAAAATGCCAGAAATGTTATATAAAAGTGGATTAAAAAGGCGGTGGGAGCTGAATCCACGTAAACTCCCATGCAAATGAGGAGTGGTTATTTTTAAACCTGTATATTTGAACGGTTTGTACCGTAACTCGTAAAACGTGCATCGTGTGAATTGAAAAAAGCCAAAGAGACACGATTCATACGTTTTTCTCTTACAATTAGTTATGTAACACGCTTTTTATGGACTTGAAACTTTTTATGGAACTAATTTTATATATGGTTTATGTTTTATATATATTCTTGGTAAAACCTTTTGTTCTACGTAAGTATGTCAAGCTCTTGACAGAAAAGTGAAAAGGCCTGAAAAGTATTTCTCGGTATCACATTTTATCAGAGTCTGTCAACGTTGAGTCATTTTAATTTTTATCAGAAAAAGGCTGAAATCGATATTTCAAAATCAATAGCGTTTTCCCGATAAGGGGTCGTCCATAAACTACAGGCTACTAATTTGAAGCTATTTTTGACCTCCGTCCCCCCTCGTTGACAAGCCTAGTTTTTCTTTACCCCCACCACCAAAAAAAAGTAGCGTAGCCCAAAATTCTATGAAAACATAGTGAAGAGGGTGATTTTTTACGAAACTAGGATAATAATGGAGGAATAAATTCTTTCAAATAAAATTAAGGTGAATACCATATTGAGTGTAATATGAAACACTATTCCTAAGATTTCAAGTCGAAATATATATTAAATTTTGTATCAAATAGTTGAATTTTCAACTTATAAAGCATAAATTTTTAACCAAAAATGGAAAAGTGCAATTTACAGGTAAAAAAATAATTTTTAACCAAAAAAAGGGACTTTCAACAAAAAAGTTAAATTTTGAACCAAACAGGTGAATCTTAAAAAATATGAATTTTAAACTAACTATTTCAACTTTCAACCAAGTAGCTGAATTTTCAATAAAAAAGATCAATTTTTTAACGGATCAGTTAAATTTTCAACCAAAATATGGATTTTTCATCATGAAGATTAATGTTCTACCAAAAAAACACAGATTTTCCACAAATCAATTCTCAACAAAATTGATTGATTTTTAAAGCCAAAAGGGCGAATTATCTACAAAACTGTTAAATTTTCTACGAAAAAGTTCATTTTCAGAAAAATAGTTTACTTTACAATTGAAGCTAAAAATATGATTTATTAACAAAAAAAAAGGTAATTTTCAACCAAATAGTTTAATTTTCTACCAAATTGTTGAATGCCAAACCTAACCAGATTAATTTACAATTACAGCCAAATCGTTGCAGTTTTAACCAAAAAGGATGGATTTTCAACCAATAAGAAGATTAATTTTCGAACAAAAAAAGACGAATTTTTAACAAAATACATAAATATTGAACTAAAAAAGATCAATTTTCAATAAAAAATGTAAATTCCCAACAACAACAAAAACAAATTTTCAATAAAATAGTTACATTTTCAACCAAAGAGATGAAGTTTTAACAAAAATGATGAATCTTTAGAAAAAAATGAATTTGCAGCAAAATTGTTCAACCCATAAGATGATTTTTTAACCCAGAAGATTAATTTTCTAAACATGGAATAGTTAAATTTTCAACCAAGGAGTTGAATCATCAACCAAAAAAAAATGAATTTTTCGCAAATTAATTCAACTATCAACCAAGTAGCTGAATTTCTGATAAAAAAAACTTTTTAACAAAATAATAAAATTCTTAACCAAAAAGACGAATTTCCCAGCAAGAAGATTAATGTTCTACAAAAAAACCCGAATTTTCTACAAAATACATCAATTATCAACAAAATTGATTAATTTTCAAAGCCAAAAGGACGAGTTATCTATACAAAAAGGTTGAATTTTCAACCCAAAAATATGATTTTTTCACAAAAAAAATAATTTTCTACGAAAAAGTTGAATTTTCATAAAAATAGTTTAATTTGTAACCAGATAGTTAAATTCAAACAAAAAATATGAATTTTTATCAAAGAAGTTAATTTTCAACCAAATAGTTCAATTTTCTACCAAATAGTTGAATCCGCAACCAAAACAGATTAATGTAGAGCCAAACAGTTGCATTTTTAACAAAAAGGGATGAATTTTCAAGCAAGAAGATTAATTTTCGACCAAAAAAGACAAATTTGTAACCAAGTACATGAATGTTTAACTAGGAAAGATTCATTTTTATCAAAAAATGGAATAGCTATATTGTTTATTGAAAAAATTAATTCTGAATATAAAGAAAACGAATTTTGAATAAAGTAGTTACATTTTCAATCAAAGAGATGAAGTTTCAACTAAAATGATGACTCTTTAAAAAAAATGAATTTACAAAAAAGAGTTCAACCTGCAAGATGATTTTTTAACCCAGAAGTTTAATTTTCTAAAAATGGAATAGTTAAATTTTCAACCAAAGAGATGAATCTTCAACAAAGAAATGAATTTTTTACAAAGTAGTTTAACTTTCAACCAAATAGCTGAGTTTATGACCAAAGAAGATGACTTTAATAAAATAATAAAATTCTCAACCAAATACAAGCATTTTTAACCAAACGAGATAAATTCCGAATCAAAAATATAATAGTAGGCTTTTCAAGCAAAAGTTTACACATGTATAAAGTTTATATGTTTAAAGCACTTATTTAATTAAAAAAATATAATTTTTCAATAGCTTGTTAATCTATCACAAACAAAAATCAAATTTGGTTTCACATACAGCCATTTTTTAATTTGGATTTTGAGAAATCAAATTTAATTGTTTAACATTTTATTTTTATTTTTTATTTCACAAATTTTTAGAAGAAAAATCTATCCAATCACTTGAAATATCACAAATGTCATATCAACTGTAAATATTAATGATCGAATGATTTTTTAAACTGAACTGTAGTTCGAGTATTAAAAATTGAACAATAATTGATTTTACAAGACGATTCTGAATCTGTTCAAAATTGATCATGTAGTTAAAAATTTTAAATAACCGATTGAAACTTTATAAACTATTTTCAATTTTTAAATAATTTGAAATTAATAGATTCATAATTATTAAACGTTTTTATTCAATTTCATATCCTATTAAAATATTGTTTCGATCTAAAATATTCCATTTTTAACCCATTCAATTTGAAATTTTTTTAATAAAGAAAGAACAATTTTTAAATATTTTGCAAGTCTTATTCAACTTTAAAGGATTAATGTATTAAAAAACGTTTGAATTTCACAATTCTAATTTTAAAAGAACGGGACGAAATTTGTTTTTTTTTTCAATTGGCAGAAGAATTTTGTTTTGCATTTCTATTAAGTTTGAGGCGGGCAAATTTGGTATTTTTAATATTTTTATTGAGGATGAAACTAGGAAATTTTAGCTTTTAAGTTTTGTTGAATTGGCAGAGGGACATTTTATATTATTAAGATTTTTATCGAGTAGGACAGGATAAAATGTTGGTTTTTTATTTTTCCTGAATTGGAAGAGGCCCTTTTTTAAAATTTTTATTGAATTTGAAGAGATGCAATTTTGGTTATTTTTTCTGAAGTAGAAGGGGGACATTTTTCGGGAATTTATATTGAGTTGGAAGAGAGAAAATTTTGGTTTTCATTTTTTTCTTAATTGGAAGAGGCCATTTTTTCATCATTTTTATTGAGTTAGAAGGGATACAACTTTGTTTATTTTTTTCTGAATTGGAAAAGGCCATTTTTTTCTTTTTCATATTTTTATTAAGTTAAGGGAAGAATTTTTTATTTTCAAATTTTTCTGAATTGAAAATAGGAAATTTTTTTAAACATTTCTATTCAGTATTTGTAGTTCAGTTTTGATTACTTCAAATGAAAAAAGTTTTAGTTTTAAGAGTTCGGATTTTTTTATTTCGTGAATTTTCGTGATTTTTTTCCTGGATTAAAAGGACCACCCTGTAATGCTGTCATTTTTTGGATTTAAAATCGCATCATTTTTCGAAAATTTAGAGGTTTGAATACTTCAAAATGTGGAGAACCAAAAATGTCTTAATTTTTTAATTCGTAAGTTGTTTAATTTAGGCTTTCAATTAATTTTCTAGGTAAATATTGCGTGACAATTCAAACAATTTAAGACTTGAAATACCTACTGTTTCGAAATAATAATTGCTTTTCCAAAAAAATATAATTAGGGAAGTGCCTCTTCAAAATGAAAAATATTTTTATCTCCTACGTGAGTTTTATTTTTTTCTGGCGAGGACGGGAATGTTAATGAATATTGAATTAACTCGAGAGCAGTACTGATTCCCTGTAATTGAGTCTGCTGTACATTGCCATTGCGTAAGGTTGCATTCGTCGTGTTTGCTAAAGCGATTGGAATATTAGCCTATCCCTGAACACTGAAGCGTAACATTAATAGTTATCAATTTTAAATAATTTATGATCACTATCAAGAAATCAGGAGAATCCATTTATATATAAGAAAAATTCAAATTTATAATCAAGTATTTGTTATTAGGGTGGTCCAAATTTTTAATCTCGAATTTTCATGCATATATTTCCCATAAGAAAAAAAGATGTTTTATAAATTTTATTCAAAATCGTCAATATTACATGAATCTAGTTGAAACTCAACATTTATCTTCAAAATTAGCCATAGAATACGAAGCAAAGATTACTTTTTAAATAACTCCACCATAAGTCTGTTTTATAGGGCCCCAGAAAACACCATAAGTGAAAAATTGGGTTTTGCGCGTTTTTGGCAATAATTATGATTTTTTTGCTATTTTTTTATTACAGATTGTTTCTAATACATAAAGTATTACTTTCTGTTGATAATTAGATGTTTAAATAAATTGTTTAAAGAATTTTCTTATTGTTTATAGCAATTTTCTCTTAGAATAGAATTAGAAAGTCGAGGGTTTTTCCGAATTTTTCAGTTTGTTTTCAACTTTTCAGTTATAGCGAGGAATTAATCAGTTAAATTTAATAGAAATAATTGTTTTAACCATTTATTATTATTTATAACACTAGAAAGTTGCAGTTTTTTCTAAAATTTTCAACTTTATTAATTAATAATTATATAATTCAATTAATAATCAATAATTAATTCAAGTTAACAAAAATAATTGTTTAAACAATATATTATTATTTTTAATAATATTCTCTTTGAATAATGTTAGAAAGTTACGGTTTTTATAAAATATTCAACTGTTTGCCCACATTTCACTTAGAATGAGGTAATAATTTATGTAACCTAGCAAGCATAATTGTTTAAACAAATAATTATTGTTTATAGCTATCTTCTGTAGTAATGCTAGAAAGTTGCGGGTTTTTGTGAAATTTTCAGCTTTTCTTTGACTTTTCAGTTGGGAACAAATAATAAATATATTAACATTAATTTAAACAAAAAGGCTCTAAGTAATTACTTCAAGGAAACTTTACATTTAATATTATTCATATAAAAATTTGAAGAATATTTCAAATATCTGTTTTATTTGAGAAAAATATGTTCACAAAAAAAAGAGAATGTTTAAAAAAAAAGATTCTCTCCAATGTTTATTTATCATTTCTTCAAAACTAAAAAGCCAAAACAGAGTTTACAATTTTCAGGGAAAACCTGAACTTTCTAGCAATTATCCGAGAGAAGATAGTTAAAAACAATAATACACTGTTTAAATAATTATATTTTTTAACTTGCAATCATTATTATCTCACTATGTGAAAAGTGAACAAAAAGGTAAAAATTTCAGAAAAAAAAACGTAGCACGACGTGTCCAAATGACAAGGTTCCATCGCGGAGAACCCGAATGAAAAGGTGCTAACTCGTGGAGATTTAATGAAAAGGTGAGTTGAGGGTGCTGATATTCCTAATATAATTTATATGGGATTTTGAAGCTTCGAGAGTTCGCCACGCGAATCAGCACCTTTTCATTTGGCCTCTCCGAGATGGAACCTTGTCATTTGGACGCGTCGAACTATCTAGCATTATTATAGGAGAATATAGTTATAAACGATAATAATTCGTTTAAACAATTATTTTTTCTAAATTGCATTAATTATTACTTCACTATAATTGAAAAGTGGACAGAAAGTGGATAATCTTAGAAAAACCTGTAACTTTCTAGCATTAATGTAAAATATTTTTTATAAATAATAATAAATGGTATAAACCATTATTTCTGTTGAATTTAATTGATTATTGTCTCGCTATAACTGAAAAATTGAAAACAAATTGAAAAATTGAGAAAAAACCGAGACTTTCTAACTCTATTCTAAAAGAAAATTGCTATAAAGTTGCAAAACCCAATTTTTCACTTAAGGGGTTTTTCGAGACCCTATAAAACAGACTTATGGGGGTGATATTTAAAAGTAATTATCTATTTGAATTTTATAGTTAATTGTGAAGATAAATGTTGAGTTTCAACTCAATGTACCTACTCTCTAAATCTGAATCAGCGATAAGTATACCGCTAATTCAAATCAGCGTATATACGCTGCTGAAGCAGCGAAATTTAGCTGCTGATCAGTGACTATTTACTAATTAGCAGCTAAATTTCGCTGATTTGCCAGCGTATATACGCTGATTTGAATTAGCGGTATACTTATCGCTGATTCAAATTTAGAGAGTAATATTGACGATTCTGAATAAAATGTATTTCTTTTTCCAAAAAAACGTACTTTTTTGTAGATTCGAAAATAGCATGAAAATTCGAGAAAAAAATTTCCAATTCGAAGGTACAAATCGGTAAATCCTGAAACGGAAGTAACGCTACGTAAAAAAGTTTGTGGTCTTTCTTTAGTCATGAGCGAGTCGTAAAAACGCGATTCTGTAATTAAACCATTAAAGTTTAACGGTAATTGATGGCTACATTTTTGGACAGTCCTCTTGACATCATTTATGAAAATTTAGGGAATTAAGGGCGTTTTGTGGGATGACTAATAGATAAATTTAGGTGCTAATTAGAAGGAGTAATTACAGCTAATGGAGATGATGAACATTTAATGGTAGTGAGAAATATGCTTATGGCGATTGATAATTAATGAAATAATATTCAGATTAGTAGTGTAGTATTTTTGAAAAGCCAATAGTTGACCGGGGATACTAAACGTTAGTAGAAGAATTTAAAAGCAAGGTCGGTAATTTTTTTGTTCTATTTCCGTTTTTGTTGAAAATTAATTTTCTTAACTAAAAATGTAACCATTCCATGTTTGGCTGAAAATTGATCGTATTTAATTAAAAAATCAACTATTACCTTTTTCGATGAGAATTCATCTTTTTTGTTTGAGAATTCGACTACATGATTGAAATTTGAATTACTGTGTTAAAATCATTTTTTTTGGTTAAAATTTTAACTTTTTTGTTGTAAGTTAAACTATGCTTTGTTAAAAATTTATTTTATTAGTTAAAGTTTTATCTCTTTGATTGAAAATTTAAGTATTTTTTTAAGTTCGTCATTTTGTTTTTGAATTGATCTTCTTGATTGAAAATTCAACTAATTGGTTAAAAGTTGAACTATGTACTTTGTTCATAATTCGTTTTTTAGTTCAAGATTCATCTCTTTGGTTACAAATTTAATTATTTTGTTGAAAATTCGTTTTTTTTTTGTGAAAATCAATTTCTTGAACTGCAAGTTTAACTATTCCATTCATTGTGTTAAAATCCATAGTTTTTAGTGAAAAATTCAATTGTTTGGTTGAAAGTGGAACTTTTTCGATGAAAATTCAACTGTTATGTAGAAAATTCATCTTTTTAAGTTGAAAGTTCTATTATTTTGGTACAAAATTCAACTATTTGTTCGAAAGTTCTATTATTTTGTTACAAAATTCAACGATCTGGTTGAAAATAAACTTTATGATTGAAAATTGATACTTTTGTGCAAAATGCAATTATTTTGTAGAGAATTTGCCTTTTTGGCTTGATAATTCAACAATTTAGTTGATGTTTTTTACATTCTCATTCTAATGAGAAGGTATTGGTTTTATGTAAAATTTGACATAGTCGGTTTTCATCAAATCTCCACGTTTTGAGACCTCCTGAGTCAGAAAAAACGATTTTTACGAAGGTGTCTGTCTGTCTGTAGTCTGTCTGTCTGTCTGTCTGTCTGTAGCCACGATAACTTTCGAAAAAATGATCAGATTTGATTGAGCTTTGGCACACTTTTTTATGGCCGAAAAATAGAGAACGAGTTCGTTAACCAGCTATTTTGGATGAAAATCCAAAAAGTGAGCACATTTTGAAAATTTTTGAGACAACTTTTTTTGAAGATTTGAAAATTCTATGTACGGCTATTAGTAGTACGCAAAATGAAGAACAAAATATTCTTATGACTTTTTGTGATAAAAAAAAATTACTGGAGTTATAGCATTTTCAAAATTCCAAAAAACAAACTAAAATGAACATTTTAAGCCGAAAAACGCACGATATGAAAAAAAGTCAAGAGGAGAAAAACGTTGATTCCTGAACACACTATAATATTTTCATAACAACTTTTTGAATTTTTTGAAAAATAAAAAATTCAAATTTTGATCGCACAAAAAATTAATGAAAAATCAAAAAAGCCATTTTGCTGTCAAACTATGCAAGATACCAGAAAAGATCATCTCACCAAAATTGTGCACCTAAAAAAGATTTACAAATTTCTTATTATTCACTTTTTGATATGACGCGCAGTTTTTGTTTTATTCGTAAAAAACAGCATTGAAAATAGGAAAATCAAATTTTCAGACGAATATTACCAGCTACGAAAAAATGACCGAAACAAAATTTGTTCATCCAAGGAAGAGGTACAAACTTATTGTGACTCATGTTTCGATAGGATGCGTGGTTTTTGTTTTATTCGCGAAAATAACATTGACAGTAAAAAAAATCAAATTTTTGAAAAAACAATGCAAGGTACGAAAACATATAAATGAACAAAAATTGTGCATTCAAAAAAGACTTACAAACCCGTAATCAATTTTTGTGGTAAGAATATATTCAAAATGAAAAAATTAACTTTTTTGATAAACGGCACAGGCTAAAATAAAATGTTAACTAATAAAATTTGTCGCCTGAATTATATCATTACTTTTCATTTGAAATCAAATACAAATTTAGTAATTTGTATATGAAGAACATATAACACGAAGCACAAAGTGCGCGCTCAGTGTATTTACCAAATCGCACGCCGTAAGTGCGCTCAAACTTTTTTGTTTCTATCATACGGTTCAAATGATTTTCAAATCAAATATCGAGCGCGAAGCGCGAGTGTCTGGATGAGAATGTGTTCCTTAAGGTCGATAGAACCTTGAGTAAATAAAGTTCCTTTTCAGTCTGAAATAAAAATAAATTTAACAATCACTTAATATGTAGAGGTTTTGATAATTTTATAATATTTGCAAACAAACTTTTTCTTTTCATCGAAGTCGAACACGAAGTGCAAAAATCTAGAGGAGCCTAGCGTAAAGCGCGATGCAAATACGCCCGAGCGCGTAGCGCGAGGTGAATACATAATCGAGCGCGAAGCGCGAGATCCAACAGTCGCGCGCCCTAGGCGCGCTCAAACTTGCGAGCGAAGCGAGCCGCGCGCGAAGCGCGCCATGAGAATGTGCCCGCGAAGCGGGCAGATTTTTTTCTCTTTTAACTGAAAAATCTTTCTTGGTTTAAAAATTAACTTTTTTGTGGAAAATTCGTTAAATTAAGTATAAAATTCATTAAAATTCATCTTTTTTAAAAGTCATCTTTTTGGTCGAAAATTCAACTGTTTTGTTGGAAATTCGTCTTTTTGGATGGAAAATTCATCTTTTGGTGGAAAAGTCATCTTTTTTAGTTGAAAAATCAATTTTTCGGTGAACATTCACAGGGCTCGGAACGGGTTACTTTTTTGATCCGCGGTTACTAAAAAGTTACTTATTTTAGGAAAATGTTACTTTTGGTTACATTTTTTGCCCGAAATAACGAAATGAATTAATTCATTAATCGTGTTATTTAAAAACTTGTGAAAAATGTAAAAGTTCAAATTTTTTTAGAAAATTTGGCACTTTAGAGTCGGGAAAATGAGGAAATAACAATAAAATAATAATTAGTTTGTATGTAAAATGTATAAAAAGGGCTATAAATTGAGTTATTATGAATCCTGATAAAAATTGAAATTTAGCTAAAATTGCTAGTTTTTAATTTCAAATTTAAATCTTTTTTGTTGAAATATCGAACTATCGTAAAAATCTCGTTTTCGTAGAAAATTCAACTATTTGGTTGACAGCTAACTTTTTTGACAAAAATCCCTATTTACTGGTTGAAAATTCAACTGTTTTGTAAAAATTGATCTTTTTGGCTTAAAAACTCAACAATTTGGTTGAAAAATAACCTATTTTGTTGAAAATCATATTTCTTGAATGAATTCTACTGTTTTTTATATTAAATTGAAATCTTCTTTGGGTATTATATCAACTATTACATTTTTCGTTAACAATTCATCTTTTTTAGTCAGAAAAATTCAACCACTTTGTTAAAAGTTGAACTACTTTCTTAAACATACATTTTTTTGTTGAAGATTCATAATTTTGGCGGAAACTTCGTCTTTTTTGGTAAAAAATCTTTCTTTTTGGTTACTTTTTTGCCACATTATTGTTACTTTTCGATTACTTTTTTGAGAGATGTATGGTTACTATTTTACTATTGTTTTAAGCTTTAGCAGTTCCGAGCCCTGAACATTAATGTGTGTTGAGAGGTAATTCGTCTTTATGGATTGAAAATTCATCTCTTGGTAGAAAAGTCATATTTTTTTGATTAAAAGTGAATTGTTTTTTATTGCAAAGTCTACTATTATATTTTTGGTTCAGAATTCATTTCTTTTGGTTGAAAATTCAACTTTTTTGATAAAAAGTCATATTTTTTGGTCGAAAATTTAACCGTTTTGTTGAACATTCATCTTTTTGGATAGAAAATTCATCTTTTGGTAAAAGTTATCTTTTTTAGTTGAATATTCAACTGTTTAGTTTGAAAACCCATGTTTTGTGTTAATAATTCGTCTTTCGGCAGAAAATGATCTTTTTGGTTAAAAGTTTAAATATTTGGTTGAAAATTTATGTATTTTGTTGGAAATTCTTCTTTTTTGGCAAAATTCTTCTCCTTAGCTTAAAATTGAACTACTTTGTGGCCAATTCGTGTTTTTGGGAAAAAATTAACTCTTTTTATCTGAAGATTTAAATAATTGGTTGAAAATTAACTTTTTTGTTGAAAATTCATATTTTTGGTTTGAAAATACAACTGTTTTGTAGAAGTGAAGTTTCAACGATTTCATTAAAAATGCAACTGTTTTTGGTTTAAGTGTAATCTTATTTGTTTAAAAATTTAACCATTTGGTTGAAAATTCATCTTTGTAGGTTGAAAGTCAACAATTTTGTCGTGAACGCAAATGTTTGATATAAATTAATTTTTTTTTCATTTGGTTGAAAAATCATTTTTCTTGGTTGAAAATGAACGTTTTCATTGAAAAAAGTATCTCTTTTGGTAGAAAATTAATCTTTTTCGTTGAAAATTCAACTATTTGGTTGAAAAATCATTTTTCTTGGTTGAAAATGAACGTTTTCATTGAAAAACGTATCTCTTTTGGTAGAAAATTAATCTTTTTTGTTTGAAAATTCAACTATTTTGTTAAAAATGCTTTATATTTCGAATTGAAATCTGAAGCGTTTTATGTTGAATTCAATATGGTACCTAATTTATTTCATTTAAAAGAATTTCTTCCCTTATTTTCGTGAAAAATCACCCAATTTCCCCTATTTTGAGAGCATTTTGGACTGTAAAGTCTGTAATATTAAAAATTTTGAGAGTAAAGAAACTTGTTGAAAAATTCATTAGAAAGATAAGTAGATGTTCGGTTGAGTGGGAAGGTTCACTTAAAGTTTATGTGATTCTTTTGTCTACCACCCAGTCTCTTTGCTGGTGGGATCTCGAATCTTAAACCGAGCCTGAAAAACGGTGTCTCAAGAGTGCAGACCCGTCTCGAGCCTCGAGGAGTGATTCAACTTTCTCATTTTGCCGTCGTAGACACACTTTATAGAAAATAGATACAGAACCAATACAATCCTTCTCACCAAGTTTAGTAATCTACCTGTAAAACAGGTCGTTGGCCTTTCAAGTCATTCTCTCGTGCAAGTTTTAACACTTTATTATCTTCATTAGTTAAAAAAAAGAAACCTCACGGAGAAAAATGGATGTTTAAATGTAGATGTTCAAAGGGTAAGATTGTTCCGCCTAACATGCAGATATTCATGCCAAACATCTACTATCTTTTTGAGATGTTAGGCGTAAAAATATTTTTATGTTAAACTGTAACATATTCAGATGTTAAAATCATCTGAACGCATGCGCATTGCGCATTCGAATTTCACGACTATATTTGACGGCTATATAATTTCGATATTACAATTATGGAATATTACAATTTTTGAACATTTTCAAAGAATCAAAATTAGCTATCCTTAATTAAAATTGTATAACGACTTTTTTCTGTCTACAGGACGGAACAATATTCTTAAGTTTGAGGTTATATTGACTCGAACACCTTTGAACATTTGACACGTGATTTGACAAAATGTTTGTGAATTTATAATAAAATATGAGTTTAAGTAACCTCAAATAGATAGAATTTTAAATGCAGATTACATATTATTGGTTCTCAGCTTACTTACCCCGTTTTTATTTTTTATTTAAACATAACCTCAGCTAGACTGAATGTATTATCTGATCAGCATTTCATACCCTGTATCTGTTTTTCGTTCATGTACGAAAATTCAAGTTTAGTTTTAAATTCACAAATAAATTATCAATTAATTCCTTAAATGCTCAGAAATAAGTAAATTCCTCAAATATTTACAGCCGTGAGTTGACATAAGCATACATGTAATATTTCGGATATTTCAGGTTGAACATTTTGGATGTTTCAGAGTAACATCTCAGTTTTTAATATCTACAGATTCTAACTTTGAACATCTAGATTGCTGTCCTATAGTTAAACATAAAATATGTTAACCCTGAAGATCTAGATGTTACGTTTAAACATCCATTTTTCTCCGTGCATTCTTTAAAAAATGATGTCCAATAAAAAATGAAATAGCTCAGTTTTTACATCTATAACAAACAGTTTTTTTCATTATTTGATGTAAAAAAGGAGACCTGGAAAAACTTGACTTCTTGACCTGGAAAACCTGGAAAAGATCTTGAATTTCATTCCTAAGAATCGCTGGACACCCTGAAAAAGAATGCCTTAAAGTCTCCCAAATTTTCATAGGAATTTTAAGAAAATTTGTTTGTCCAACACCCGCGATGGATATGCGACTTCGGAGGCTCGTCTCGAGACGACGAAGTTGTCGATTCCTCAACTGATGACGGCACAGTAGTCAAAGTGAGTTTACTTTTCCTACTAGTGGGAAAAGTACATCAAAGTTCATCTTTCTTGGTTAAAAATTCACTTTTTGTTGAAAATTCATCTTTTTGGGTTCTAAATTCAAATGTTTCCTGAAACATGGATTTTTTAGCTTGAAAACTCAACTCTTTTGTTGAAAATTTGTCTTTTTTAGTTGAATTAAACTGTTTTTTATTTCAATTAAAAATCTTATTTGTGTAGAAGTATCAACTGTTACATTTTTTGTTGAGAATTCATCTGATTGCTTGAAAATTTAACTACCTAGTTAAAATTTGAACCATATTTGTTTGGAAATTCGTGTATTTTTGGTTGAAAATTAATTTTTGTTAACAGAAAATTTAACTATTCCATTTTTTATTTGAAAACTCATCTATTGATTGAAAATTCGTTTTTTTTGTAGAAGGTCAATCTTTTTGGTTGAAAATTAACGTCGGAAAAGCTAATTAGTTACAATGTAAATAGGGCGGAAATTTGTGATAATCATTCAAATAAATTTAATCAGCAATGGAAGTCGAGTAGAATTTAATTATTTTGATAGCGTTCCTTTTATCTGGAATATATTATCCCGTTTTGACCTTGAGTTAGACGAATTTAAATTCAACCCGACACACCTTTTTAAGAATTTAGAACTCGTAGTAAAACCATTCAGACTTTCGTTCGTAAATTTTTTTACATGCAAATATAAATAAGGCATTAACCCATGCAAGTATTGATTAGGTTTCTCGCATGATTCCCGCTAATTAAAACCAGATCCAATAATAAGAGTAGTAATACTAAAATGACATGCGATCTACTCGTACTGCCGGATCGAAATTCGGATAAAAAAAGGGAATCCAAAATTAGAGTTAATTGTTATTGTCAAAATTGTTATATACTTTGCCAGTAAAAATAATTTCGCTAAATATTTAGCCGCAGGACAATTAAAAAAAATCGAAGTGTCTCGTCGTTCCGAAATTCGGGACTAGTCGAATGTTTTTCGTAAGGTTGGTTCGTCCCGAAAATTCGGTACGACTAATCCATCCCCATTTTCATCTCCCCAAATTTTTCGGTACGTCTAGACTCTAGACACAGCCTTAAACAATATTTAACTAGAGGTCTGATATTAATTTTAATTTACTCTAATTTTTAGATGGGACGACTGAAAAATCCCGAAAAATAAAATTCCCGAATTGAAAAATTCCCGAATAATAATTTCACCCAATAATAAACTTCTCTGTTAATAAAATTCCCGACAGTTTATAATATTACCAAATTGGAAAATTCCCGACAATTTATAATATTACCGAATCTGAAAATTCCCGAATAATAAAATTCAAGATAGAAAATTCCCGAATTTAAACAATTAATAAAATTGATTTTAAATAATATTATTTGTTTATTATAAATACAAATTTCAAATATTTGTATACAACAATTTTTTTAATGTGTAAAGGTTTTTAAACATTATTTTTTACTTTAAAATAACAATCATTGCGAAAAAATGTGCAGGATTCAATTCAGTACAAATTCATCTCGAAATTTATTTTATTTTATTTTTTTAAATTAAAAATTTGATTTTTGAGAACGTTTTTTTAGTTTCTTTTTAAATACTATGCACATTTTCAAACAATAATTCTAAAAATATAAACAATTAAAAAAATGTATTTGATTATTGTATTTTTATTAAATAAATAATATTTATTTTTTTTAATTTAAATGTTTAAATTCGGGAATTTTGTACTTCAGATATTTTATAATTCGCGAATTTCATTATTCGGAAATTTTCAAATTCGGTAATATTCTAAACCTTTCGGAAATTTTATTATTCGGGAATTTTCCTATTCGGGAATTCTAATATTTGGTAATTTTATTATTCGGGAATTTTCCAATTCGGGAACTTTACAGTGTCGGGAATTTAATTTTTTGGGGATTTTTCAGTCGTCCCTTTTAGATTTTATTTTAGATAAAAATATCTAATAATTAATTTTGATTTTTTTTTATTGTTTCAGCCTCAGAGCTGAAATATGCCGGAGGAGCGTAAACCAAGTTTGGGGGTGGCGGAGGTGACTACAGAAAATGGAAATGGGACCACTTCACCTAATAAGAGTCCCATCAATAGAGGGAAAATTGCAGTGGCAAAGATCACTTTGCTTGATGGCACGGTCAAGGATTTTCCGATTGAAGTAAGATTAATAAAAATTATAATTAAAAAAAATTAGAATTAAAAAAATTAGAATTAAACAATATTTTTTCTAATAAAATAATCGTTCCAAACTCCCTAAATCATTCAGGGTGGCCACTGGACCGGAAAACCGGGAAATGACGGGGAATTTGTTGAGACCGGGAAAAACCGGCAAATGACAGTGAATTCATTTCTGGGCCAGGAATTTTGCAAATTTTTAAAGAAAAATCTGAATGCAAAAATTAATTTGAAAGTTTTTTTAAAAGCTTTTCTTCAATGTTAAGTTTAGTTGTTAACTTTTTCGATTTAAAGTGCAGTTTTGAATACTTTTAAACAATTAAAAATTAAAAGCTTTTGAATTTGAAAATTTTGGATAAAAGATTAAGTTGATCAACTCTAAATATAAATTAATTAATGATTTTTAAAACTAAACTGTAGTTTGAGTGTCAAAAATTGAAGAATAATTGATTTTACAACACGATTCTAAATCTGTTCAAAATTAGACAATTTACAAATTTTAGCGTCTGATTGAAATTTCATAAACTATTTTCAATTTTTTAATAATTTCACATTAATAGATTCCTAATTAAATAGGTTTGTTAAATTTCAAATACTATTTAAATGTTTTTTAGTCTAAAATATTGTTGTTTAATTCTATCGGACCATTGATTATGAAATATTTGGCTGTTCATTTAAAATGATTTAAAATTATAAATGAAATATCTAAAACTAAACAAGTTGAAACTAAATTGTTTGAAATGGAAAGTCTTGCATCGTTAAAACTTCACAGTACTAAATTAAAAATGTGAACTTTACAATTTTAATTGTTCTATTTAAGAAAATTTTAATTTGTGAGTAAAAGTTTTCAATCTTTATGTACGAATAACAATTGAACCATTATTAATTTTGAACGACTTAAAATTAAAATAATTCAACTTAAAATGATCTATGTATAAAAGAACGTTTGAATTTCACAATTATAATTTTGAAGGAAAGGGCAGAAATTTTGATATTTAATTTTTTTTCTGAATTGGAAGAGGAACTGTTTTGTTTTTTACATTTTTGTTGAGTTGAAGGGGGGAAAATTTGTTATTTTAAACATTTTTATTGAGTTTGAAACAAAGACATTTTATTTTTCTTTAATTGGAGGAGGTCCTTTTTGCTTTCTCATAGATGAAGCTTTGTCATGGTTTTCAATACTTTATAAATTGGAAGAAGGATATTTTTAACATTTTTTTTAAGCTGGAAGGGAAGAATTTTTGGTTTTCAATTTTTTTCTGAATTGGAAGAAGCACTTTTTTGTTTTTGTCATTTTTACTGAGTTGGAAGGGAGGAAATTTTGGTTATTAATTTGTTCTGAATTGGAAGAACCCATTTTTCCTTTTTAGCATTTTTATTGAGTTGAAGGAGGGAACTTTTTATTTTCAATCTTTCTTCTGGTTTGTAAGAGGCTCATTTTTAAAAATTAAAATTTTTTGAATGTGAGTTTAAAGGGGAATCAGTTTAAGGGTTGCAGTACGTAACTAGATAACCAACAAAATCTGAAATTTTCAGGAGAGCGAAATAACATTCTGTAAAATCCAAATCACCGTTTAAAGATAAAACAAAAGTTTACTCCCGAGCTGAAGTGTTACTAAATTGAGGCCAAAAAATTATGATTGAAAAATATTATCCCGTTCCGAGAAATAGAATGTGGAAGTTTACAATCTGAAATTAGCAGGAACCTAAAATTGGAACAGGCGTGATTGCGACTCACGATAAAATCTGCAATTTTCAGTTGACACAAAATATAAAAACTTCCTCCCGATATATTTAGTTGCTAAATTGGGAGAAAATGGTTTGATTAGAAAAAGTGAACAAATTCCGAGTAAATCATTTAAGAATTTTGATGGTCAAATTTCATGGATTTTGAACATCGTCTTTGGATACCAACTAAATATCTATTTTTCAATCTAAAAAAATAATAAAAACTTGCTCCCGAGCTATGGGGAGGCTAAATACGATTAAAACAGTTTTCATTGAAAAAAATTTTTCTGTTCCGGAAAATAAATATTTAGTGTGATGGTATCGCACTGTGACAGACCAATCTTTTTATTACTATATCAAAAATGAGCTTTTGAAAAAATCCTTTTAACACAACATGTACTTTATTTTTTAGAATTTTGTTATGCAAAAAGCCCATTTTCGGAAAAAATCTTGGTTATCTAGTTCTGTACTGCAACCCTTCAGTTTCAACTTTAGAGCATTCAATTTATGAAAGTTGAAAATGATAATTTTTGTAATTTATTGGCATTTAATTTAAAATTGTCTAATTGTTCTTACAGCGTTTGGATTAAAAATGTCTGAAATAAAAATGTAAAAAAAAGAGGACATTTAGATTTCGAATTTTTCTGAATTGGAAGAGGGACAGTTTTTTATTTTGAAGATTTTTATCGAGTTGGAAGGGTGGAAATCTCGTTTTTCAAGTTTTTCTAAACTAGAAGAGGCACTTTTTTGTTGTGGACGTTTTTATTGATTTGGAAAGGAGGATATTTTGGTTTTAAATTGTTTTTCTGAATTGGAAGGGAACCATTTAAATAAAAAAAAAAATTATGGAGTGGAAGAGGATATATTTTTGTATTTTTAAGATTCAGATGAAAGGAGGGCATTTTTTCAATGTTTTAATGAATTGGAAGAGGGAAATGTTTCATTTTTGACATTTTTCTTAATGTCAGTTTAAAGGGGATCAGTTTCAATGTAGAGCATTCAATTGATAAAAGTTAAAAAAATTAAATTTTTTAATTTATTCGCATTTAATTTAAAATTGTTCAATTGTTCTTTGAGCGTTTGGATTAAAAATGCCTAAATTAAAATTTGGTTAAATTTCAATTTTAAAAGATTCAAATTAAAAAGAGGTTCACTTTGAGTGCTTTAATTTAACAATATAGTTTTGATTAGTTTAAATGAAAAAATTTTCAGTTGCAAGAGTTCGAATTTTTTAATTTCAATGACCGTGAAAAATTTTTGCGAACGGCCACCCTGTCATTAAAAAAATTTGCCCAAACCATTAATGAAATTAATTTTTTATTTAAAGAGAAAAGCAAAGGGCCAAGAGCTCCTGGACAAAATATGCCAGAGCATGAACCTCCTGGAAAAGGACTACTTCGGCCTTATCTACGAGGACAAACACGACCCGAGGAATTGGCTCGACCTTGACAGGAGGATTTCCAAATTCCTGAAAAGTACGTTTAGAAACTAATGACTTTCCTAATTGCTTCTTAAATGTCTCTAGACGTAGAAAATTGGCGCCAAGCTCAATTTCAATTTACAAATAAGTTTCTATCTTATTATATCATCTTACAGGCTTCACAGACCGGTCCGCAGTGGGGAAAAAATTACTTTTTGGTTGAAAATAACGTACAGCTCACAGATATTGACCGATTGGACGAAATTTTTTTTTAAAAAAAGCTGATAAAATTTCAAAGAAAGTTTTCGAGTCTGATTTTTCATTTACTTTTTCATTTTTTTTTATAAATAAGCATGACGAAAAAATGGCGATTTTTTTATTTGACGTACCCGGTGCTCGTCAATAACAGGAAAATTGTTGTAATCGCCTAAGTTTCATAGATTTACAATTTTTTATAAACAAATTATTTGTTGAAAATGTGTTTTCTATAATTTTCAATAATTTGGATGGAAACTATATTAGAATGAAGAAAATTTCTCTTAAGATTATTGTTGTTTTTTCTTCGATGTCAGTTTCTTAAATTAGGAACCTCATGCTAATTTCATCATAATTCATAACTTGTTGATAAATTTTATGATTTTTTAAAACAAATTTAATAAATAAATGCATTATTCGGGCATTTGTCGACGGAAAAATTATTTTTTTTCAATGCCAGTCCTTTTAATTGGGAACTTCATGATAATTTTAGCAAAATTCATAATTAGTTGATAAATGTTATGTCGTCTTTAAACAAATTTAATAAACAAATGCATTATTCGGGCAAATGTCGAGAAAAAAAGTTTGTTTGTCTATGATACACTATTTTTGGATCAGTGGAAGTCAACCTTTTTCGCCCAAGATCTGTATTAGTATCTCTAATAATAATGCATTTTTTTATTAAATTTTTTTTTTAAATTAATCAACTAATTATGAATGTTGATGGAATTATCGTAAAGTTCACAATGTAAAGGACTGACATGGAAAAAGATGAGTTTTTCCGTCGACAAATGTCCGAATAGTGCATTTGTTTAATCAGTTTGTTTTAACAAATCATAAAATTTACGAACTAATTATGAATGTTGCTGATATTATCATGAAGTTCCCAATTAAAAGGACTATCATCGAAAAAAACGAATTTTTCCTGCGATAGAGGCCGGAATAATGCGTTTGTTTATTAAATTTGATAAAAAACATTATAAAATTTATCAACTAATTATGAAAGTTGCTAAAATTATTATGAAGTTCACAACTAAAAAGAACTGGCATTGAATAAAACGAAACACATTTCTTTTCACAATTAGCTATAGAATACAATTTATTATTATTATTTATAATATTATTCTTTTAGAATAATGTTAGAAAGTTGAAAATTTTTCTAGAATTTCCACTTTTGGTCTACTTTTCAATTAGAGTTATATAATAATTAATTTAAGGTAACAAAAAGAACTGTTCAAAAAATTGATTCTTAAATAATTGTTTAAGCAAATTATTATTGTTTATGACTATCTTCTCTTATATTAATGCTACATAGTTGCTGTTTTCTCTGAAAATTTTCACTTTTTTTCATCATTTCACTTAGAGCGAGGTAATAATTAATGCAATTCAACAAAAGTAATTGTCTAAATAAATTATTATTGTTCATAACTATCTTCTCGTATATTAATGCTAAATAGTTCCTGTTTTTCTGAAATTTTTAACTTGTTGTCAAATTTTTACTTAGTGAGATAATAGTTAATGCAAGTTAACAAACATGATTGTTCAAACAATTTATTACTGTTTATAACTGTCTTTTCTTATGTCAGATTTGCTGAAATTTTCGAAAATCTTATAAAATCCCTTATAAAGGCTTTGAAATATTTGTACATCTTAGTTATCTTCTGAAATCGTTTGGAGTCAATTTTAAATATCCTAAAATCTTATAAATCCTACGAAATCCCTTCATTTTTGTGAAATTCTTTGCAGTTTATAAAAAT
Source organism: Andricus curvator (assembly GCA_932195095.1). Lineage (NCBI taxonomy): Eukaryota > Metazoa > Arthropoda > Insecta > Hymenoptera > Cynipidae > Andricus > Andricus curvator. The sequence goes on along the minus strand of CAKNYM010052215.1, from coordinate 242,032 downwards.
ATTATAAAATGATTAGAACTTCTTTATATCTATTGAAATCCATTAAAAATCACTTACAATCATCCCATAAAAATCCTTTGAAATCTTTAACATTCTATGAAGTCCCTTGAAATCATTAAAATAGCCCAAAACCTTGTAAATCCTATGAAATCTTTCAAATTCCTCATGAAGCTTAGGAAATTCTTTGCAATCCCATAAATTTTGCTCGAATTTCTGAAAAGCCCTTAAAATCTTTGAAATAATATTAATTCCTTAATTAAATATAGTGCAATTTCTTGGACTGCCGTAAAATGTTTAAAATCTTTTAAATTTCCTTAAAACGTTCAAGAGCTTTCAAAATTGTTAAAATAATTAAAATCCTTGGAAATTCTATGAATTCCCTAAAAATCTTTCAAATTTTTCGAATTTCTTCAAACAAATGGGGTAAAACGGCTTTTAGGGCCGTGTTCTGTAAGACTTTTATCGGGTCGGTTGGTGAGTCTCAGTCTGCTTCTCAACGCTAGTTTTTACGAATAAATAATAATATGTTCATTTTTTAACCTGAATATATTTAAAGGAAAGACACTAGGCTTCTTTTTCAGACAAGAAAAAAGAACCCTAAGTTTGAAAAATGTCTGATAGAATTAATGAATTGCTGAATGAAAAAGGATTTAATTTTAATTTTAAACACTTTAAATTTATAAGAGTTTTAATGTTTTAAATGCTTTTATTTTGCAGTTAAGTATTCAGTATTTAAATTGAACTTTCTTCAGGTATAAAAGTTTAATTTTTATAAAATTTTCAGACACCGCCTTCTCCAGGTCACTTCTTTTGATCAGCACCTGCCCTTTGGGCGTGAAAAAAGTACCCTTTGTACCCTATTTTTTATCTTATGGAGACTGTGATGCCGGATATTATTTTATTATTATTATCTGATGTATTTAAATTTTATTACATTGCAGATGATCCGTGGAAATTTAACTTCGAAGTTAAATTCTACCCACCGGATCCAGCACAATTGCAGGAAGACATCACCCGATATCAATTGTGTCTTCAAATTAGAAATGATATCATGACTGGACGTTTGCCGTGTTCTTTTGTCACCCATGCTCTCTTAGGATCTTATTTGGTACAATCTGAATTGGGCGATTATGATCCGGAGGAACATGGAAGGACGTACCTGAAAGACTTCAAATTTGCGCCGAAACAAACACCTGAGCTGGTCGAAAAAGTGATGGATCTTCACAAAACTCACAAGTGAGTTTGCGATATTTTTTCTTCAAGTTGAGAGGCTCTTTTTAAAATGTATTTTCTTTCCTTTTTATTATTTTCGCCCTTTCCTTTTCACGGAATTCTGGAAAGTTAGGGAATAAAAAATGGTCAGAGAAACTTAGGAAACTTCAGGGATAACCTGAAAGAGTCCGGGAATTTTTGATAAACTGAGGTTGAAGTTTAGGGGTTTACTTACAAACGTATAATTTTATAATTTTTTTATTTTATCATTTTTTGAGAGAATTCATCTTGTGGTTAACAATTTTATTATTTGATTGAGAATGTTATTATTTTGTAAATTCAACAATTTTGTTAAAAAGTCATTCTTTTTGGCTGAAAATTCAACTGTTTTGTTGAAAATATGTCTTTTTGGTTCAATTAATCTGTTTTGGTTGAGGATTTAACTATTTTATTGAGAATTTCTCTTTCTTGGTTGAAATTTGAACTACTTATTTGAAAGTTGTACTATATTGTTAGAAATTCATGTTTTTGGTTGAAGATTGATCTCTTTGGTTGAAAATTGTTTTTTTTTTGTTTGTTAAAAATTAATTACATACCTACTCAAAATTTAACTATTTCATTTTTGGATAAAAAATGTTTCTTAGTTGAAAATTCATCTTTTTGGTAGAATATTAAATTTCTTGGTGAAAAGTGCATCTTTTTACTTAAAAATTCATTTCTTTAACTAACAATATAACTTTTATATTTTTTGTTGAAAATTGACCTTTTTTGGTAGAAAATCATGTATTTTGTTGAAAATTCATATCTTAAGTTAAAATTCTAAATATTTTTTGAAAATTGTTTTTTTTTTTTGTTAAAAAATAATTTTTTGATTTATAATTTTTTTTTTTTAGTTGAAAATTAGTGTATTTTGTTGTTTTTTTGCAGAAAATTAATCTTTTTGGTTCAAAATTTAACTAATATTTTGTTAGTTTTTTTCTTGTATTTGAAAATTAAATTTTAGAACTGAAAATATTACTATTGCATTTTTTGTTGCAAATTAATCTTATCTAGTTTAAAATTCATGTATTTTATTGAGAACTTGTTTTTTTTTAAATATTAGTCTTCTTAGTTGAAAAATTTTTTTTGCTTAAAATTTTGGTTGAAGATTCATCATTCCAGTTAAAATTTTATGTCTTTGGTTAAATGTTGAACTATTTTGTTGAAAATTCATGTATTTTGTTAAAGGAAAATTAGAAATTGGGATTTGGTAGCAACTCTGTTGAATTAAATTACTATAAATTGGACAATTTTAAGTTTGCAATATTCAAAATTATATGGTTTCAAATTTAAAGTGATCAAAATTGTACAATTTAGGATTAAGCGCCTTTATAATTCCACAAGTTTAACATAAATCCTTTAACAAATTATTAAATTCAGAATTACATTTTCTAAATTAGGTACTAGTTTTAAATTATCAGGGTTTGAAATTAAACCATTTTTAATTGAGTCTTTTTAGAATCTAATAATATTAAATTATAAACGTTTGGAGAATATTTCAAGTTGAAACATTTGATATTTAACGAATTCAAATTCAAAGTAAATTTTTTTATAATTTTGAATTGCAATAGATCAGAAAGAAATAATCTCAGATTGTAATGTTTAAAATTGAAAGCATGAAGGAGAGTTGAACAATTAAAAAATAAAAACATTTAAAATTGAATGATTTTGAACAGTTCTGAACAGTTCGTTGAATAATTTCAAATTGTAAGCTTTGAAAATGGAATCAATTTAAAAAGAAACTTTATAAATCAGGCAATAATTTCAAAACAAAAAAATTGGTAAAGAAAGTATTTTTAATTAAATATTTCAAGATTCTAGAACTTTCTTTCATATTAAAAATCTTAATTAATACATGAAACATTTTTGTAAATACTTGAAAACATTTCATATTGAATTATTTGAAATTATAATATACAAAATTAAAAAAGTTAAACTGTAAATTGTTCAATATTTTGCAATTTAAAATTTTTTATTTACCAATTTTAATATGTATAAGTACAGTTGTTCTATGAAATTAGAAGTGAAGTGAAGCGAAGCGAATCTAGAATAATGTACTTCTGTGAATCCAATCATCAGGATTATTCTGCTTTTGGGTTATAAAATTCTGTAATAAAATTTTTGTTATTAAAAAAGAGTTTATAGCCACAATAGCCTTAATAATTTTAAATTGATGTCGTTTAATTAATACTTATTCAAATTCCAAAGCGAATAAGTTCAAATTTAAACATCCATAATATATTATAAAACTTTTAATTTATACTTTTACTTAAAGGACAAATAGGTATTTTTTAACAATTGATCGACTTATAAATATTTAATTGTCCAACCTTCATTTTTAGGGGTCAAACACCAGCCGAAGCGGAACTCCATTACCTTGAAAACGCAAAAAAATTGGCCATGTATGGCGTGGATCTTCATCCAGCAAAGGATTCCGAAGGTGTGGATATAATGTTGGGAGTTTGTTCCTCAGGACTCCTCGTCTTCAGAGACAAACTCAGAATAAACAGGTTCGCCTGGCCAAAAATCCTCAAGATATCCTACAAAAGACACAATTTCTATCTGAAGATCAGACCCGGGGAATTCGAGCAATTCGAATCTACCATCGGTTTCAAACTCGCCAATCACAGGGCTGCTAAAAAATTGTGGAAGGTCTGCGTGGAGCACCATACTTTCTTCAGGTAAAATTTATTTTTTGCTCGCATATAAGGGCGGATCCAGAGAGGGACGATTGCCCCCCCCCCCCCCTCGAGATTTAAGACATTTCTTTTAAAATTTGATAATTTGTATATTAGGTACAATAAAGTATTTAAAGCCTTTTCATTTCCTTGACAAATTTGAGCCCCTTAATTATCATACCTTATTTTTAATATATGGATCATGGCTATACTGGAATTTCGAAAATTTTGTTCATGTGCAACTTTTGATCCTAAAGGGGGCGTGCATAAATTACGTAAAGTTTTTTCCGAAATTTTAGACCATGCACTTCCCTTTATTAGGGTCGGTAAGTTTTGACCCACCCCGACCCCCAATCTAACGTAATTTTTGTCAACTAAATTTTTTTCTTGAAGCTATTTAGGGGTCATCAAAAAATAACATAAGACGATTTGATGAATGGGGGGGGGCAGATCTTAATGTTTCTTATGAATTTAAAAAGTGGTTCAACTTTCAAACAAGTCGTTGCGAATTTTCAACCAAACAAAAACGGAATTAGTTGATATTTTAATCCAGGAAAGATTTTCATTTTTAATCAAAAATAGTTAAATTGAACGAAAAAATATGAATTTTCAACATAATGCTTGAATCTTCAAAAAGAAAGATTTACTAGTCAAGAAAGAATAAGAATTTCATAAAAAATGTAGAATTTTCAAGTAAAAAAGACGAGCTTGCTACAAAGCAGTTCAATTTTCAAACCAAAAAAGATGAATCTTCAACTAAGAAGATTAATTTTTCCACTATAAAAGACGAATTTTCAGCAAAATGTATAAGTTTTGAACCAAATAGTGGAATTTTTAAGCTAAAAAGACGAGATTTCTACAAAACAGTTTAATTTTCAATCAAATAATTACATTTTCTGTCAAAAAGAGAAATTTTCAGTCAAGAAGATTATTTGTTTACCAAAAAGACGAATTTCTAATAAAATACATAAATGTCGAACCAAATAGTTCAATTTTCAACAAAGAAGATTAATTTTCTACCAAAAAATACGAGTTTTTAACAAATGACATACATTACCAACCAAATAGTTAAATTTTGCAACTAAAAGAATCAATTTTTAATTAAAAGTGTAGTAGTTACATTTTCAAGACAAATAGGTGAATTTTCTATACAGAACAGTTGAATTATCAACCCGAAAATATGCAGTTCCAAAAATTAGTTAATTTCCAATCAAATAGTTAAATTGTCAGTTAAAAAAATTAGTTTATAACCTAAAAAAGACATTTTCAACAATGTGCATACATTTTTAACCAAATAGTTGATTTTTCAACCAAGAAGATTATTTTTTTACCAAAAAAGACGAATGTTCAACAAACTACATAAATTTTCAACCAAATAGTTAAATTTTTTAACTAAAAAATCAATTTTTAACCAAAAATATGGAATAGTTAAATTTTTATTTAAAAAAAAAAAGAATTTTCAATTAAAAAAAAAACTAATTTTCTACAAAGAAGTTGAATTATATTAAAAAAAGACGAATTTTCTATACAAAACAGTTGAACTTTAAACCCGAAAATCTCAACTAAAGTTATGCATCTTCAATCAAAAAATGAATTTTTAAGAAAGTATTTCCGAACAGTTGCATTTTTAACCGAATAATTGAATTTTCAACCAAGAAGAATAATTTTTTATTAAAAAAGGTGCATTTTTGACCAAATATTTGAGTTTTTAGTCTAAAAATATAACTTTTTAACCAAAAATGGAATAATGAGATTTTCATTAAAAAAAAAAATTTCAATTTAGGAAAGCGAATTTTCTACAAAACAGTTGAATTTTCTACAATCTTTTCCCTAATCCTATGTTTCGCCTTTTTTTTTAATTCCTTTTTTTCCCTGTTTTCAAGAAACTTTCCCTTTTTCTCATTTTTTTCGCTTAAGTGCGAACTGAATTAGTAGAACCCAATAAGAAAATCCAACTATTTTTGGTTGAAAATTCAGCAATCTTGTTAAAAAGTCATCATTTTTGGTTGAAAATGGAACTAATTTGTAGAAAAATCATATGTTATGGTAGAAAAATCATCTTTTTTGGCCGAAAATGTACCGTTGTTGGTTGAAAATGAACTTTTTTGTTAAAAATTCAACTGTCTTCTACAAAATTCGTCTTTTTGGCTTGAAAACTATACTATTTGGTTAAACATTTTTACTGTTTCGTTTAATATTCGTCCCTTTTGATTGTTGAATTTTCAACCTAAAAAGATGAATTTTCAACAAAAAATGTAATAGTTGATAATTCAACAAAAAAATATTTTAATTTTAAATAGAAAACAATTGAATCTAACCAAGAAAAACGATTTTTCACCAAAGTACTTGAATCATCAACTAATAATTTTCAACCAAACAGTTGCATTTTTAGCCAGAAAATTGATTTTCTGCGAAAAAAGTTGAATTTTCAACCGAATAGTTGAATTTTGAGTCTAAAAAATATCATTTTTCAACCTAAAAAGATGAATTTTCAACAAAAATGTACCCCATGTAAGACAGCATAGCCCCCCCCCCCCCCGCCCTCAAAAGACTACGTAATTTATGCGTGGCCCTAAAAATATGCATGGGCTTTCACGTTTTTTATCAATTTAAACACTATAATTGAAAAATATAAATACAGTGGAATTTACCGCCTTATTATATTTAATTTAAAAGTTCTTTAAATCATTGGGAGAGCCCCGAAACCCTCTTTCACATACATTCGTTGAAGATAATTCACAATCGCCCCTCCGAAAAATTTCCTGGATTCGCCCTTGCTCGCATATGTATTTATAATCGATGAATAAATTATTCATAGTAAAAGATGAATAAAATACAGTTTTGAATTAGAAATGGAAATTTATTGAATGTTTTCTTTTGTTTATAGGCTCACGAGTCCTGAGCCTGTAAAGAAAGTGGGATTGATACCACACTTAGGATCCAATTTCCGATTTTCGGGAAGAACTCACTATGAGACTAGAAAAGTCCCGATCGACAGACAGCCTCCGAAGTTCGAGAGATTCCTGAGTGGTCGCAGAATCACGTCTCGTAGCATGGATGGTATAAATTTGTTTTTCTTATTTATACTGAAAGTTTTACGATTTATTTTCAAGATACCGATACTTGACTTTTCAACTTTTGCACGAAATTGTAATAATTAAGTCGGAGAATTAAGAAAATACTTCGTTTTATCTCGCTGCTTTTACAGCGTGGTCGCAGGTCAGGGAAAAGTCAGGAATTAAAAAAAAAAAATACAAGTCAGGCAATTTCTGTAAGAAGAACTTTAGGCGACTATCAAGAATAAGTTTAGGGCTGTCACGCAGACACTTTTGGTCACTTTTTTTAAAATCTCTTTTTAATCACTTTTTTAAGATAAAGTCACTGCAATCACTTTTTAAATGATGAGTCAATCACTATTGAATTCTGGTCTACAACTGTTTCTGAAGTTTCCTGAATTCTTTTGAAATCTGTTAGGATATTTAAAAAAATTTGTAATAGATTTCAATAATTTGAAAGGACTTTGAAGGATTCAAAAAATTTTAAGGTTTTAAGGTATTTCAAACCATTTTTAATTATTAGAAATATTGTAGGATAATCTAAAAGATTCCAATGAATTAGATTTCAATAATTAGAAGGATAATTAGAAGGATTCGAAAGACTTTAGGGCATTTTTAAAACTTCCAAGGAGTTGTAAAGAGCTTTCAAAAGTTTCAACGGATCTCGAAAGACTTCAAAGGATTTTCAATATTTTAGGATATTTTAAAAGATTCCAAAGTATCTTCAAGATATTAAAAATTGTTAAGGAATTTCAAAGGATTTAAATGATAAGAAGTGATTTTAAAAAAATGTCCATGAGATTTTAAAGAACTTCAGAAGATATGGAACGATTTTATATTATGACCTATAAGGTTTTAGGATATTTTAAAAGATTTCAAGGGATTTTATAAGATTTCCTAGGATATTAACGATTTTAAGGGATTTCAAAGCTCTCAAAATATTTTAGTAAATTTTCAAAGAATTTATTAACAAGGATTGAGGAATTTCGTAGCATTTCAAAGATATGCAAATATTTAAAGGTATTTCCAAAAATTTTAAAGAAGTTTACAGATGTTAGGATATTTTAAAAGATTCCAAGGAATATTCAGATGATTTCAATAATTTGAAGGTATTTCAAAGAATTTTAAAGATTCTAGGGTATTTTTAAAATTTTAAAGGAATTTTCTAGAGCTGTAAAAACATTTTAAGGGATTTCAAAAGATTTAAAAGGATTTAAAATATCTCAGGGTTCTTTTAATATATTTCAAGGGATTTTAAAAGATTTCAAAGAATTTGAAATACTTTAGGATATTTTTTATAATTCCAAAAAAAGAGCTTTACATAATTTTAAGAGATTTCAACAAATTGTAAAGGATTTTAAATATTTCAGGATATTTTAAAAGATTCCAAGGAATTTTCAGTTGATTTCCATAATTTGAAGGGATTTTAAAGAATTTAAAATATTTTATAGATTTAAAGGTATTTTTTTAATTTCAAGGAATTTTTAAGAGCTTTAAAAAGCTTCAAAGGATTTGGGAAGATTTTAAAAGAAAAAAAAAATATTATGGTATTTTAAAAGATTCCCAGGAATTTTTTATGGATTTCAATAATTCAAAGATATCTATTCTAAAGGATTTGAAAGATTTTAGGATATTTTTAAAACTTCCAAGAAATTTTAAAGAACTTTAAAAAGTTTAAAGGGATTTGAAATATTTCAGGGTATTTTAAAGGATTCCAAGGCATTTTTAAGAGATTCCAAAATTTTCAAGGAATTTGAAAAGATTTAAAAACATTTGCATGGGGTTTTAAAGAATTTCGGGAGATATGGATCGATTGTATAGGACCTATAAGGTTTAAGGGTATTTTTTTAAATTTTCAAGGATTTTACAGTATTTCCGAGGGTTTCAATTATTTTAAGGGTTTTTAAAAGCTCTCAAGGTATTTTAATAAATTTTCCATAATTTTCAGGATTTTGAATTTTCAGGATTTCCATAGTTTTCAAATATTTCAGGGTATTGCCAAAGATTTTATAGAATTTTCAGGATTCTATGATATTTCAAAATATTTCAAGGAATTTTCAATTCATTTCAATAATTTGAAGGGATCTCAAGGAATTCAAGAGATTCTAGGGTATTTTTGATCTTCCTAGGAATTTTCAAAAGCTTTAAAAAGTTTCAAAGGATTTGAAATATTTAAGAATATTTTTTAACATTCCAAGGGATTTTATAAAATTTCGTAGAATTTCAAGGTATTATCAAAGATTTTAAAGAATTTTAATAATTTTATAATATTTTAAAAGATTGATTGATTTTTAAGCGATTTCAAATCTCTGTAGATATTTTAATAAATTGTCAAAGAATTTATTAACAAGAATTGAGTTTTAGGTGTTTCTAAAGATTTGACAGACTTTAGGATATTCTGAAAGAGTCCAAGGAATTTTTTAATGTCAAAGAATTTTGAAGGTTTTAAATTTTTTCAAATTCTTTTGAATTCTCTGGAATTTTTTTTTATTTCACTTTAATTCTTCTAAATTTACTCAATTCAACAAATTTGTTTTCATAAAATTCTTTTGAATTCCCTTCAATTTTTCTAAACTTATTTCAAACTGATTGAATTTCATCAATTTTTCATATTTTTGAATTGCTCTCAAATCACTTGAATTTTTATGAATTTTCCTCATTCTCCTTAAATTCCTCTTAATTCAGTCCAACTTTACTGAAATTAATGGATTTTTTTTGGATTTAAAACATTTTTCCAATTCATTTGAATTCTTTTTTAGTTAACTTGAATTATTTTGAAGTCTTATGAATTAAATTCTCTGGAATTATGTTTCAATTCAAAAAAACATTAATCACATTATTAATGCACATTAGTCACTTTCAGTCACTTTTTCAGTGTAAATAGGTCACTTTTTCAAGTAAATTAAGCTATGGCAGTTCTGAAAATAATAAATTCAAAATTTAAACTGGTTTTATTCCATTTATAAAAGACTCTGTATTAAAAATGTTACAAGATTACAATTTTGGTCTTTAAATATCAATGGTAAAGAAAAATGAAAAAATTGTCAGCAAAAAGTAAGATAATTTAAAAAATAAAGTTTTGCGGCCACCTTGATTTACAAATAAAATAAGAACCTTAAGGCTGAGTAAAATTAAAATAATCTAAACGCTTTTATTCCTTGATATTTAGAATCTTTTTTTTACCTCAAATTTTCGAAATCGGTTTTAATACAGTGTGACCTTTCGCTCAGCTTTAGGTGGTGCAAAGCAATTAGAACCTTACGGTTCGGAACCTAGCAAGCGTCACACGATGAGCTACGAGCCTGACACAATTCCCGATATGGAGCACATAGACCAACGACCTAGTCCCATCAAGAAGCAAAAAGAAAAGGTATGTTGTAAAAAAGATATCAAGCAAGTCTTGTTCTTATCTCGAGAACTAAAGCCGCGAAACGGATTTGTTAGGCATTCACTAATCGATATGTTTCACCGATCATTTCACTAGAAACCCAGGGTTTGCAATTCATTAATCAAGTCCATTTTTAATCTTTAATTTATTTATTTTACTTTTGTATTACTCGTACGTGCGTAACTAAAATTCTGAGTGTATTTTTCATGTCTGCATAAATTCCGGAGATTGAAATATCGGAATCAGCGAAATGTTTTCGCATGGAATGCGAATTAGGACGTTCTTGCATTGTTGTGTCGCATATTTACATGCAACATCATTACAGAAACAAAAATCATTTTATTGTTGACTCTAGTCTTTTTTTTATCATATTTCATTTATATCTTATTTGTTGTTTTATACTTTTATTTCGACTTAATATTTAAGAAAATGCGGTAATGTGTTTTTGTAGAAAATGTGCAACACCAATTGGCTCACTTTAGAAACAAAAATATGATTTCGAAATTTAATTTTGATAGTGGTTTTCTTTTTTTCGTCTGCTCTTTGTTTTTAGTGTGATTAACTCATTTGTCGGCTTTATTTTCATTATCAGGGTGGCCACTGAACCGGGAATTTTTTAAGACCGGAAAGTGAATATTGTTCAATTTCAATAAAAAAACCTTAAAGTTTATAAAATAATAGTATTTCTCGATTAAGAAAAGCCAGTATATTACATTTTAGTTAGAGACTGCACACTCTTTCCCTTTTTCCCCATTTTTCAAAGAATTTTTTTCCCCTGTTTTCAAGAAACTTCTCTTTTTTTTCTCGTTCCTTCGCTTAAATGCGAACTGAATTAATAGAACCCAATAAGAAAATCCAACTATTTTTGGTTAAAACTTCAACTATTTTGTAGAAAATTCATCTTTTATGGTAGAAAAGTAATCGTTTTTGGATGAAAATTCACCTTTCTACTTTTTTTGTTAAAAATTCAACTGTCTTCTAAAAAATTCGTCTTTTTGGCTTGAAAATTAAAGTATTTGCTTAAAAATTTTACTGTATTCTTGAAAATTGGTCTCTTTCGATTGAAAGTTCAACTATGTGGTTGTAAATGCAACTGTTTGGCTGAAAATTACTTTTTTTGTTGAAAATTCAACTATTTAGTTGAAAGTGCAAGTGCTTGTGGTTGAATTCTAATCTTTTTTGTTAAAAAATTCCACCATTTGGTGGAAAATGCAACTACTTGTTTAAAAATTCAATTATTTGTTGAAAAGTAATGTCTTTTGGTCAAAAGTACAACTGTTTTGTCGAACATTCGTCTTTTTGGATAGAAAATTTGTCCTTCTGGACTAAAAATTCCTCTTTTATGGTAGAAAAGTCATCCTTTTTGGTTAAAAATTCATCTTTCATGGTTGAAAATTAACATTTTTGTTGAAAATTCGTCTATTTTGGTTGAAAGTTAAACTATTTGGTTGGGAAATCCAATTATTTTACTAAAAAGTCAACTATTTTCCAAACCATCCAAATTAACTTTTTTGTTAAAAATTCGTTTTTGGGTTGAAAATTCATCTCTTCTGGTTAAAAATTCAAGTATTTTGTTGAAAATGCAATATATATATATATATATTAATATTATTAAAAAGAATTTCTTCCCCTATTTTCGTCAAAAAATCGCCCTATTTCCCCTATTTTGGCTGTGAAGTCTGTAGTTACCAAAAACTATTTTTATTTGCATGACCGAGAAAAAATTTAAAAAAACGGGAATTTTTTCCGACGATAAAAGTGGTGACATTTAGTTTGTACAATTAAAGTTTGTGACATTGATACTTTATCATTCTGAATGTTTTATTGTGGGATACAGTTTTTTTAAGCCCTTAGAATTAAACCTATTGAAATTAGAAGGTTTCCTTTATATAATTTGTTCATTATTAAACGATTAAATTACAAGTTTCCGAACGAAAATTTGTTTTAACTTTAATTTGCAGTTTACTTTTGATTACTTCAAATGAAACGATCTTCAGCTTTAACAGTTTGAACTTTTGGATTTCAATGTCTGGGAAAATTTTTCACTAACCAGGAAATGACCGGGATTTTTTCCGGCGATGAAAGTGGCCATCCTGACTATTTAAAATTTTGTTTTTAATTTTGCCGGTTTAAATATTAAATTTAAGGCAGGATTTTGTTTACAATTTATTAGCAGATTTTTTTTCGTCGATCATACAATCGAGCTCTGTGGAATCAGAGGTGAATCGCGCAAGGTAGAATCGATTGATTTGCTTTTTATGATGCACTTTTTGAAGATCGTCACCTAGCTTTTTTGACGATTGAGAATTTTCTTTGTTATCGCCTCTTCAGTCTGTAGAGCTTTAGTCCTAAAAAATAACTGACACATAACTAACACCAATAGCTCACACGAAAAACAAGTGCCGGAACGACATCAGCTAGCAGTACGAGTAGCCTGGAAGGGGAATACGATGCTAATCGTGGCAACAAGGTATAAAAGTATTTAGAAATCATCCCCGTCGTGTGAATTTTTTATACCCTTATGTCGTATTACTGTTAATAGTTCTTTATCTACCAAGTCAGTGGCCATTTGGTGTTTTCATTTCACTCGGTGCATGCCGCTATCTTCCATTGTGCAATATTCCTCCGTCCGTGCCTCTTATTATCAATTTAAATACAAAATATATTAGTTTCAGAGGGATTGAATCAATAGGTATTAAAAAAAAAAGTGAAACAAAATCAAATGTTCATTCTATGTTTTTAATTTAGAGAACCTACTGATTGTAAGAAGAAAAATCTGAGGAATATTTTTCTAGAAAATAATTTTGTTCTCGAACAGTCATCACGTGTTTATTATTTTTGTTCTACTTTCAAAATTTCTTGTAACGCTGTTTTAATCATAACAATCGAAAATTTATATGGGAATTTGAAATATTAGGTCCAATCTTTCTGGAACTCATTCTAATCAAAATCTTCAAATTCGAATTATATAAATTCTGGACGTTTCTAAATTTTGGTGCTTTAAAAGTAGATATTTTCAGCTTTAAATCGTTTTATTTCACACAAACAAATTTTTAACGAGATAAGACTTTCATTTTATTTCTGAAATTAAACAAATAATTTTAACTTGATTCATTTTTTTAACGTAATGACATTGAAAGACACTTTCGTGTTTGTTTGTTGCAGTTAAAAAAAAACACATTTTAAAATCAAAATTGGAATAGCTAGACTTTATAAATTTTCGGCTTTTCTTAAAATTTATGAACAGGGGTATAACCTGTCCTTATAATAAATTTAGAATGTTTCTTAGTGTCCTGGATTGTGTAAGTTAAAGTTGAAGTTATGAAAATTTGAACTCATTTTGGGTCCTCTTTTTCAAATGTTGAGCCTGGGAAATATAAAAAGATAGTGGCGTTTTGTTCCTAAAATAATTGTTAAATTTCAAGCTTTAAAAATCTGAATCGAGGGATTCATCACTCTTGAAATCTGGTGTACAAGCCTTCGTGAAAACTTTATGAAATCTTTGCAAAATCTCTTAAGTCTTTCAGGAATTTAATTCTTTGAGAAATATTTTGCAACCTTTTGAAATCTTTGTGAAATCTCTTTAATTTTTGTGAAAACTTTGAATTCATTGTGAAATATTTCGAAATATTTTTCAATTCTTTTGTAAATCTTTGAAATCTTTGTGAAATTTTTTGAAATTTGTTTGAAATCTTTTATTTTTTTCCAAATATTTCGAATATTTCTTTGTCAAGCATTCAAAAATTTGTTTAAATCTTTGTAAAATATTATGCAATCTTTTAAAATTCTTTTAAAATCTTTCTGTAATCTCTTTAATTTTTGTGAAATCTTTAAATTCACTGTGAAGTATTTCAAAATCTTTTGAAATCCTTTTGAAGTATGTGTGCAATTTTTTGAAATTCTTTTGAAATATTTGTGAGATCTCTTTAATTTTGGTGGAATATTTGAATTAATTCTGAATTATTTCTAAACCTTTCGAAATTATTTTAAAGATCCTTAGAAATCTTTGTGAAATTTTCAAAATCTTTTTGAAATCTTTGAAATCTTTGTGAAATTTTAAAAAGTTATGTCAGATCTTTTGGAATCTCTGAAATATTTTCGGTCTCTTAATTCTTTGTGAAATATTTTGCAATCTTTTGAAATTCTTTTGAAATCTTTGTTAAATCTCTTTAATTTTTCTGAAACCTTGGAATGCATTGTGAAATATTCCGAAATCTTCTGAAATCTTTTGAAATTCTTTTGAAATATTTTTAAACTCTTTTGAAATCATTGCAATATCTGTGAAATCTTTTTAAGTTTTGTGAACATTTTGAATTCATTGTGAAATATTTCGAAATCTTTCAAATTATTTTGAAATCTTCATGAAGTCTTCATGAAATCCTTAAAATCTTTAAAACCTTTATGGAATCTTTGAAATCTTGTGAAATTTTTGTTAAATCTTTCAAATTCTTTTGAAATCTTCATGAAGTCTTCATGAAATCCTTAGAATCTTTAAAACCTTTATGGAATCTTTGAAATCTTGTGAAATTTTTGTTAAATCTTTGAATTCTTTGTGAAATATTTCGAATTTTTTAAAAAATCTATATGAAATATTTTGCAATCTTTTGAAATTCTTTTGAAATCTTTGCGAGATCTCTTTAATTTTTGTGAAGTCTTTGAATCTATTGTGAAACATTTGGAAATCTTTAAACTCTTCGTGCAATCTTTTGAAATTCTTTTCGAATCTTTGTGAAATCTCTTTAATTTTTGTGAAATATTTTAATTAATTATGAATTACGTAGAAACTTTATGATATTCTTTAGAAATCTTTGAAATCTTTGTGAAAACATTTTGTGAAATATTTAAAATCTGTTGTGAAATATTTAAAATCTTGCGAAATTCTGTTGAAATCTTTGAAATTTTCGTGAAAATTAAAAAAGTTTTGTGAAATATTTTGGATTCTTTGAAATCTTTAAACTTTTAATTCTTTGTAAAATATTTTGCAATCTTTTGAAATTCTTTTGAAATCTTCATTAAATCTCTTTAATTTTTGTGAATCCCTGGAATTCATTGTGAAATATTTCGAAATTCTTTTGAAATCGTTTGAAATTCTTTTGAAATCTTTTGAAATTCTTTTGAAATCTTTGCGAAATTTTTTGGAATCTTCGAGATCTTTGAATTCTTTGTGAAATATTTCAAATCTTTCAAATATAGAAATTGTTATAAATCTTTTAAATCTTTTGTATTATATAAATTATTATGAAATATTTGTGAAATCTTTGAAATGTCTGAAATCTTGACATCTTGTGCACATTCAAAAGTCGAGTGGTCAAACCCTCGTTAAGAATAAATAATGTCTAGACTGTGTTTAGAGCACACACAAAAAATAAAAATAAATTATTACTAGTTACTCTTACGAGACAAAACAAAATTAACCATAACTCATTAAAAAAGCGTTTCAAAAAAAATATTAGTCACAATTTATTTTCTTATGAGCAGTAAATTATTAATTTCAAAATTAAAAATAAATAGACTTGAATATTTTTTTATGTCTGAAATGAAATATGTACCATATAATTTCCTAATTAACTACTTGATATCAATTAAATCCTTGGATTTTTGATACGGAAGGATCCACAAATTAAATTGGTACTAATAGGCATGGAGGTTTCGCACGGATACTCGTCTAGTGTTGCGTTTAGATTATCCAATATTTGACTAGATTGTTAATTGATATATTGATATTTGATAATAAAATTATTAGATTAATGTAAAGTAGTTGCCTACCGCTTGTTGCATGAAGCGAAGCGTGATTGTGTACTCTAATTGTAGAAACCGGTCGGAGGGATTGCGGTCCTACCGCCCGGTGGTATTTCGAAGAAGAAGAAGAAGGATTCGAAAAATGAAAGCGAGAAGGAAAACCATAACGATCTCAACAAATCTGATTTAATTAACGAAAGCTCTGTTCTCGAGAGTATTGACGAAAAGTCACCTAGTAAAAAGGACAAAAAGAAAGATAAGAAATCCCCCGAAAAACCCGAGAAGGAAAAGAAAGAAAAGATAAAGGTAAGTAGTCCGCTTTTATGTTTTGGTAGCTAGTCTCCTACACTCAGGGTTGCTCTTACAGAATCAAAGTTTATCAAAATCGAAAACTTAATTTGAGCAGTTTTTCATTTTTCTGCCTTTTTTTTCTAAATCCTGATATTAATTTATTGGTGTTTCAAGAAATGGAAATTAAAAACTGAAGAGACCGACTTGATATTTGAAACTAATTTATAAACTCTCTCAATTTCAAATTAATAGACAAATTGAGGTTGAAGTTTATAAAATTCTTCATGACTGTTGTTCAGACTTCACATTCTTTCCCCTATTCCCCTCTTTTCCGCTTCCTTTTTTAAAAAATGCCTCTTTTTTTCCTGTGTTTTCAAGAAACTTCTCCTTTTTCTCGCTTTTTTCCCTAAATGCAAACTGAATTAAAAAAACCCAATTAGAAAATCCAACTTTTTTTTTTGTTGAAAGTTAATTCTTGTTAATTAAAAAGTCTGCTATTATAGTTCTGGTCTGCATTAACGTTTTTTAGTCAAAAATTCTATTTGGTTGAAAATATAATTGTTTTATTGAAAATTCAACTATTTTGTTAAAGAGCCATCTTTCTTGGTCAAAAATTCAATTATTTGGTTGAAAGTTGAACTACTTTGTTGAAAATTCATTTTATTGGTTGAGAATTTAAGTATTTTGTTGAAAATTATTTTTTTCCTTGGTTGAAAATTACTTTTCTCAATTGAAAAATTAACCATTTCATTTTAGGCTGAAAATTGACCGTTTTTAGTTAAAAATTCAACTATAATATTTTTGGCTAAAAATTGATCGTATTTAGTTGCAAATTCAACCACTTGGCTGAAAATTGAATTACTTTAATAAAATTCATTTTATTGGTTCAAGATTTAATTATTTTGTTGAAAATTCGTTCTTTTTTTTTGTGAAAATTAATTTTCTAAGTGAAAATTTAACTATTCCATTTTTGGTTGAAAACTGATTTTTTTTACTTGACCTTTTGATTAAAAATTCACATTTTCAGGTTAAAATTCAACTTTTTTGTAGAGAGTTCGTCTTTTTAGCTTAAAAATTCAAGAATTTGATTACATGTTTTTTTTCTCTTTTGGTTGAAAATTTAACTCTTTTGTTAAAAATTTATCTTTTTGGTTTGAAAATTCATCTCTTTCGGTATAAATGTTACCTTTTTATGAAAAATGCAACTGGTTAGTTATAAATAATTTTTGGTTGAGGATTCCATTATTTTAAAAAAAATTCGTCTTTTGTGGTTGAATTCAACTGTTTTTGATTTAAAATTAAAAGCTTTTTGTTTATATTTATTATCACATTTTTCATTGATAATTAATCTTTTTTTATTGGAAATTCAACTATTTGGTTGAAAAATGAGCTCCTTTGTTGAAATTTTTTTCATTTTTTTTTATATTCATCATTTTAGTTGAAAAGTCATGTTTTTGGTTGAAAATTCAACTGTTTTGTTAAAAAGTCATCTTTCTTGGTCGAAAGATGAGCTCCTTTGTTAAAAATTAATTTGTTTTTGTTGAATATTTATCATTTTAGTTGTAAATTCATATTTTTTGCTAAAAATTGATCCTTTTTTAGTTGAAAATTCAAATATGTATTTGAAAATACAACTTTGTAGGATGAAAATTTAACTATTTGGTTAAAAATTCAACTATTATGTTAAAAATGTAATTATTTTGTTGGAAATTCAAATATTTTATTAAAAAATAATTTTTTTTTGTCGAAACCTCATCTTTCCTGGTTGAAAATTTAACTGTCTTCTAAAAAATTCGTATTTTGGCTTAAAGACTCAAGTATTTAGTTAAAAATGCAACTATTTTGTTAAAGTCATTATTTTCGAACAAAAAATCAACTATTTTGTTGATCATTCGTCTTTTTGGATAGAAAACGAATCTTTTTTGGTAGAAAAGTCAACTGTCTTCTAAAAAATTTGTCTTTTTGGCTTGGAAATTTAACTGTTTGGTTAAAAGTTTAACTATTTTGTTGAAAATTCAACTCTTCTGCTTAAAAGTTCAAGTATTCTGTTATAAATGCAACTGTTTGCTTGATAATTAATTTTTTGTTGTGGAAGATTTAGCTGTTTGGTTGAAAAATCATCTTTCTTGGTTCAAAATTAATTTTTTTCTTGAAAATTCATCTTTTGGAGTTTAAAAATCAACATTTTTCTGAAACATTCGTCATTTTGGCTTAAAAGCTCAACTATTTTGATGAAATTCATCTATTTTGAAAGAAAATTGATCTTTTTCGCTTGAAAATTCAACTATTACGCTGAATTTTAGGATTGAGATTGAGTTGAGTTCTGTGTGCATATTGAGCTGTGAAGTTTGATTGTTGTCACTAAAAGTATTTAAGATAAATTTAGAAACAAACCATTTTTTTTGCATTAACATTATTGGTCTCCTAGCTGTCAAGAAATTTGAAAATTGGGATATTGTAGCAACCCTGTTCTGGAATTTGTATCTCCTAAAATTGCCCTCGTATAGAAAATCTATGAAAACTTGAAATTCTAGAGCAACCCTGTAATATCTTTTTGCACCGCTTTGATTATTACTGTCATTAGAAAACTGATTTCTAGTAGTAGATTTTGTCCAACCAAACCCAGTAATTTTAAATCCGCCAATTGTTTAACCCGCTAGATTTTCCCATTTCTTTATTTGCCCATACATTTGAGTACAGTATTCCATTTTTTTATGTTCGCTAAAAAAGAGTCCAGTCGGTGGCTTCCTCTTCGGTAAAAAAGAGAAGGACGATAAGCAGAAAAAGCAGAAGAAGAACAAGGATCTCGAGGATTCCAAAGATAAGTCTGACATAGAATCGAACCTTTCAGTCTCTGAAAAAAGTCCAACAACTCCAAACGAAAAGTCCGATCCCGAGAAATCAGTCGGTTCTCCAAACCTTCCAAATCTACCAGCTTTCACAAAACCCTACGTGTATGAAGAAACCGCATCCTCTCCAACGAAAAAAGCACCCACTTCCCACGGATTTTCCTACGAAGACAGACCCGCCTCTCCCGGAATTCTAAACCAACAATCACCCACAGGTACCGGGAAAAAAGCAACCGGTCTTGCTTTTAATTATGCTCCGGGTGAAAAACAGAAAGTCGCAGAGTCTGCGGAAAAACGAAAGACCAAAGATGACGGCAAAACTGTCGAGAACAAGTTTCCCGTTGAGTTGAAACCACCAGTTGGATTGAAAACTCCAGGTCTCAACTATGTTGAATCCGCAGGTTTGAAAGAGCAGCAAAAGGAGAAGGAAAGACCAACATCTCCTTCAGGCTCAAATCTGAAGAACGCGAGCACTGCTCTCCTGGCTAGTGAACGTCAAGCTCAAACTGTAACCGCACCTCTTGTTTCCGTTCCAGCTCCAGGGGCATCAGAATCAGACTTCCATGTTTTGCCTCTACCAGATGGTTCAAAAATAATCGGTGGTGTGATATTCACAAAAGATGGCAAGCCTCTCGATCAAAGCAGTCTCGGTCCAGATGGTTCTAAAATAATAGACGGCAAGATCTGCGGGAAAGACGGAAACCCAATCAAGAAGGGAGACTTTGGTCCCCATGGTCTTCACATTGCCAACGGACTTGTCGTTGGAAAGGACAACAAGCCTTTTAATCAACAATTCCTTGGAACCGACAATAGTTCGATAATAAATGGTCTCATCTGCGGAGCTGATGGCAAACCTTTAAACAAGAGATTCCTCGGTCCGGATCACACGCTCATCAAGGACGGGAAGATCGTTTCCAAGAATGGAAAACCCTACCACCAAAGCCAGCTCGGATCTGATGGGACTTTCATAAAAGAAGGTCTCATCTTTTCTCAGGATGGTAGGCCCTTGACCCAAGGATCCTATGGAACTGACGGAAACTACATCGTCGGTGGCGTCGTTTGCAACACTGTTGGAAAACCCTCGACCCAGAATGCCGTCTTACCAGACGCTACTTACATCAACGATGGGTTGATTTACGGAAGAGATGGAAGACCTCTCGCTAGCGGAGATCTTGGACACGAAGGTCTTTACGTGACGGAGGGAAAGGTTTATTCTAAGGAGGGAAAACCAGTCAAGCACGTGACCTTTGCCTCTGATGGATCTTCTATTAAAGACGGAGTCGTCTACGGTAAAGACGGCAAGTTCCTGAATCAAGGATCTCTTTTGCCACATGGAGCACATCTCAAAGAAGGTAAGCTTGTTGGCAAGGATGGAAAGTCGATAAAGCACGCGTATTACAAACCTGACGGTAGTTTCATTAAGGATGGTGTTCTTTATGGAAAAGACGGCAGGCCCTTGAACCAAATTCCCTTGATTGTCGATGGATCCTTTGTGAAGGAAGGTTTGATCTATGATAAGAACGGTAGATTGTTGAACCAGAGTCTTTTCAAACCAGACAATATCGCGATTAAGGATGGAGTTATCTGTGATGCGAATGGATTACCTTTGCCAAGTGGAGTTCTGGGTACTGATGGACTCACCATCAAGGATGGAGTCGTGATTGGGAAGGATGGAAAGCCAGCAAAGCAGGAATCCTTTGGATCTAATGGGAATTATGTGAAGAAGGGAGTAGTCTACGCGAAGAATGGAAAGCCTTTGAATCAGGACTCCTTGATTCCCGAAGGATCTTCGATAAAGGAGGGCAAGATCTACTCGAAAGATGGAAAGCCTCTCAAGTTTGCTTTCTTCAAACCAGATGGTAGTTACATTAAGGATTGTTTTATCCACGGAGAGGATGGAAAACTCTTGAACCTTAGCTCGGCTCTTCCCGAGGACAGTTTCGTCGCGAATGGAGTAATCTTCGATCACCTGGGCAAGCCTTTGGATAAAGACACTTTCGGATCTGACGGTTCCTATGTAGTAGGTGGTTTGATCTGCAACAAAGATGGCACAGTTATTTCTGAAGGAGCCTTTGGTCCAGATGGAAACAAGATAAAGAACGGATTAATCGTCGGAAGGGATGGAAAGCCTTTGACCCAAGATGACAAAGGTCCTGACAATCTTGCTATCAAGGAAGGTAAAATCGTCGACGCTCAAGGCAAGCCTAGAAATCAAGGATCGCTTCTTCCCGATGGTTGCTACATTCAAGATGGAGTCGTTTATGATAGGAACGAACAGCCACTGAAGCAGGGAGCCTTCAGACCCGATGGAACTTACATCAAGGATGGACTGATCTACGGATGGGGCGGATCGTTGCTGAACGCAGGGTCTGAACTTCCGAATGGATTTTACGTCGAGGAAGGACGACTCTATGGAAAGGATGGTCAGCCTTTGAATCACAGTTCTTTTGGAACGGACGCAGGATACATTCAGAATGGTTTTATTTACGGAAAGGATATGAATCCCTTGAGCAGAGGAACCTTCGGCAATGATGGAAGTTACATTCAGAATGGCTCACTCTGTGGAGCTGATGGAAAACCACTGAACAAGAAGGTCTCTACAATCACTATCAGTTTTGTGAGGTATGGTTTAGTTTGTGGAAAGGATGGAAAGCCTCTCCAGAGTGGAAGCTTCGACAGCGAGGGTAGTGTGATCAAGAATGGAAAAATCTACGACAGCAGGGGACATCCACTGAATCAGAACTCCTACGGAACTGATGGATCTTTCATTAAAGAGGGACTTATCTGCGGAGCGAATGCAAAACCCTTGACGAAAGGAAGTCTCACTCCAGAGACGAGTTTCATCAAGAATGGAAAGATCTATGATGCTAATGGGCAGCCTTTGAATCAGGAATCGTTTGGTCCAGAAGGTTTGAGAGTTCTTCAAGGTGTTGTCGTTGATAAAGCGGGGAAACCTTTGAAACAGGGAGTCTTTGATTCGGAAGGAAATGTGGTTAAGGATGGAATCGTTCAGGCAGCAACTGGAAAACCTTTAGACAAACATTATTCTGTAATCACAATCACTTTGGTCAAGAAGGGACTCGTTTGTAATAAGGATGGAAAGCCTGTTGCTAATGCTCCCTTTGGAAATGATGGAAGCTTTGTGAAGGATGGAAAGGTTTATGATAAGGCGGGTAAACCTTTGAATCAGGAGATCTTTGGAGAGGAGGGTGGATTTATCAAGAATGGTGTTATTTTTGCGGAAAGTGGAAAACCGATGGATAAAGAGATTCCGGAAGTTGTGGCTAAAGAGGAAAAGAGCTGGAGTAAAGTTGGACCTACGAAACCCAAAAAGGCGGCGATTCCGGTTACGACGCCGACGATAGTCAAGTCGACGACGAAGCAGTCAGTGGTTAAGGATCTTGCTGGAGTGACGCAAAATATCGAGGAGAAGGTTGAGGATCTCACACCTGGGGGAAGTGGACAAGTCGTGGTGAACACGCACGTTAATAAGGTGAATTTAACGAAATATATGGTGAAAGGTGGTTGGGATTTTTAGAATAAGGAAGGCAGTTATTATTTATAAAATTTTTTACATGAGGAATCAGAAACATTGATTAATTTCATAATTCAGAGGTTTCAATGCTAATTAAAAAAAAGAGAGCTTCTCAATTTGTGAGAGTTTGAAAATAGGATTATGAATATTTAAAACTTTGCAGAAACTCAATTTGGAAATTTTCGAAAAGAATTATTATAATTCTAATTTTCGACATGGAATTTCAGTAAAGAATTATAATTTTTACTTTGGGACAGGGAATTTTAGTAAATAATTATAATTCTGTGTTTAGGACAGGGAATTTCAGTAAAGAAATATGGTTTTGACAGTTGGAACAGGGAATCCCTGTAAAGAATTATAATTTTGACTTTGAAACAGGGATTTTTAGTAAATAATTATAATTTTTAGTGTGGGACAGGGAATTCCTGTAAAGAATTATAATTCAGACTTTAGAACAGGGAATTTCAGTAAAGAATTATAATTTTTACTTTGGGACAGGGAATTTCAGTAAAGAAATATCGTTTTGACATTTGGAACAGGGAATCCCTGTAAAGAATTATAATATTGACTTTGAAACAGGGATTTTTAGTAAATAATTTTGAGTTTGGGACAGGGAATTCCTGTAAAGAATTATAATTTTGACTTTGGAACACAAAATTTAAAAATAGAATTATAATTTTTACTTTGGGGCAGGGAATTTTAGTAAAGAATTAGAATTTTTACTTTGGGACAGATAATTTTACTACAGAATTGTAATTTTGAGTTTGTGACATGGAATTTGAGTAATGAAATATCATTTCACTTTGACACAGGGAATCTCAGTAAAGAATTAGAATTTTTACTTTGGGGCAGGGAATTTTAGTTAATAATTATAATTTTGAGATTGCGGCGGGGAATTTCAGTAAAGAAATGTAATTTGGACAATTGGGACCGGGAAATCCTGTAAAGAATTTTAATTTTGACTTTGGAAAAGGAAATTTTGATATAGAATTATAATTTTTACTTTGGGACAGGGAATTTTAGTAAAGAACTAGAATTTTTACTTTGGGACAGAGAATTTTAGTAAAGAATTGTATTGTAATTTTGAATTTGTGACATTGAATTCCAGTAAAGAAATATCATTTTGACTTCGATACAGGGATTTTTAGTTAAAAATTATAATTTTTACTTTAGGACAGAGAATTGTAATAAATAATTCTAATTTTGAGTTTGTGACATGGAATTTGAGTAATGAAATATCATTTTTACTTTGACACAGGGAATCACAGTAAAGAATTAGAATTTTTACTTTGGGCCAGGGAATTTTAGTAAAGAATTATAATTTTTACTTTGGGACAGTGAATTTTAGCAAAGAACTAGAATTTTTACTTTGGGCCAGAGAATTTTAGTAAAGAATGGTACCTATTGTAATTTTGAATTTGTGACATTGAACTCCTGTAAAGAAATCTGATTTTGACTTTGATACAGGACTTTTTAGTTAAAAATTAGAATTTTTACTTTAGGACAGAGAATTGTAATAAATAATGATAATTTTTAGTTTGTGACATGGAATTTGAGTAATGAAATATCGCTTTTACTTTGACACAGGGAATCTCAGTAAAGAATTAGAATTTTTACTTTGGGGTAGGGAATTTTAGTAAATAATTATAATTTTGAGATTGCGACGGGGAATTTCAGTAAAGAAATATAATTTTGACAATTGGGACCGGAAATTCCTGTAAATAATTATAATTTTGACTTTGGAAAAGGAAATTTTAATATAGAATTATAATTTTTACTTTGGGACAGGGCGTTTGAGTAAAGAACTAGAATTTTTACTTTGGGACAGAGAATTTTAGTAAAGAATTGTATTGTAATTTTGAATTTGAGACATTGAATTTCAGTAAAGAAATATAATTTTTACTTTGATACAGGGATTTTTAGTTAAAAATTAAAATTTTTACTTTGGGACAGAGAATTGTAATAAATAATTATATTTTTGAGTTTTTGTGAGATGGAATTT
Organism: Andricus curvator; assembly: GCA_932195095.1. Taxonomy (NCBI): domain Eukaryota; kingdom Metazoa; phylum Arthropoda; class Insecta; order Hymenoptera; family Cynipidae; genus Andricus; species Andricus curvator. The sequence continues at coordinate 217,243 of CAKNYM010052215.1, read as the reverse complement.
GAGTAATGAAATATCATTTTTACTTTGACACAGGGAATCTCAGTAAAGAATTAGAATTTTTACTTTGGGGCAGGGAATTTTAGTAAAGAATTAGAATTTTTACTTTGGGACAGAGAATTTTACTAAAGAATTGTAATTTTGAGTTTTTGACATGGAATTTGAGTAATGAAATATCATTTTTACTTTGATACAGGGAATCTGAGTAAAGAGTTAGAATTTTTACTTTGAGGCAGGGAATTTTAGTAAATAATTATAATTTTGAGATTGCGACGGGGAATTTCAGTAAAGAAATGTAATTTTAACAATTGGGACAGGGAATTTCTGTAATGAATTATAATTTTGACTTTGGAAAAGGAAATTTTAATATAGAAATATAATTTTTACTTTTGGACAGGGCGTTTAATAAATAACTAGAATTTCTACTTTGGGACAGAGAATTTTAGTAAAGAATTGTATTGTAATTTTGAATTTGTGACATTGAATTTCAGTAATGAAGTATAATTTTTACTTCTATACAGGGATTTTCAGTTAAGAATTAGAATTTTTACTTTGGGACAGGGAATTGTAGTAAATAATTATAATTTTGAGTTTGGGACAGAGAATTTCAGTAAATAGTTATATGTCAGATTTTGGAACAGTGAATTCCTGTAAAGAATTATACTTTTGACTTTGGAACAGGGAATTTTAGTAAACAGTTCTAATTTTTTCTTTAGAGAAGTGAGTTTTAGTGAAGAAGTATAATTCTGAGTTTGGATCATGAAGTTTCAGTAAAGTAATATAATTTTGACAATTGGAACAATGAATTCCCGCAAAAAATTGCAATGTTGACTTTAAGACAGGGAGGTACAATAAATAAATCAAATATAAAGAAAAAATTACAGTAAATAATTATAATTTTGTCTTTAGAAAAAAAAAATTCATAATCAGAATTTGTTTGAATGTAAAAAGTCTTTTTTTTTGCAAAGAAAAATTTGCCAGAATTTGAAACTGCCCTATTTCAAATTTTAGAAAAAGTGAGGTACTTTATTTTTAAATTAGAATCGAAAATGTTGTAAATAAATATAATTTTGATTTGGAACAGGAATTTTTTGGTAATAAAAGTAATTGTGACTTGAAACAGGGAATTTCCGTAAAGAATTATAATTTATACTTCTTTTACAAAATTCTGTTCCAAATCAGAATTGAAATTTTCATGGCAAAGAATTATCTATTATTCCAACATAGAATTATAAATCTTTAAAAAAATTCCCTATTCTGAATCAGAGATCTTTCAAATCTTTTACAGTGTTTAGAAATCCCTTGACATCTTTTAAAATCTATTGAAATGATTCAAATCTTTTGAACTTTTTTAAATTGGCCGAGAGAAAACCGGGAATTTAAAAACATCCGTCTGGTAAACACCCTGATTATCAAATGAAATAAAAATTCCTCTACGTTATTTTATAAATAAATCAGCCTATTTGTGCGAAATATCGTACAATGTATACAGGCACGATAAAAAGATTTAAAAATGCAGCAACACTTTGGGTAAGATTTTAAAATTCAGAGAAAGGAACTTTAATGAATGTGTGTTGAAAGCAAAGCCTTTTTTTCCTTAACCAGTAATTTGAAATCAATTAATTTTTTTTTGCTACAACTATATTATATTATAGAATATTATCAGTATTACTTATTAATAGTTGAGCTTGGCTGCATGGTCTTTATCAGTACATGTAGTTTATTCCTAGTGTTTAGTATTCCAATCTCTAATTGGAATAAAAAGTACATCTCCAGGTGAGTTAACGTGAGTGGTGCATAATTAATTTTGAATTTATTTTTCCTAATTTGTTATGAATAACAAAAGTATTGCAACTCTCGTGTCAGCTTGGTGTACTTTGATAGAAATTTGTATAATTCCTCAAATATTTTCGAATAATTTATTATCTATTTTATAAACCTATTCTAAATACTTTCTTTTGTGAAGAATTTAAATTTTCTTCGTAATTGTGACTATTAGTATTTATTCTATAGAAATATCTTTGCGCACAAAATAAAAGAAAGTCGCATTTTAGAATTTTGGAAAAAAGTTTCATGATCGAAACTTATGTAAAATTCAGAAATATTTAAGAAGATTCAGAGTATTAGGTATTAATTATATTTTAAATAGAAATTGTTGCTATCTTTGAAATTCATTTAGCTTATAGGGCGCTAGAATTCGAAGTTTCAACTATTATTTAAATTTACAGTATTTTCGCAAAAAAGCATTAGTTACTGAGTAGTTGTATTTAGGCAGAGGCAACGCCAGACGATGGTAAACCACCTTACATGACGGCTACAGCCGTTACAACTCGCACTGCAACCATGCACGAAGACCTGGAAAAAAATCAGAAAACGAGTCAGGTTAGTAAAATTATTTTTTTCTTAAAAAATCGAATAATTTATCAAAAATGATCATTTTTATTCATCAACATCACCTCTTTCTTCAAACAAACTGAAGGACTCGAGAGCAGGTAAAATCCTAAGAGCCATCAATAAAGATCTATTAGACAAACAAGATCCAACTCGTAAATAAATTATAAAATGCCTAAACAAAATTTAAAACATTTTCTATTTATTTTGAAGCTTATTTTAACGAAATTCTGCTATCTAGGCTTTTTTAATATTAAAATTTTCAAAATTATGAAATAAAAATTCTGAAAAGTTATGTACAATTTCAGTTTGCAACGTTGAAAATTAACAATTCAATTGGTAAATACAGGCTATTTTTGTTGAAAATTTAAATTTTTTGGTTGAAAATTCAGCTATTTGGAAAAAAATTTTCGATAATACTTGTCTCCTAATTAACAATAATTGCATGTGCCATAAGCTATGCTTAATATAATTAATTAAGTTGATTACTAATTTTTTAAATTAAAGTTGCTTTTAAATTAATGAAATCGCTCAAATCTGGAAAAAGTAAGGAAAATAATTGGTCCTTTTGAACAAAAAGCGTTAGATTTCAAATAAAATTTGCTGTTTTGAACAATTTTTGGTTATATATGTTTTTCACCGGAAATTGGTATTTTTAATAAATAATTAGGAGATTTCAGAATTACCAAATTTTTAGCAACTTTCGTTTTTCGTTTGTGTTAGGGGTTTTATTACTGGAAATCAAAATTTGTAAACAAAAATCATTAGATTTCAGAGATTTATAATTTTTAACAACTTTACGTTACGTTAGATTTCTACACCAGAAATTCATATTTTATATTTTTAAGACAAAAGCATTATTATAGTTCGATCAAAATTTACAATTTTTTAACAGAATCAGGTTATATTGACATTTATTAGACGTTTATTAGATTTCAAAGATACCAAATTGTTGAAAAACTTTTGTTTTTCGGTTATGTTAGCGTTTTTCACTGACAATCGTAATTTTTAAACAAAATTCATTACATTTTATCCATTTTATGGATTCACATTTTTTTAATTTAGATCACTTTAGTATTCCACCTGAATTCGGTGTAGATTTCAAAGAAGATTTACAATTTTCGAACAATTTTAGGGTATGTTAACATTTTTCATGGGCAATCGGTGATTTTAAACAACAAAAAAACATTAGTTTTCAAAGAAGATTTACCATTTTAAGCAAATGTTATGTTAGTGTTTTTCATCGAAGATAGGTATTTTTAATAAAAACCAGTAGATTTGAAAAAATATTTACAACTTTGAACAGTTTTAATTTGAAGATATCAATTTTCATCCATTATAGAAAATATTGTCCTTGCTTTTTTTCTATTATTTTAGATAGTAGATACTATAAAATACAAAAAAAAAATTATTGATGTAAATTTTATATTTTAATTTAAAAATTGCGTGAGACTAAAAAAAATAATGTCGCGCCCGTAGTGCGCGTGTTTTTTATGTTTGTTAAAAAATGTGAAAAAATACAGTTAAGGACACTAAAAGTGCAAAAAAATAAGTGTTTCTTTCCCTAATTTGTCCCTTATTTTTTTAAAGAAATTCCCCTATTTCGAGAAAATTTTGAGTTTTGAAGCCTGTAAATAGAATTTTAAAACGTTCTTTTTGATCTCTCGAGCCCTTGGGCAGCATTTAATATTTCATGCGATAATAATTTTATTTACTTTAAGTAGTAGCTTGTTATCATTAATTTGTTGCGTTAGGTCGAAGAAAAGACAGTAGCCCACACAACAGCCACAAGTGCAACCCGACAAGAGCAGCGGACTGTAACCCAGGAAGTCAAAACGACGAGTCACATCCTTGCCGGAGATCAGGTAATTTTTGAAATCTATTTTGAAATTTTCTTCATGATTGGTATGTTCTTCAATATTGATTACTCAAATACTCGAGCATCTTTCAGGCATGATCAGTCTTAATTTTTTTTTTAAATTGCAATAATTCCAAAAATTAATTTTATGTTTGTTGTATCAGAAACCGAATGCTAATTCAGCACTTTTGAGTGATTGATGTTTTTGAAATGCATTCGAAAGTGAATTTCGAATGTTCCATAATTCATTAAACCACTGCTTTGACGCTAATTATTACACTATTAATTTTACATTATGTATATATAATATTTATTAATTATTTGGTATTTATTATTAATGTAATATGATTTAAATTAAGGCTAATGTTTTATTTTTACATATTTTCATAAATGTGGTTTCACTTCATTCTAACATGGTATACCAAAAGGATCACGAAATCATTTTGATGTTTACTAATATACACATTTCTTAATGAAAAAATGGGTAAATTAAGGCGGCACAATTGAAATTTTCAAATAATATCAGAGATCACAGTGAGTTCCCTATTCCCCTATTCCCCCTATTTTTCTCAAAATCCCCTATAATGCCCATATTTGAGAATTTTGTCAATTTTTTTCGCTTTTTTTGAAGCTGGAATTAATTTTTCAAGAATTATAAGAACCTCGAGAAACTACAATCCCAAGAAAAGTGTCGACGATTTGCGCAAAAAAAAAAGAAAATCTAAAATGGTTGATTCAACAGTGTCGCGAAAGAGAAATATATATATTTCCCAAATATATAAATATATTCCCATTTTTAAACAATTTTAGGTTATCTTATTGCATTGAATATGGGTACTTTTAATAAGAAATTATTAGATTCCAAAGATGAAAATTTTTTCAAAAATTTACGTTTTTCGGTTTTGATAGCGTTTTTTTTACCGAAACTGGCCATTTTTAAACAAAAATCATTAGATTGTAAAGGTTTATGTTTTTTTAACAATTTTAGGTTACGTAAGTGTTTTACACCAAAAATGGTTATTTTCAATCAAGAATTTTTATAATTTGAAGAATTTGAATCTTTATACAATTTTGTATTATGTTCGTGATTTTCGTCGGCAATCGGTATTTTTAATTCAAACAAAATTTCATTTCAAACATTGCAAGGAAGATTCCCATATTTTTAACAATTTTAGGTTATGTTAGCGTTTTACACCAAAAATGGTTATTTAAAAAAAAAGTGCTTATAATTTGAATAAGAGTTCGAATCTTTCAACAGTTTTGTATTATGTTCGTGTTTTTCTTCGGAAATTAGTATTTTTTTTTTAAATATATATTTCAAAAATTCCAAGGAAGATGCACAACTTTTTAACAATTTTAGGTTGCATTAGCGTTTTACGACAAAAACTGCATTATAGTTCGAACCGGATTTACAATTTTTGAACGGTTTTCACATGAAATTGGTTATTTCAAGGAAAAGTCATTAGATTTCCAGGAAGATTTACAATTCTCAACAATTTTCTGATATGTTACGTTATATTAGTGTTTTGCTTCAAAATTTATTGGTATTTTTAATACAAAATTTTTTATTTTTAATAAAAATCATTAGATTTAAATTCAATGATTTTTGTTTAAAATAATAAAATTCATAAACTTGAACAAATTTGGATTGTGTTAGTATTTTTTGTCGGAAATTGATATATTCAATCAAAACTCATTATATTTCGAACAAGATTCATAATTTTTGTACAATTGTAGGTTACGTTGTGGTTTCACATCGAAAATTGTTATTTTCAATCAAAAATTCTTATAATTTGAATAAGATTTAGAGTCTTTCAACAATTTTGCATTATGTTCGTGTTTTTCGTCGGAAATAGTTTTTTTTAATTTAAAAAAATTATATTTCAAACATTTCAAGGATGATTCATAAGTTTTTAACAATTTTAGGTTACGTTAGCGTTTTACGCCAAAAACCGGTATTTTAAAACAAAAATCATTATATTTCGCAAAAGATACGCAATTTTTAACGTTATGTTAGTGTTTTTCGTCGAAAATTGTTATTTTTAATTTAAAAAATTATAGTTTTTTCGGATTATCATTCAGTCATTAAATTCACAATTATTTGTTTTGTTGGCATTTCGTACCGGAAAGCGGTATTTTCTATAAAAAGTCATCGGATTTCAAAGAAAATTACATTTTTTTAAATAATTTTAGGTTATGCTCCTGTTTATCCTCCAATATTGCTTGTTTAAATTATTAGATTTCAAAAAAAAAAAAATTACAATATTTAAACAGTAATAGGGTATATTATCGCTTTTCACAAATAATCAGTATTTTAAACAAAAATCATTTGACTTAAAAAATTGAACTTACAATTTTGAACATATTTTGGTTATGTTAGCGTTTTTCATCGGAATCTTTGGAATGGGTATAAATTTCTAAGAAGGTTTACAATTATGGAACAGTGTAGGCTATGTTATCATTTAACACCGGAAATTGGATATTTTAAACAAAACACATTTGGTTTATAAGAGGATTCAGAATCTTAACCATTTTTTATTACGTTATATTAGTGTTTTTCGTATAAAATTGTTTTTTTTTATTAAAAAAATAATTATATTTCAAATAATATTTACAATATTTAAACAATAATAGGGTGCTTTTAAGAAAAAATGTTAGTGTTTGCCGTGGAAAATTGGTGGTTTTAAACAAAAATGCAAAGTTTTGATTGACTATAAATAGTATAAAAAAATTACGTATTATTTTTGAAGTTAAGGTATCAATTTTCATCAATTATCAAAAATATGGTTCTTTCTTTTCAATTATTTTATATAATAGATACCATGAAATGCACAAATTTTGAATTAATATTAATTTTATATTTAAATTTAAAAATTGGTAAGACAAAAAAATCGCGCTCGTGTTTCTTGTCTAGTTTAACCAAATTTGTGGTTTCTTACAAAGCTGTTGCGTTAATTCATTCTTGTTCATTACGCTGGTATTAAAAAAAAGTTCCCTTTTTTTAATCCACTTTTTCCAAAGAAATATTCCCCTATTTCCCCTAAAATTGAGCTGCTGAACCACTGTGATCTCTGCAATTTTGGTAATTCAATACTAATGTTTGGGGCGTTGCTCATTCTGTGTCAATTGTTGATTTTTTTCTGTATTGTTTTTTTAATTAACGTCATACGTTCTAAATTTCTTTCAGAATATACTTTTTTATACAATTTTTTTTGTACAATAAGATTGATTTCTTTTTCTTGAAAATTCCGTTTTGATAATTACAAAAGAATCAATTGAGTTTCGATTGATAGTTTGGAGTTTTTCTTGTTTCTTTCGAATTTGAATGATACGAAGGAAGGTTTCATTCATATTTTATTTATTTATTTTTTTATTTATGATTAATTTTTGCGGCTTGGCTAATCATTGCATGCGTAGCTGTTCTCACGACGACACAGTACATCCAGTTCGAGCAGTGGTGATTCGGGTACACCAATTGATATTGACGAAGATCAGCAGGCTTTCTACAATAAGTACTACCAGGTAAATCATTCATTGCTTGTAGAAACTTAACAACGTGTCTGAAGCGTTGCTCAGTTTGAGTGCATTGTGGTAATGTAATTAATACAATTTTTAATAATGCCAATGGTGTAATAATATATTCATTCATTCATTTCACCGGAACAAGATCATTTTGGAAATTATGAATATAAACAACATTCATTTACATTTTTGTAATTGTTATATTTAACAGGGTGTCTACTTTACCTGGAAAACCTGGAATTGTCAGGGAATTTTCATATACCTGTAAAAATCTGGAAATGTCAGGGATTTTTTTAAGTCAGGGGATTTTTTCGAGAGCATGCTTAATTTTGTTTAAATTGAAATATTTAAATTTGAATAACGACGATTCTTTATTTTGTAAAAGTAGCTTTATATTACTGTATTTGATATATTTTGTAGTTATGTATTTTGTACCATTTTGTTTAAATTAAATTAATTTTTTTAGCTGAAAATTTAACTACTGTTCTGCTTTTGGTCGAAAATTGATCGTTTATAGCTGGCAATTCAAGTATCTGGTTGAAAATTAATGTATGTGTTGAAAATGTCTAGTTTTTGGTTGAATTCAACTGTTTTTTATTGAAAATTAAAGTATTTTTTGGTTGAAATATCAATTACTACATTTTTCGTTCAGAATTCATCTTTTTTTAAATGAAAATTTTTATTTACTTGGTAGAAAGTTAAACTCGTCTGTTGAAAATTTATTTTTTTGTCGTGGAAGATTCATTATTTTAATAGAAAATTCATCTCTTTGATTGAAAACTAAGCTATTTTGATGAAAATTTGTTTTTTCTTTAGCCGAAAGTTAATTTTTTACTGAAAATTATATATTTTTTTTACTGAAAATTGAACTATTCCAGTTGAAACTAAATATTTTGTTGCAAATTTGTTTTTTTTGTTGATTGAAAATTAATTTTTTTAACGGAAAATGTAACTATTCCAGTTAAATATTCCAACATTTTAATTAAAAATTCATCTCTTTGGTTGAACATTAATTTTTTCAACTAAAAATTTATGTATTCAATTTTTGGTTAAAAATTATCTTTTTCGGTTGAGAATTCGTCTTGTTTGGTAGAAATTAATTTTCTTGGTTAAAAATTAATCTCAAGAGTTGAAAATTCAATTGTTCTAGTTAAAGATACATCAATTTAGTTGACTATTCATTTTTTTGGTTTAAAATTCTACTATTCTAGTTGATGATTCATAATTTTCGTTGAAAATTCATCTCTGGTTGAAAATTTAACTATTTTTTTAATTAGTTTTTTTGAGTGAAAATTATTATTTTTTAAACTGAAAATGGTAGAAATTAAACTTCTTGATTGAAAATTCAACTATTCGAGTTAAAGTTTCAGCAATTTAGTTAAAAATTCCTGTTTTTGGTTTCAAATTCAACTATTCCTGATGAAGATTCATCATTTTAGTTGTAAATTCATCTGTTTGGTTTAAAATCCATTTTTTAAACTAAAACTTTCACTATTCCATTTCTTGGTTGAAAATTCATATTTTTTAGTTGAAAATTCAACTATTTGGTTGAGACTTCATGTATTTTGTTGAAATAGAATTTAATGTAATATTCATGGACTTTAGGGACAAATTCAAGAAATGATTAATTATGTTTTTAGTATTATTTAATCCATCAATGATGCTAATATATTTAAGAATATCATGCAATATAATTTGTCAAAGATTTATAATTTGAACATATTAATTAAATCCCTAGAAACTGGAAGAAACCTTATTTATAATAAACTCGCGAAACTGTATAGGTACATATTTCTAGTCGATTGTTTAAAAAATGCGAAATATTTTAATTGCTCCGTACTATGAAAAATTATACTTTGAAAAAACTTGAGATACCTGGAAAACCTGGAATTGACAGAGATTTTTTCCAGGATTGGAGTAGACACCCTGTTTAAGTTTTTAAGTTTTGTTAATTTTCTGTAAATATAGGAATCAAAGTTTTGAGCAGTTCTTAAAATGTTTAATATAATATAATGTAATGTTTATTTTGTTTTATCTTTAGCTAAGAATTTTAAAGGAGTATTTTTTCAATTAAAGCTCTGGAGGGAAAATGAAGAATAATGCAACTTTAAATAATTGTATTTTACCCAAAAATGTAAACATTTTACTTTAAAACTTTAGATGGATACTAAATTTTAGATAGAGATGGTATAAAATTGAAAAATAACAGCATTTAAATTTAACCCTTTCAAAATTCAAAGTTTTCAAAATTAGTAATTTTCAAGTTTGAAGGTGTTAAATTCAAACTCTCGCATTTTCAAATTTAAACAAATTAGAAGAGCATTTACACTTTAAAGTTACGTTGAATTTCACCAAATTTATGTTTTTAGTATTCAAAATTTTAAAAATTTAAGTTGGAGATTACTTTGGAAGTCAAGAAGATGAAAAATTTGAAAGTTCCTAGGCTTTCAAAATAATATTTAAAAATCTATTAAAATTGCAAACTGCATATTTTCTAAACCTGTTGTCGAAACTATGTATTTATTTTTGTAAAATAATTTTTTTTGATCTTTTGAATAAATTTATAATAATATTTATTTATTTCAACTTTATAGTTTTTTAAAATTTTGTAACTACATACTTCAACTAATTTTAATTATGGTGAACACCCTGGAATTAATATTTATTATAAAATCTGTAAAGTACGCCACGATAGGTCAGGATTTTTTTTTAAATTTGCAGTTTTCTTATTGAAGATAATTCCTAAATACTGGTACAGTCCAAAAATGGAACAAAATCACTTTCACGAACTTGCATATTTATGTAATGAAATTGTTAAATATATATTTGCATGATGTTTGTTTTACAATTAAAAATATAGTGAACTCTATACCAGGTAAGATAATTCGTACATTTTTTATCTCTGATCTGTGTTGTTTATTGTTTTCTGAATGAGAATGTAATATAATGTAATTCAATAAATGATTTTTCTTACAGGGTGGCCGCAGGTCCGGAAAAACCTGGAAAGCAGGCAATATTCAGGGATAGTCATATTAAGTCAGGGAAAATTCACTTTTAGTCCATTTCTTTCTCAAATCACTTTTTAGTCACTTTTTTGAAATATAGTCAATTTAGTCACTTTTTTAAATGCGAAAAAAATCAATTTAATCACTTTTCTCTCAATAAATTAACCCATGGGTTAACTATTATTCAATTATTGTCTATACCAATTTCTGAATTTTCCTGAATTCTTTTGAAATATTTTAGGGTATTTTAAAAGAGTCCAAGAAATTTTTAATAGATTTCAATCATTTGAAGGTACTTCAAAGGATTCTAAAGATTTTAGGGCATTTTTAAAAATTTCAAGAAATTGTCAAGAGCTTTAAAAAGTTTCAAAGGATTTAAAAAGATTCTAAAGGATCTGAAATGTGTTATGCTATTTTAAAATTACAGGATCTGAAATTTTTTAGGCTATTTTAAAAGTAAAGGATCTCAAATTTTTTAGGGTATTTTAAAAGAGTTTTTTATATATATTAATAATTTGAAGGGATTCCACAGGATTTTAAAGATATTAGGGTATTTTTAAAACTTCCAATGAATTTTAAAGAGGTTTCAAAAGTTTCAAAGGATTTAGAAAATTTTCAAAGAATCTGAAATAATATTGAAGGATATTTTAAAAGATTCTAAAGAATTTTAAAGATTTTAGGGTATTTTTAAAACTTCCAATGAATTTTAAAGAAGTTTCAAGGGATTTAAAAAGATTTCAAAGGATTTTAAATATTTCAGGGTATTTTTAAAACTTTCAAGGAATTTCAACATCTTTAAAAAGTTTAATGAGTTTTCAAAATATTTTAAAAGATTTGAAAGATTTTAGGATATTTTAAAAGGTTGTAACGAATTTTTGATTGATTTCAATAATTTGAAGGGATTTTAAAGGATTTGAAACATTTTATTATATTGAAAAGATTCCAAGGGAGTTTGTACGATTTCCTAGGATTTCAGTGATTTTATGGGATTATAAAAGCTCTAAAAATACATTTCCCAGGATTTCAGGAAATATAATTAAATTTCATAGAATTTCACAGGATTTTATAATATTTTAATGGATTTCAAAGCATTTATTCACAAGAAGTGAGGGATTTCTTAGGGTTTCAAAGATTTTAAGAGATTTGCAAATTTTTTTTGCAATTCATTTGAATTTATTTTGAATTCTTTAAAACTCACCTTGAATTCTTAGGCATTTTATCAAATGAACTTGAACTTGAACTTTTCTAAGCTCATTTCAATCTTACTGAATTCAATGAGTTTTTTCATATTTTTGAATTTCTTTCAGTTCACTTGATTTTTTAAATTTCACTTTGAATTTGTATGAACTTCAACGAATTCTTCTCAATTCCCATTAAATTTCTCTAAATCCACTTAAATTTTACTGAAATCAATGGCATTTTCATATATTTTTTCAAATTGATTTGAATTTTTTTAATTTAACGTAATTCTTTTGAAGTCTTATGAATTGTTTTTAAAAAATAATTTTTCATTTCAAAGGAACATTGGTCACTTTGAGTCACATTATAGTTTAGAAATTAGTCACTTTTAGTCACCTTTTCGGTTTAACCAACTCACTTTTTTCAAATAAATTAGACTACGGCAGCCCTGAGAATAATAAATTAAAAATGTTACAAGATTAGAATTTGGGTCTGTAAATATCAATGGTCAGAGAAAATGAGAAATTAGACACAGAAAAATCAGGGAATTTTGAAAATGAAGTTTTGCGGTCACCCTTTTTCACTGTATGTATATGTGTATAGTCAGTAAGCATTTTCTGAAGGATTTTTTTTTAAATTATGTTTTAATCGATGAGTTTTTATAACGAAGTGAGTATATTGTTTCAAAATTTAAAGCATCCTTTAAATTATTTTTTGCAGGGTGAACCGGCTGGTATTGTCGCAACAGAATCTCATGTTTTTACTGGTCAACCGGACAACAATGTCACCACCACGACTACAGTTCCTATTGTAGCAACCGAGACGCGGAAAGTTGCTCTGGAAAGCGACGATGGAAATTACAGCGCGTCGGGAGAAATTGTCAGTTCACAAACCATCTCCAGTAAAACTCGTACCGTTGAGACGATAACGGTTAGTGTTAAATGTATACCATTAAGCCATTTCCCTTTCGGGGTAGGCGTGACACTACCCGATTCGGGTAGTGTTTCTAGGTGGATAGTTTCTTGTAGTAAATAACTACAAGTGTGGGCTCACCACACCCACGATGTGCCAACAGCACTCAGTTTTCTCGAATGGTCACCCATCCAAGTGCTAACCGCGCCCAACGCTGCTTAACTTCAGTGATCTGACGAGAACTGGTTTTTTCAGCGTGGTATGGCTGTTGGCCATTGAAATCGTTTTCTAAAATTAAATTAAAAATCATTTTTTTGTAAGTCTTAACAATGATCTCAGGTCTTGAATTGACCACACTATTCACACTATTTGACACTTTTTGTTTAAATGTCAACCAAGTAGTTGAATTTTCAATGGAAAAAGCTCAATTCTCAACAAAAAATGTAATAGTTGGTATTTTAACCAAGAAAAGATTTTCATTTTTAATCAAAATTAGTTGAATTGAACCAAAAAGGACGAATTTCTAACAAAAATTTAATTATTTTGTTGAAAATTCAACTATTTGGTTATAAATGCAACTGTTTCGTTGATAACTAATTTTTTTGGTTGAAAATTTAACTATTTGGTTATAAATGCAACTATTTTGTTGATAACTAATTTTGTTGTTGTAGTAAATTCAACTATTTGGTTGAAAATTCGTCTCTTTGGGTAGAAAATTCGTCCTTTTGGATTAAAAATTGATCTTGTTTGGTAGGAAACTTCTTGGTTTAAAATTCAACTGTCTTCTAAAAAATTCGTTTTTTTGGTTTGAAGATATAACTATTTGGTTAAATATGTAACTGTTTTTGATTGAAGTTTGATCTTTTTTGTTTTGATTGAAAATTAAACTTTTTTGTTGAAAATTCGACTTTGCTTCGAAAATTTGCATGAAAGTTCGACTATTTGGTTCTAAATGCAACTTGAATGGTCTAAAATTAAATTTCGTTGTTTTTGAAACTTCAACTATTTGGTTGAAAAATCATCTTTCTTGGTTTAAAATGAACTTTTGTTGAAAATTCATCTCTTTTGGTAGAAAATTAACATTTTATGGTTTAAAATTCAACTATTTTGTAGAAAATGCTTTATATATTTCTAATTGAAATCTTATGCGCTATTCCCCTATTTTCGTGAAAAATCACCCTATTTCCTCTGTTTCGAGAGCATTTTGGACTGTCAAGTCTGGGTACAAATAAATCAAAAATAAATTTTGAATTTATTTGGAAATTTAACCTCTTCAAACAGGAGAAACCGGGTAAAACCTACAAAAGGACAGGAATTTGAAATCGCCCCTGTTGAAAAATTGTATAGCGAAGGATTCAAATTTTTTTGGCATTTCTACCATAAAAGATGAATTCTCAATCAAAGTGATAACATTCTTAACAAAATAGTTGAATTTTTAACCAAATAGTCGAATTTTCAAAGTATCAAGATGCATTTGCAATCAAATGGTTGAATTTTCAAACAAAAAATTAAAATTTAATCAAAAACAGTTGCATTTTCAATCAAACAGATGAATTTGTAATCCAAAAAGACGAATTTTTTAGAAGACAGTTGAATTTTCAACAAAAAAGTTAATTTTTATCCAAGAAAGATGGATTTTCAACTATAGAAGATGAATTAAAATAAATTTTAGTGCTAAAATTTATATTAATATAATTTATCTATATTATTATAAATAATTTATTAATCAATTACTTCAAATTTAAAAATGAAATTATTATAAAAATTCCCTTTGCGGGTCGAATTTGCAACAGAACTGTTGAATTTTCGACAAAATAATTACATTTTTAACAAAATAGTTGAATCCTCAACCAAAAAATGAATGTTTAATCTACAAGTTACTCTTTTAACTAAAAAAGATTAATTTTCCACCAAAAAGATGAATTTTCCACCAAAAAGACGAATTTGCAACCAAACTGTTGAATTTTTAAACTAAAAAGATTTTCTTGCAAAAAGTTAATTTTTCAACAAAAAAGTAATTTTTTTATAAAATAGTTAAACTTTTAAATAAATAGTTCAATTTGTATCCAAATAGTTGTATTTTCGACAAAATAGTGGATTAAGAAAAATAACATTTTTTCAATTCCCAAGGGACACATCCAGACTTTTATTCAATAAATTGGTTTGCTTGCAAAAAAAATGATGAATTTTCAACTAAAAAAGATAAAGTTTCAATTAAAAATATCAATTTTCAGCCAAAAATAAAATATTTACATTTTCAGGTAAAAAAATTACTTCTCAAACAAAATATCGAATTTTCAACAAAATAGTTAAATTTTCAAACAAAGGAATAAACTTTCAAAGAAAAAAGATTAATTTTCAACTGAAAATATGACCTTTTAACAAAATTGTTGCATTTTTAACAAAATAATTAAACTTTCAACCAAATAGTAGAATTTTTAACCAGACGAGATAAAATCCGAACCAAAAAAAATTAAATTTCTTTCAAAACAACGAATTTTTAAACCAAAAAGACGAATTTTCAACAAATAAATATTTTTCAGTCATGAAAGAAAAAAGGTTTACCTAAATTGTTGAACCTCCAAGCTAAAAGACGAATTTTCTGTACAAAAATTGAATTTTCAACCAGAAAATATGAGTTTTCAGCAAAAAAATTAATTCAACAAAACCGTTAAATTTTCAACTAAAGAGATAAACCGTCATTCAAAAAAAATGTCAATACAGTAGTTCAACTCTTACCCATGCAGTTGAATTTTCAATTAAAGAAGATCAGTTTTCAACAAAATATTTAAACTTTCAACCAAAGAGACGAATTTTCATCTAAAAATATGAATTTTCAATAAAAAAATGATTTCTCAACAAACTGGTTCAACCAAAATTTTTAAACAAAATAGTTGAATCCTCAAGCAAAGAAGATTAATTTTTAACCAAACAGTTGCATTTTTATCTAAGAAAGATGAAATTTCTACTAAAAAGATGAATTTTTAAATCAAAAAGAGAAATTCTCAAACACTTAAATTTTTAACCCAAAAGTACAAATCTTCAATAAAACAGTGGAATTTTCAACGAAAAAGGATAACTTTTTAACAAAATTGTTGAATTTCCAACCAAATAGATGTATTCTCATCCAAGAAAGATGAAATTTCTACTAAAACAAATTAATTTTTAATTCAAAAACACAATTTAAAAAAAAAAAAGAGTTAAATTTTCATCCAAAAAAGATTTCAGTTGACCTTTAAACACTTCAATATGAATTTTAAACGAGTAAATTTTCTACGAAATACTTGAATTTTTTATAAAGCAGTTGATTTTTCAACCAAAAAGGATGACTTTTTAACAAAATTGTGGAATTTTCAACCAAACGGTTGCATTTTTATCCAAGAAAGATTAAATTTCTATTAAAACAGATGAATTTTTAAATTAAAAAGACAAATTCTCAACAACACAAATTAAATTATAATCCAAAAAAGATTTTAGTTTGACTTTTTAACATCAAAATATGAGTTTTAAACAAGAAGTAAATTTTCTACGAAGATACTTCAATTTTTTAACCCAAAAAGACGAATTTTCAACAAAACAGTTGAATTTTTATACAAGAAAGATGCAATTTCTATTAAAATAGATGATTTTTAAAATAAAAAAAGAAAAATTAAAAAAAAAATACTTGAATTTTTATTAAAAAAAAGATTTCAATTGACTTTTCAACACCAAAATATGAATTTTGAAGAACAAATAAATTTTCAACCAAAAAGGATAACTTTTTAACAAAGTTGTTGAATTTTCAACCAAAAAGTTACATTTTTATCCAAGAAAGATGCCATTTCTACAAAAACAGGTCAATTTTTAAATTAAAAAGGCAAATTTTCAAAAAAAAATAGTTGAAGTTTTAACCAAAAAAGATTTTAGTTGACTTTTCAACACCAACACATTAATTTAGAGCAAAAAGTAAATTTGCTACGAAATAGTTGAATTTTCAACAAAACAGTTGAATTTTTAACCAAAAATGATGACTAACCAAATTTTTGAATTTTCAAACAAATAATAAAATTTATAACTAAAAAATCATCATCAGGAAGAAGCAACTGCAAAAAAAAGAAATCTTTTATAAACGGAATAAAAAAAAATTTAATTAAAATTGAAAAATTTATAATATATTCTTCTTAACAGTTATTTAAAGTTATAGAAATTCCCTGACTTTTGCAAGATTTTTTTCTAAATTCCGGACTTTTCTGTGTCCAATAAAATTCCCTGAATTTTTTTTTAAATTGTTGTTGGCTAGGTTCATTTTTCATCCATGAGGTTTCTTTGTTGCGTAAAGTTAAATTAATATTATATTAAATTTCTTTACAAAATCTGTACAAATATCGTAACAAAATCTCTCCCCCCCCCCCCCTCGCCTGAGTTGTTACATAATTTAAGTACGGTGCCTAAGTTGCAATTCAGTTTTTTTTCACTAGTCTGTATGAAAAATCTAATGATTTATCTTTTTTTTTCAGTATAAAACGGAACGAGATGGTGTCGTGGAAACGAGAGTGGAGCAGAAGATAACGATACAATCAGACGGCGATCCGATCGATCACGATAAGGCCCTGGCCGAGGCAATTCAACAGGCCACAGCAATGAACCCCGACATGACAGTAGAGAAGATAGAAATCCAGCAGCAAACGGCTCAATAATAATCATCCCCAGCCATTAAAATCAAAGTCGGGCACCCTGTCTATAAAATCCCTCCCCGGCAAAAAAATCTATTTATATCCCAAAACCTATAAACTTAGGTTGTAAAAATCGTGTCAGACTGAATATTCACGTACTATTGCCAATTCGCTTTTAAAGTAAATTAATCTAACAGAGAAGACGGAACTGCTTTTCTACTAAAGCAATCTCAACAAACACGTGGACCGCGTTTGTTCTCGCTTTCCTATTTAAAAATAATAATTACATTTCTATTTAAAGATAGAAATATAAACACTGCATAATTTTCATAACTGTAAAGACAGGGTGAAGGACGAAAGAAGCAATTCAATTGCGTTCCCGAGAAAGAAACAATTGTGTATAAAATTTTGATTCATTTCTTTTTCGCCTGATGCGATCATCGTTCGCAACAAGGTGGCTTGTTGCAATATTGCCTGTATAGTACGAATACAAATACAGTAGATATTTTGTCATTTTTAACAGATTTAGTGACGGTATAAATGCTAGAGAGTCAGAGGTGTCTGGATACAAATATTAATATATTATGTACCTATATAATGAAACTAGGGATACGAAAACGAGCAGCGGAGATCGAGATCGCTTTCAGGGATTTTGAGTAGAGATCAACTTTTTGAGAACTGTGAAAGTTTTCTGGTTTTCGCTGGTCGGTGTACAACAATAAATATGATAAATAATGATAATAGATTAATAAATTATATAAATATAATATCACATACCAAGAGCGACGATGCATTGGTCAGCGTATATGTCTAAATTTAGCAGTAGCGTGTGTAGCTTCTTAAGTCTACATTTCGTGTCGAGTTTTGTGACTTTTTTCTCTTACGTTTCACGCGATAAGTACAGCTATTGTATTTATCGCGAGCAATTGCACTTTATTTTTCTACTTTTATCGTTACTAATAAGGACTAAATCTACTTGTAATTTTTATACTTCTTTTCATAAACCCTCTCCTTTTTCGAAACCTGTGTCTAGTTTCCTGGATCCACTTCGTCAATATTGAAAGTATCCCTATTCCAGGGTGGCCGCTGGACCGGGAAACCGGGAAATGATTGAAACTTTAGTTATTGATCGGGAATTCTTACAGTTTTGATTAAAAAACGCTACAATGCCGTTCATTTTGACTAAAAGACATTATTAATAATTTTAAAATTTCCTACGATGCATTTATTATTGAAATACAAAATTCTTCTTTAAACTTTGAGATTTTTTGATCTAATTCAGATGTTTTGGCGAGGTTTACTGTCTTCCACCGGGAATACTGTAAACAGTTCAAAATTAATAAAATGACGGCGATTTGTTTGAAAATATAAAAAGTCTATTTTTGCAACAAAAAAAAACAACATTGTTTCCCAATTTTTTATTGAATTTGTCTTGTTATAAGGAACATATCCTGCGATCAGTCAAGGATTAAAAAAAACTCGAAAAATTCAGGGAATTTCTGTAAGAGGCACTTTAAATAACTGTGAAGAATAATAAATTTAAAAAATTTAATATGAATTTATGTTATTCCATTTATATAATATTTTATATTAAAAATGTTATACGATTAGAATTTTGGTCTTTAAATATCAATGGTCATAGAAAACGAAAAATTGGTGAGGGTAAAGTCAGGGAGTTTTGAAAATGAAGTTTTGCGGTCACCCTGGAAAGAAGACAGTAAACCTTACCAGAATCTGGAAAGAAAATTTAAATAACTAATTTAATTTAAAAACTACTTAGATAATTTAAATATTTCTAAATAAATTATTTTTTTCCAAATGGAAAAATCCGGTCAAATATTAAAATATCTTTAAACCATATAAATAGGGAAAATCTATGAATTTCGTTTAGGATCGGAAATTTTTTTCTTCTATCGCAAAATCGACTTTTTTCTACGTTATCTTCTTTTTATTGTTTAGTGGCTATCAGAATTCTCTATAAAAGAAGCCAGGCGGAAAGCATTTTTTTCAATTATTTACGAAGATATTGTAAAATAGTGCAAATTTTAATGTTTTCTTAAAATTTAAATCATTCTTAATATAATAAACATTTTAAAAGTTTAGTTGAAAATGTAATCGTTTGTGGTTGAAGTTTGGTCTTTTTTGTTTGAAAATTCGACCCTTTGGTTGCACATTCATCTTTGTGAGTTGAACATTCAACTATTTAATTAAAAATTCTAGTATTTTGTTGAAAATGTAATTATTTTGCTGAAAATTCAACTATTTGGTTATACATGCAACTGTTTGGGTGATAACTATTTTTTTTTGTAGAAAATTCGACTATTTTGTTGAAAATTTGTCTTTTCTGGTTAAAAATTCAACAATTTGGTTGAAAATTAACCAAACCTTTCAAAAAGGTAATACAAAAAAGTTGGAAAAATTCTCAGATATCTCACCTTTAGGAAAATAATAATAAAAATTACATGAATATATATTTTTAATAAATTTGTGAGTAACCCATGATTACTTATTTTGTGACGATTTTTGGTGCGATTTTGCAGAAATTTACCTTTAAAATGATTCTAAGGGCGCACTGAAAACTACTTAATACGTTAGATTTAATTTAAATTTTTAGAAAACATTGAAATTTGCACTATTTTTGCAATATCTTCTTAAAAAATTGACACAATGATTTCATCCTGGCTCATTTTTTAGAAAATTCGAATAGATAGCTTTCAACCTATTAAAAAATAATAATTTTAACTCTCATATCCTAATTGTTCTTCCTGTTTAATTTAGCAAAAAAAATGCGATAAAGTTGATTTTAGTTTAAAAAATTGTTGATAAAAGGATTGAGGGATAAGAAAAGGCATTGCATTAACTGCTTTTCATCATAAACTATTTTTTGAATGCCCGGGAAATGACCGGGAATTTTTTTTCAGTATAAAAACGGCCACCCTGATATTCCACTTAATAATTTAATTCGAGTTAGCCATGATCAATTTCCCCTTCAAAAAAAGAAATAATCCCTGATGCACTTTAGATGTTTAGGAAGTAAACCTGCATTCCAGCCGTGAGGAAGTAAATTCTATTTCTGAAATGTATTTTCCTTTCTGTCTTCGACACCTTTAATTTTTCTTTTCCTATATATTACAATAGTGAATGTGAATAAACTGCGGATTTTATATTAACAACCCCTGTATTATTAACCTTCGGTTTTTATTTTGTGAAATGCTTAATCTTAGTTTTTGTTTTTGTTATTATGTGAAGATACAAGTATCTTTAATTGTATTATGGAATTAGCCACTTCCGATGAGCGTACAAATTTCAGTTTTAGTTTCGTTGTCCAATTGTACTAATATTAGAGCAGCGCGAAGCTAATATAAGTAGGAGGCAGAATTTTTATCTTTAGCGAGATTTTGTATGGATTTGTAATTTGTATCTTAGAATTCAGTCTCTATAGCTTTTCACCTTTTGTAAGTAAAGTTTATTTTTTAACCGAGCCTCTTGCAATCTCTCGACGGGACTTTGAGCGAATTTATTTCGAGATTCTGAGTCTCGTTTCTATTCTGCAATATTCTCGACACTTTCACATCCAGAAGACTATCAATCTCTCTCGTTTATATCATTTAGACTGAAACAGTTGGAAAGAATTGTATTTTGTATACTTTTATACTTCACTTCTGCATTTTACTTTTGTATTTTTAAAAGATTCTTTGAGAGTGATCGTGTCGAGCTAATTCGTCGTTCGAAGCTGTGAGATTATTTGTGTATTTGATTCGTCAACCTTGGTACTAAGTTGTGTACATTGGTCCGAAATACCCAATGCTTTCCGTATGCGAATTTTGATTTTTTGTAACGAGCGACCCTTCATCTTAAATATCGTAGCCTGTTGTATTTTTTGTGCCACCGTGTCGTAGAGATTCGCCGTTTAGTTTGTCGATCACAAGTCAGATTCGGTTTGCGCCGTTATACTTTTATTTTCAGCACGTAGATGTCGATTATAATTCGTTTGCCAATACTAATTAGACCTACTTTTAGAATAGCGCATTGGAAGATAATATTATGTAATTAATTTGCTACAAGTGAAATCGAACGAATAAAAATAAAAGAAAACATTTTGTATGAATCTATATCATTTACAGGCCTCGGACTCACCACACTATGGCCACTTTTTTGAGCGATGACACTATTTTGCTACATTTCGAAAACAAATGACACTCAAGACACTGCTTTTTCACAAATTGTCTGCTAATGCCACTATTTCTTTACTTTTCCTCAAAAAATATTTTTAAACTTCTTCGCCAATTGGCTACAAATTGTCCCAATGGCTGATTAGAGGCCGTCCAAAATGTTGAGTTTTCAAGCCAAAAAGATGAGCTTTTCACAAAGCAACCGAATTTTCAACTAAATAGTTAAAGTTTCAAGCAAAAAAATGAATTTGCAATTAAGGAGATTAATTTTCCACAAGACAGTTCAATTTTCTACCAAATTGTTGAATTTGCAAGCCAAACAAACGAATTCTCTACACAATAGTTGTATTTTCAATCTGGAAATACTAATTTTCAACAAAAAATGTAATTGTTGATATTTAAACCAACAAATATTTTACTTTAAAATTAAAATAGTTGAATATAACAAAAAAAGACGAATTGTTAACAAAATACATATATTTCCTACCAAATACTTAAATTTTTAACCAAGAGGATTAATTTTTTATAAAAAAAGACGATTTTTAAAGAAAATACATGAATTTCCAACCAAATAGTTGAATTTTTAACTAACAAATGTCCATTTTCAACCAAAAATCGAATAATTGAATTGTCAGTTAAAAAAATTAATTTTAAAC
>CAKNYM010052215.1:181291-194889 GCA_932195095.1 Andricus curvator | reverse complement strand
CAAAAATCGAATAATTGAATTGTCAGTTAAAAAAATTAATTTTAAACAAAAAGAAAACGAATTTTCTACAAGACTGTTGAATTTTCAAGCCAAAGAAACGAATTCTCTACAAAATAGTTACATTTTCAACCTGGAAATACTAATTTTTAACAAAAAATGTAATTGTTGATATTTAAAACAAAAATAATTTTAATTTAAAACAATAAACAGTTGAATATAACCAAAAACGACGAATTTTCATCAAAATACTTGAATCCTCAACTAAAACAGATTAATTTAGAGCCGTACAATAGCATATTTAACAAAAAAAGTTGATTTTTCACCAAAGTAGACGAAATGTTAACAAAATACATATATTCTCTACCAAATAGTTAAATTTTAAACCAAGAGGATTAATTTTCTATCTAAACAGACGATTTTTTAAAGGAAATACATGAATTTTCAAACAAGCAGTTGAATTTTTAACTAAAAATGACAATTTTCAACCAAAAATCGAATACTTGAATTTTCAGCTGAAAAAATTAATTTTCAATCAAAAGAATACAAATTTTTTACAAGACTGTAGAATTTTCAAGCCAGATACGAATTCTCTATGAAACAGTTGCATTTTTACCAAAAAAATCATTTGTTACTAAAAAAGACGAATTTTTAAATAAATAAATATATTTTCTACCAAATAGGTGAATTTTCGATGAAGAAGATTATTTTCTACCAAAAATACGAACTTTCAACAAATTACATCAATTTTTAACTAAATATTTTAGACAATGGATATGTGATGTTAGTCTAAATTTTATTTGATTAATTTTTAATTTATATTTTTTTCGTTTCTAGTAATTTTTAAATAAATGGTTGAATTTTTAACTAAAAAATATCAATTTTTAACAAACAAAAAAAAACAATTTTCAACTAAAATTATAAATCTTCCGCCAAAAAAAAAGAAATTTTAAGAAAGTAGTTCAACTTTCAGCCAAGGAGTTGAATTTTCAATTTAAAAAGATGAATTTTCATCGAAAAATGTAATAGTTGATATTTCAACAAAGAAGATTTCAATTGAAATTTATAAACAGTTGGATTTAACCAACAAAGACGAATTTTTGACGGAATACTTAAATCCTCAACTAAAACAGATCTGTCTTCAACCAGAAAGTTTCATTTTTAACCAAAAAAAATAGATTTTGTACCAGAAAAGACAAATTTGCAACCAAATAGTTAAATTTTCTACCAAATTGTTGAATTTTCTACAAAACAGTTGAATTTTTAACAAAAAAATTGATTTTTAACTGAAACGGATTCAAACAGATATTCAACCAGAAAGTTGCATTTTTAACCCAAAAAAAATCGATTTTCTGCCAGAAAAGACGAATTTTCAACCAAATAGTTAATTTTGCTACGAAATTGTTGAATTTGCTACAAACCAGTTGAATTTTCAACCCGAAAATGTAAATTTTCAATAAAAAAGTTAATTTTTAACCAGATAGTTAAATTCTCCACGTAAAAATGTAAATTTTCAATAAAAAAGTTAATTTTTAACCGAAGCAGATTAATTTGTAACCACACAGTTGCATTTTAAACCAAAAATTTTGAATTTTCAAATCAAAAAGATGAATGTTCAACAAATTAGGTGAACTTTCAACCAAACAAAAAGAAAAAAATTGAATCAAATTGTTGAATTTGTAAGAAAAAAGACGAATTTTCAACAAAATAGTTGAATTTTCGACCAAGAAGTATGACTTTTTAACAAAATTGTTGAATTTTCAACAAAATAATTCAATTTTTAAAATGCTGTAAATAAATATTGATTTTGATAGAATAAATAATAACATTTAAAAAAACATTGAAGTTCAGTTTTATTACTTCAAAAATCTAATGTAACTATTTTGACACTATTTTTTAAAAATGGTGACACTATTTACCCTATTTTTGGTCTCTGAAGTGAGTCCGAGGCCTGCATTTTAGTTAATCCAACAATTATGAAAGAAAAATATTTTTAAAAAAGTTTTAAATTTAATTAGTCGAATTAATTATAAATTAATATTAATGTAATATCATTATTAATAATAATATAAATAAATTTAATTAACTAGGAAATAATTAAATCAATAATAATGATTTAATTAATTAATAATAATATTCATTATAAATTTATTAAGTTCATTAATTTTTGTTAAAAATTTCAAAAATCATCAAAAAAATTATATTCAATTAAAATGAAATTTCATTGTTAATCATTTTTTTAATTAATGTATTTAAGACTTTAGGTTCTTTAAAAAAGTAAGTCTATTCTCTCTAAGTTGCGTAGCGTAAGACTGGATTGATTTTGTTTTTAAATTGTTGGCAATGTGACACTGCCTTGACGAGGTCGTGGAATATTGCTTTGTTTCACTTTTGATACGATTCTCCAAAATGGACGAGGCATCGTGTGATTGCCTTTAGACCCTTTCACAGATTCAGCTGTAAGATTAGTAATTTTTAAATTTAGTAAGCTTAAATTTTAAGAAACTAAATTCAGAATAAATCAAAAATTAAATTCCTCTTTAACGTCCAATATTCAAATTTAACTACGCGATTCTTGGAAATTTAAATTAAAACCAAGAATCTAACGATCAAGTTTGGACAACACACGTTTAAATGTCTCCATTCAAATAAAAAAAAATCAAAAGAAAAAGAATGCAATCTCTAAATCGTCTTACTTCTTGTTCGATCTCGTCTTTTTATTTTTATCTTTTTTCAGTCACAATCAAAAACGATTTGCAAAAAATAT
Source organism: Andricus curvator (assembly GCA_932195095.1). Lineage (NCBI taxonomy): Eukaryota > Metazoa > Arthropoda > Insecta > Hymenoptera > Cynipidae > Andricus > Andricus curvator. The sequence continues at coordinate 192,125 of CAKNYM010052215.1, read as the reverse complement.
ACCAACATTCCGGTGGTCATTCAGCGCCCCTTTTAAGACAATAAAAATAAAAATCAACGTTGGTACATTTTTTCTAAATGTTTTTTTATTGTGATTTAAAAAAGATAACAACAGACAGTTTAAAGTTAATTCTTTATAATTGAAAAGTCTATAATTATATTTTTGGTTCAGAATTTATCTCTTTTGTTACAAAATTCTACTATTTGGTTAAAAAAGTATATCTCTTCTTCGAGAATTCAATTAATTGGTTGAAAGTTGAAGTAGTTTGTAAAAAATGCATTTTATTGGCTGAAGATTGAACTATTTTGTTGCAAATTGTTTCTTTTTTTGTTAAAAATTAATTTTCTAACTGAAAATTTAACAATTAGTTGTTGAAAATTCATCTATTTGCTTCAAAATTCAACTATTTTGTTGAAAATTCACCTCTTTAGCTAGAGAGTTGTACTATTTGGGTGAAAACTCATCATTTTTGGTAGAAAATTAATTTTTTTACTGAAAATTCCATTATTCCAAACTATTCCATTTTTTTAAATTAATCGTTCTTATTAGTTGAAAATTTAACTATTAATTTTTTCATTGAGAACTCATCTTTTTGGTTGAAAATTCAAGTACTTGATTAAAAGTTGAACTATACTTTGTTAAAAATTCATTTTATTGGTTGAAGATGTAACTATTTTGACAATTTTTTAAAAATGAAAATTAATTTTTTTCTATTACAAATTTAACTATTCCATTTTGGGTTAAAAGTTAATCGTTTTTGGTTAAAAATTTAACTATTTCATTACAAATTCATGATTTTTGTTGAAAATTCGTATTTTTAGTAGAAAATTAATCTTTTTGATTAAAAATGCAACTACTTAGTTGAAAGTTAAACTTCTTCTGAAAAATTAATCTTATAGTTGAAGATTCATCTCGATGGAAGAAAATTGAACTATTTTGTTGAAATTTTTGTTTTGGTTGAAAATCAATGTTGTGAACTGCAAATTTAACTGATCCATTTTTGATTTAAAATTGATAGTTTTTAGTTAAAAATGTAACAATTTGGTTAAAAATTAAATTTTTTGTTGAAAATTCATCTGTTTTATAGAAAATTCGTCTTTTTGACATAAAAATTCAACTGTTTTGATGGAAATTTATCTTTTTGGGTTTAAAAATTCAACAATTTGGTTGAAAATGTGTCTTTCTGGTCGAATTCAATTGTTTTTCATTTAAAATTAAAATCTCTTTTGGTGGAAATATTTACAATTACATTTTTCGTTCAGAATTCACTTTTTTTATTGAAAATCAATTTGTTGTACTCCTTTGTTGCAAATAAATTTATTTTTGGTTGGAGATTCATAATTTTTGTTGAAAACTAATCTATTTGATGAAAATTTAACTATTTTATTGAACATTCGTGTTTTTTGGTTGAAAATTAATTTTTTAAATTGAAATTTCAACTATTTCATTTTTTGTTGTAAATTGATAATTTTTATACAAATTTTATCGTTTTAGGTTGAAAATTCAACTGTTTGGTTAAAAATCAGATCATTTTAGTGAAATTTTAATTCTTTTGTTAAAAATTCAACTATTTTGTCAAAAGACATATTTTTTGGTCGAAAATTCATTTTTTTGTTTGTTAGAAATTCGTCTTTTTGGATTGAAAGTTCATCTTTTTTTGTAGGAAAGTTGTTGGTTCATAATTCATCTTTCTTGGTTGAAAATTCAAATTCAACTGTCATTTAAAAAATTCTTTTTTTTTTGGCTTGAAGATTCAACTATTTGGTTAAAAATGCAACTATTTTTTTTTGTTTATATCTTTTTGTTTGAAAATTCAACTATTTGGTTACAAATTTGTTTCTTTTGCTTGAAAGTTCAACTATTTAGTTGAAAATTCTGGCAAAAAAATTAACTGTTTAAAAAAAAATTCGCATTTGTCTTAAAAATTCAACTGTTTGGTTATAAATTCAATTTTTTTTTCTAACGATAATATTTGTCGTTATTGAAAATTCAACTATTTGGTTAACCAAATTTTTTTTTTTCTATTTCTCAATTAAATTTTTTTATTTTCAAGGATTTTTTAATTAAAAAATCCTCATTCTTGGTTGATAATTAAATTTTTTATCGAAAATCGATCGTTTCTAAAACATTCGACTTTTTAGCTTGAAAACTAAACTATTTTGTTGAAAATTCATCTGTTTTGGTAGAAGATAATATTTTGTGCTTGAAGATTAAACTTTAGAAAATTCAATACATTTCATTTATTTTATTTAAAGGAATTTATAACCCTATTAGTCCCCTATTTTCGTGAAAAGTCTTTTTCCTTTCCTCTTTTTTTATTTCTTTTATCTGAATGGAAACATTTTCAAATGTGCTGTCCAAATTTCATCGTTAGATTTTTCTTTGTTTTTTCTCCAAAAAAACGTAAGTCAAAAAGTTTATAGCTGGTGAAATTTATAATTTAACTAGTTGTAATTTTAATTTACGAATTTGATTCTATACTTGTCTTCCAGGGGGGAAATTGTGATTGAATTTCTCCATTTGCGGATGTGACTGATATCGGAAATTTTGGACCGACGTGTTGAAATATTGCTCTTGAAATTGATCTCTCAAATGCAGGTGGAAGATTCAGAGAGTCTGAGAAAAAATTTAAATGGTTATATTTGCAAAATAAAGAAATCTGGCATTAAACAAAAAATTTTTTTAAATTATATTAATTAGGTTTTTGTCATTTTTTATAAGGAATTACATTTTTAAAAACCTACTTGTGATATCCTCGCTCAAAGATAGCTCAGGTTTTTTTCTAGTTAGTTGTAACTGCTTTTCTACTTTGAATTTCTGCATGAAACTTCTACAATTATCGGTAATTTGCTTCCCATCCAGATTTGCTGTGAAAAATAATTTCAAAATAAGTGGAAAATGTTATTTTCATTTTTTTTTTGTCGATAGAATGATGGTTTTTGATCTAGTAGTCTAAACCAAAATCGTTATAGCTTTTAGCTGTGAAAAAATTCCTGTCCAGCTCCGCTAGGATGCGAACCCAGGTCTACGCAGATTGTCGGTCTGGTGCTCTAACCCACCGCTCCAACCCTTTGTAGCTCAGTGGGTTAGAGCACCAAACCGGCAATCTGTAGACATGGGTTCGCATCCCAGCGAAGATAGAGAAGATTTTTTTTCACAGCTAATGAGTCAATATTATTTTGAATTTAAAAACAGGAATTAATAATTATTACCTAAATAATTGTGATTTGCTATCAAGTTTTCTCGGTATCTGTAAGTTTTTGTTACTGGATTTCCTTCCAGGAACAGTTGCCGTAAAAAGGGAAGCTTTCTAACAGATTCTGTTACGTCTTCAATGCTTTTCATCAAATTATTTTTGGCTTCAAGTATTTCCAGTTTTTTTAAATTTCTTATTTCTTCCAAAGACGTAATTCTATTGCCAGTTACGTTTAATATTTTGAGGCATTTCTGTGAAAAACAAGGACAACAATATTTAAAAATTGATAAAAAGTTTCAATTTGGCGTGAAAAAAATTTAAGATTTTCTATATTTATTAATTCAAAATATAAAAACATCTTCTGGAACAATTTTAAATTCAACTGAGAAATTCTTTTTCTTTATTTCTTTAGTGACTATTATTAAATAAAAAGAAATCAATACATTTTTTAATAAATAAAATAATAAAATTCTTGTTAGATAAGAAATTAATTTGAGGTTTACAAAATGATTAAATTAATGTAGTTATTTATAAAATCCTACCGATAGCGTAATCAAACTTCTTGGTTCGAAACATAAAGATTCTCCTGGATCCAATCTTTGTTTCTCTATGTGTAATTCTTTCAAAAATTTCAAATTTTCCAAACCTTCCACAATACTGATACTATTATGACCCAAATAAAGTTTAACAAGATTCGTGAGTGAATCTAGATTTTCGATTTTTGTCAAATTGTTGTGTTGTAGATACAAATGGGTCAATTCCGTTGCAAAATGCAAGTTTTCTATTTTTGTAATACAATTATTTTGAAGATAGATTACTTTTAAATTTGAACAGGTGGACAAATTTCCCTGAAAATTAATTTAATTACTTACTTAACTAGCTGTAAATGTAGTACATTTTTATTTCCTAACATTAAAAATATAAACAATTTAAAAATTCATTTTTTCCCAAATTTTTAAATATTAAGTCTTAAACATTTCCGAAACAATAATTAATATTTAAGAATTTCAAATTTAAAGCGTTTTGTATTTTTTTTAATTTCCCCGCTGCAATTTTCAACCTAATAGTTAAATTTTCAACCAAAGAAATGAATTTTCAACCAAAAATATTAATTTTATACCAAAAAAGTATAATTTTTAACAAAATAGAGGAATTTTCAACCAAATAATTGAAGTTTAAACTGAAGAAGATAAATTTTCAACCAAACATGGAATAATTAAATTTTCAGTTAAAAAAATTAATTTTCAGTCAAAAAAATTTAAACAAAATAGTTAAATTAAAAAAAAGATAATTTTAGCTGAAATGATAAATCATCAACCAAAAAGATTAATTTCCAACAAATCAGTTTCACTTTCTACTTAGTAGTTGAAGTTCCAACCAGAAAAGACGAATTTTCAATAAATTGTTATTAATCCTCAACCAAAAAAAAACTACGCATCCTATCAAAAAATAATTAATAAAAAATGTGTAGCTCTTTTTTGGGCAAACACATTTTGTCTATTTATTTTTTCGTATCTTGTGTCGTTTGTCTAAAAAATTAATTTTTCTATTTTTAATGCAGTTTTTTACGAATAAAACAAAAACTACGCGTTCTATCAAAAATTGATTTGTAACAAATTTGTAGATCTTTTTTGAATACACAATTTTTTCCAACCGAAAAATATGAATTAAAAAAAAAAGATTTAATTTTGAATAAAATACTTGAATTTTCCACTGAAAACGCTCGATTTTTAACCGAAAATTGAATTTTAAAAATTTGTCTACAAAATATTAACTTTAAACAACAAAAAAACAAATTTTCAACCAAATAGTTGAATTTAAAAAAAAAATATCAAACAAACAGTTGCATTCACAACCAAATAGTTAAATTGTCAACAAAATAGTTGAATTTTCAACCCAAAAAGACAAATTTTCAGCAAATCAATTGAATATTTAATTGAAGAAACCGAAGAGATGAATTTTCTACCAAAATAATAGAATCTTCAATCCAAAAAGTCAAAATTTCACCAAATAAGTGGCATTTTTAAGACAAAAAGACCAATTTTCTACAAAAAGTTTGAAGTTTCAACCGAAAAATATGAATTAAAAAAAAAGATTCAATTTTGAATAAAATACTTGAATTTTCAAGTGAAAACGATCAATTTTTAAGAAAAAATGGAATATTCAAATTTGCTGTTCAAAAAATTGTTTTTCAACCAAACAACGAATTTTAAACAATATAGTTAAATTTTCAAACAAATAGTTGAATTTTCAAAAAAGAATATATCAAACAGTAGCATTTAAGAACCTAATAGTTCAACTTTATGTAAAAGGAACGAGTTTTCAACAAGAAAGTAAATTTTGTATCAAATAGTTGAATTTTCATCCAAAAATCAATTTTTAACAAAATATGAAATATTAAAATTTGTAGTTCAAGAAATTGATTTTCAACAGCAACAAAAAAAAACAACATATTTTCATAAAAATAATTAAATTTTTAACCAAACAGTTGCATTTACAACTCAATATTTAAACTTTCATGTAAAAGGGAGGAATTTTCAATAAAATAGTTGAATTTTTAACCAAATAGTTGAATTTTTCACTAAAAAAGATCAGTTTTCAACCACAAATGGAATATTTAAAATTTCAGTTAAAAAATTGATTTTCAACCAAAGAACGAATTTTCAACAATATATTTAAATTTTCAACCAAATAGTTGAACTTTCATTTAAAAACGATCAATTTTCAAGAAAAAAAAGTGAACATTAAAATTTGCAGTTAAAAAAATTGATTTTCAATGACAACAAAAAAAAATTCTCAGCAAAAAGGTTAATTTTGAACAACATAGTTTAATTGTCGACTGAAAAGAATCAATTTTCAACCAAAAATGGAATATTTAAATTTGCAGTTCAGAAAACTGATTTTCAACACACAAAAAACAACAAATGTTCAACAAAATAATTAAATTTACAACCAAATAGTTGAACTCTTAATTGAGAATTTTCAAGGGACGAATTTTCATCAAAAAAGTTAATTTTGAACCAAAATAGTTGAATTTTCCACTAAAAACAATCAATTTTCAATAAAGAATATAATATTTAAACTTGCAGTTCAAAAAATTATTTTCAATAACAAAAATCAAATTTTCAACCACACAGTTGCATTTACAACCAAATCCTTAAATTTCCAACCAAAGATGTGAAATTTAAACTAAAATGATGAATCTTCAACGAAGAAATTGAATTTTTAAAAAGTGAGTTCAACTGTCACAATATATAATATAAAAATGTATATATACATTTTTATAAGATAATTAATGATGGAATAGTATAGACTATTATATATAATTTAATTACAACAAATAACATTATTTATATAGTAATTTATAATAAAATAAAAAATTAAATGAAGTAAAATTCGTATATATACTGTTATATTATGTATTAAATCAAAATACGTACAAATTTAATTATTGATAAAATTAAAAACTCACAATGGTACTGATGAATTTATTATTCATAAACAAATGTGTGATTTTCCTCACATGATCCTTATCAATTTCCTTTGTGAGTGATTTATTTGATTGAGTTTGAGAACATTTCTTTTCAACATAAGCGGCTGTTAACTTCACCATTTTTCCATTAAAGAGTTTTATAAATAATAAATTCCTAATTTTAGACACTTTGATATCGATCAAACTTTTATTTTTGACACTTTCCCGGCACTGTCATCTGTAAAAAAATGAACCAATCAAAATGCTTCTTGAAATCTTGAGCGTCGTCTGCTACACGTTTGCTAAATAAACATAACCTAAAAGAAATGAAAATATTTAGAAACATTGGGAGAAAATATTTCTTTATTTTTCGGTTTATATCAAGTTTTTTTAACAATGGATGTGGATCTCTTGAGACCGGGAACTGTCCCAATTTCTCCTGATACAATTTTGTGGTTCGAATTTCTTTTAAATCCTTCTTTATTAGAAAAACACATTTCCAAACCGTCACCAGGTAAGTCGATTCTAAAACAAAGTCATTTTTTAAACATAAACTCTTATCAATTAGGGAATTAAAGGTGTTTTTAAAGAACATGAATATATTTTTGTTATTTATTAATAGCAGGATTGATGGATTTGTTGATATTTGAACACTTTGAACGCTTTTAACAAATTGCCGATCCTAACCTATTTTTAAGTTCTTCTATGCCTTTTCTTGCTTTTCTTATAAAATTATAAAATTTCACTTTACTAAACTGAAAACGATTTATTTATGGCCTTTATTATATTATACTTATTAAGATTATATCATATTATTAATGTTATTGTTAAGAAATATTAAGAAAAGTGTAATCGGTGCAAAAATTAATGAGAATGTACACTTAAATGTGTAGATATTTATCCAATTTCTAAATTTATGACGTCAAAACTATATTTTTTATTTTGATTTTAGTATAAGGATTTTATTTTTAAAGTTTTGTGGTTCATAAATAAATTCGTATTGCATATCCTTAAAAAATAGAGGTTACTGATCTTTCAGGGTATTATATATTATATTTATTTATTAATATTAAATTTAATTCTGCTGTTGAAAATTGAATTGTTGAAATTTTGTTGGAAAATTTTCAACGAAAAAATGTGATAGTTGGTATTTCAACCAAAAAATATTTTTATTTTAAATAAAAATCAGATGAATCCTAAACCAAAACAGATTAATTTTCAACCAAACAGTTGTATTTTACTCGAAAAAGGTTAAATTTTGACACAAATAGGTAAATTTACAATAACAGTGTTGCATTTTCAATCAAGAAAGATTTTTCAATCAAGAAAGAAAAAAAACTGTTGCATTTTCGGCAAAAAAGTTGACTTTTCAACCCGAAAATATGAGTTTTCAAACAAACAAAAATTAATTTTCAACTAAATAGATGAACTTTCAATGAAGAAAATTAATTTTATACCATAAAGATGTATTTGCAACAAAACACATGGATTTTCAACTAAAAAATATCAATTTTCAACCAAAAATGAGAAAGCTTACTTTTCAGTTAACAAAATTAATTTTCAAGCAAAGAAAAAAACGCATTTATAAATAAAATTAATCTTCAACGAAAAAAAAGAACTTTTAACAAAGTAGTTGGATTTTCAACCAAGCAGATGAATTTTCAACCAAGTAGTTGAATTTTCAACTAAAAAAAAAACAGTTGTATTTTTAATCAAAAAAGATTCAATATCTACCTAAATAGATGAATTTTCAATAAGTGTTGAATTTTCAATCAAAAAAGACTTTTCAATCAAGAAAGAAAAAAAATTGTTAAATTTTCTGCAAATGATTTTGATTTAAATTAAAAATATTTTTTGGTTGAAATACCAACTATCGCATTTTTGGTCGAGAATTCATTTCAGTTGAAAATTCATCTCTTTGGTTGGAAATGCGTTTTTTTCTTTGCTTGAAAATTTATTTTGTTAACTGAAAAGTAAAATGTGTATTTTTTGGTTGAAAATTGATATTTTTTAGTTGAAAACTGCAGAAAATTCAACTTTTTTTTTTCTTTCTTGATTGAAAATTCAACTGTTATTTAAAATGTACCTATTTGGGTCCAAATTTAATCTGTTTAGGGTAAAAATACAACTGTTTGATTGAAAATTAATCTGTTTTGGTTTAGGATTCAACTGCTTTTGATTTAAAATAAAAATATTTTTGGTATGCAAATATGCTACTTTGTTGAAAATTAGTTTTTTAGTTGGAGATTCATTTTAGTGGAAAATCCATCTCTATGGTTGGAAGTTCGGTAATTGCTTTGCTTGAAAATTTATCTTTTTTAGTGGAAAATGCATGGGTTTTGTTGCAAATTTGTATCTTTGATAGAAATTTAATCTTCTTGATTGCTAATTCATCTTTTTGGTTAAAAATTTGATTGTTTTATCGAAAATTCGTATTTTTGGGTTGAAAATTCAACTATTTGGTTGAAAATTAATTTTTTTGTTGAAAATTCATATTTTCTGATTGAAAAGTCAACTCCTTTGGACAAAATTTAGTTTAGAAATCAATGTAATCTTTTTTGGTGAAAAATGCAACTGTTTGGTTGAAAATTAATCTCTTTTGGTTGAAATATCTAATCAATCAAATATGAAATGAAATAACCAAATTCCTTTTTTTTGGTTGAAGATTCATAATTTTAGTTGAAAATTTATCTCTTTGGTTGAAAATTTAACTATTCGGTTGAAATTTTGTTTCTTTGCTTGGAAATAATTTTTTTAATTGAAAATTAAACTATTTCCTTTTTTATTAAAAATCGTATTTTGGTAGAAAAGTTATCTCCTTGATTTGAAATTGATCTTTTTGGTTAAAAATTTAATTATTTTGTTAAAAGAACTCAATTTTACTAGAAATTTGACGAACAGAAAAATTAAAATTCGAATTTTCTAATATTTTTTATAATCTTTTAAAAGTATACGTTCCAATTCCTTACAGTATCCACATTTAATAGCATCAATTTAGATATTTTCAAATATTAAATCGTTATTTTGATGATTCTGAAAATTTGAAGCCAAGTAAAGTTTTTTTCTTTATCAATTTAAGATTAATAATTTGAAGCTTATTATAGCTCAAAAAAGGCTTGAAATTTGTACACTTCCATACATTAAAGTTTTCTTACCATTTTTAACAGTACACTCTAATAGCAAACTAATTATTTCGAATTTTAAAGCGTTTTAAATTGGCTTTTCAAAAATATGAAATTTTTAGCAAAATAGAACAAAACCTTTTTGTTAAAAATTCTGTTACAACTATTAGCGTCTAAGTTTCCAGTTGAAAAAATTCAAAATTTTCTAATTACAAAGCAAAAGGCCCCCAAGAAACACTTTTACTGCTACAAATAAAAAATAAAACATTGATTGATTGATTTTAATTGAAAATTGTGCAACTTTGAACAATGTAGATTATAATTACATTCTCATCTAGAGAAGGTATTAGATTTGTGTAAAATTTGACCCCCCCGGTTTTTGTCAAATGTCCACGTTTTGAGACCCCCTGAACCCAAAAAACAGGTTTTTACGAATGTGTCTGTCTGTCTGTCTGTCTGTATGTCTGTCTGTGAACACGATAACTTTCGAAAGAATTGATTGATTTGACTGGCCTTCGGTATACTCTTTTAGTCTCCTAAACTAAAGGTCAAGTTCGTTAGCCAGCCATTTTGGATGAAAATTCAAAAAGTGAGGGCATTTTGAAAATTTTTTGGACCGTTTTTTTTCAAAATTTGGAAATTATATGTACGGCTGCTTATAGTAATTGAAAATTCAAATATTTTATTCTTATGACATTTTTCGATAAAATGAAAATTTTCCGAGTTACAGCATTTTAAAAATCCAAAAGAAAAAACGAAAATTCACATTTTCAGCCAAACAACGCACGATACAAAAAAAAGTCACGACAAGAAAAGTGTTTCTTTTTGCACGCCCTACAAGATTATCATAATGACTTTTTCAATTTTCTTGAAAAATCGAAAATTCACAATTTTTATTGCACAAGAAGTAATGAAAAATCCAAAAAATCAATTTTACGGTTAAACTATGCAAGATACGACAAATGATGGCTGGACTAAAATTGTGCATTCAAAAAATATCTACAAATTTCTCATGGGTCACTTTTTGATAGGATGTGTAGTTTT
>CAKNYM010052215.1:157167-178449 GCA_932195095.1 Andricus curvator | reverse complement strand
CCCCCCCCCCCCCCCTGACAGAAGTTTTCGTGGGACTGACGTTAGAGCTGGACTCTCCACTATACGGTGAATCACTACTTGACTTGGACATGATTTCAACTCGCAAAACAAATTTCGCGCATAAAGGTGGTAGTTGGGTGTACAATCTAAACATGAACAATACAAACAATAAAGTAGCCTCGGACTGGACTGAAACTTTGATTGACTAAATGCATACACACGGTAAACGTAAAGTTTGAGTTTCAGGCGATGAATGGAGACTGGGTGTTTGGAATGCTAGAGGAGTGAATGATCTTAAAGTAAGAGAACTACGAGAAACTATGCATGCTAGGAAACTAGATATTTTATGTGTACCTGAGACAAAGAAAAAGGGATGCGAAAGTACAAACATAGAAAATGGGGTGTTGAAAAGCGGTTTTGAAATATGGTTAGGAGTAGATAGGGAATCACATGGTAGTCAAGGGGTCGGTGTGATTGTGAATGAAAAAGCAAGATATATGTTCCAAAAACGACTTAAATACTTCTTTTCTCCCCTTTTCAGATAGTTGGAAAAAAATCTTTCTGATTGTAGGATTTATTATAAAGATACGGAAATATACGCTAAAGTAAAGGAATTACCTTCTTCATTTTAAATCAAATACAACTTTAGTCATTTTTATCTGAAGAAGATTGAACATAACATATGGTCGTGGCGAACTTTTGGGTTTCTATTATACGATGAACAGAAACGAGCGTGAAGCGCGAGGTTCACATGATGATCAAACGAAATATCGAGCGCGAAGCGCGAGTGTCGTGATGAGAATGTGTTCCTTAAGGTCGATAGAACCTTAAGTAAATTAGTTCTTCTTTTTATGTAAAACTGACATAATTAAACCAAAAGCAGGTCATAACGATGAAGCTTTAAGAGAGTATTAGCCCGAGAAGCGCGCACTAGCGAGGACACGAAGTGTGAAAACCTAGACGACAAATGTGTCCGAGCGCGCAGCGCGAGGTCAATACATTATCGAGCGCGAAGCGCGAGATCCAAAAGGTGCGCGCCCTAGGCGCGCTGAAACTTGCGAGCGAAGCGAGCCGCGCGCGAGGCGCGCTATGAGAATGTGCCCGCGAAGCGGGCAGATTTTTTTTTTATTTTATTTCATTATTAAGGCTTTCCGTTGGAAATTATTCAACTCTGAACAGTTTACGTAAATTGTAAAGAAGAGAGAATCTTGTATTGCGATTTCAAGCGTTCTGAATTTATAGTCGGCTTTCTTTTTTTAAATTATAAAATTTAGAATTATTCAAATGAAAACCAAATAATTTTGAATTTTGTCTTCATGAAATTATTCCAATTTTAACCTTCTTATTTTACAATTATTCATGTATTAAGGATTTTAATTTAAAGTTGTACAATTTAAATTAAAAACGACAAAATTTTAAACGCTTTAGTTCTAAATCCTAAATTCTAAATTTAAATTTAATTCTAAATGTATATAATTTGGAATTATTTAAATTAGAACCAAATAGTTTTGAATTTTATTATCATGCTATTATTTCAATTTTAACCTTGTCTATTTCTCAATTATTTAGGTATACCTAAAGGATTTTAATCAAAAATTGTATAATTTTGACCAATTTAGATTTGAAACGACAAAATATTAAGCGTTTAAATTCTATATCTAAATTTATACAATTTTGAATTATTTAAATGAAAAACTAATTAAGTTATTTCAATTTTAACCATTTATATTTTACTATTATTTAGCTACAAAGGATTTTAATTGAAAATTGTATAATTTTGAAAAATTTAGATTTGAGACGACAAAATGTTGAACGTTTAAATTCGAAGTCCTACTTTTTTCAATTGAAGTTATTTGCAGTAACTATGCATTTAATTTTTATAATTTAAATATTAATTTGCACGTTAGCGTATGTATAGCACCAGTATATGAAATTGTAGTTTTCATTTAAACGTTTTTACCTTTTCTAAATATTTTCTAGTTTTGCTCATTGAAAATTAAAATAGAAAATTGTAAAACTGAGATAATTTTGCAGATCCTTCGCCAACGGATTTAATTGTTAAATTTATGACAATAAACAATGAGCAGAAAGATACTGAAGTAAAAATAATCGAAAGCGAACCCATCGATGCGATTGGAAATTTACCTTCCAACTGGTCGCACAAAAATCTCGCTTTGAAAATTCTCTCATTGAAAATAGCAGCTTTTCTTAGATGGGATTTGGATATTATAGAGAGAAAATTGCCTCTGCCTATTCAAGTAAATTTACTTCAGGATTTATTTTTTATTGCAACGGATGCAATCGTTGAAATTCCTGGAGTTCCTGATTATCCATTGAACAATATTTCGGAACAACTTTTGTTCACAATTGTACTTTATCACAGATGGCATTTGAGAGCAATTACTTATAGAGCTTTGAACAGTAGGCAAGCGAAACAACAATTTCCTCACATGTAAGGGAATAGATATTTTATATTTTATATTTTAAATTTATTTTCAAAGATCACAAATTTCACTTAAGATTTCTTGTTTTCCTATTTCAAGTTCAAGTTTTAATACTTTAATATATAAACAATACATAAAAGAGCCTATTTATAAGAAAAAAATGTTTCAAAAACTAATCTTTTTATCAAATGTTAGTCCAGGAATTCAGGATCCGACGTACATTCCTCCCGGGTTAACCGATGAAATAATAAGAAAATTAGAAGGAAATGTTATGAATAGTTTAAACACTCTAAATGCTGTTCTTCAATTAGAAGATTTGAAGCCAAAGGTATTGACTTTAGACACGTTTCAAACGCTGACCGAAGACAGTTCAGAAATAAAACAGAATTGGGAAAATATGGTCAGCATCACAGCAGAAGAATTCAAATGTCAGGTACTTGCTATTTTTATACATATTTTTTTTTCATAAACAATTCAAAATGAATTGCTCGATCAGGGAGTCTACTAATTTTCGCCCACCTAATTCCCGGTTATTTCCCGGTTGTAAATATAAAATATCCTCTTATTAGAAGTACGAATAAAACGCATTTAACATATAAGATTTTTCTAAGCATAATTTTATGTAATTTGATATTTAAACAAAATGTTTTTTATAATTCATGGTTTCGAGTAAATATGCGCAGTGCAAATATATCTTTGGTGAATTATTTTTGGTATTCTAATTAGTAAATAATTCTTAGATATGATTTTTAATGTCTTTGTTATTAGCGAAGAATTAATTATTGAAAAGTAATTACAAAAAACTATTTTTAATCCTTTATTATGGCAGTTTAATTATAATTGCATGTGTTTATAACCTAGTTAATGTAAAATTTATTTAGTATTAAAATAAATAATTTTTATAATCGTTTTTTGTAATAACTATTCAATAATTAATCGCTAATACGGAAGAAATTAAGAACAATATCTAAATTTTTTGTTCAAAATCTTAAAAATCTACATTTCGTTTACAATTTTTACAAGTTTTAAGTGATTTTTGAATTATTTTTAAACTTCTTAACATCTTTTAAACTTACTCGATTTTTTTAAATTTTGCTTTAAAATTTTTTATATTCTTATTCAAATTTGCAGGAAATAATTTGAAATGTTTTGAAATGATTTTCAATTTTCTTTTAGAATTCATTAAAAAAAAAATAATAATCACTGCAAATTTTCCCATGAATCTTAAGAAAATTGTTTTAGTCTCTTGAACATTTCCAAATTCTTCTAAATTTTGATTCAAAATCTTGAAAAATCCAAATTTGTTAAAAAAATGTTTTGAATTTTTTCAAATTTCAAATTATTTTTGAATCTTTTTAAAACCTCTAATCATAAAAAATTTTCCCAGTAATCTTAAGAAATTTTTTTTATTCCTTTGAAAAATTTCAAAATCCAAACATTTCACAATAAACTTTTAAAAATACACATTTTTCCAATTTTTAGAAATCTTTTCAAATTTAAAATTATCTTTGAATTTTTTTAAAACCTCTAAACTTTCTACATATCTCTGAAATGATTCGTATTTTCATAAAATTAAAAAAAAATCTACATAATTACAAAAATTGCCTTAAAATCTTCGGGATTCTTTTTTGACAATTTTGGAAATCTTAATAAAATTTTTTTATTCTCTTGAAACCTTTCAAAATTCTTAAAACGCTTCTAAATGTTGTTTTGAAATATTCAGAAATCCACATTTAGTTTTCAATTTTTTGAAATCTTTTCAAATAAAATTTAAAAAAAAATCTTTAAAACTTCTAAATCTTCTAAATATCTTTTAAATGATCAGAATTTTTCCTAAATTACAAAAAAAATCAGCATAAACTTCTAAAGTTTAAAAGTTTATGCAGAGAAAGGTTTAGAATCTTTTACCCTTAAATCCTTCTAAATTTTGTTTGAAATGGTTCGTATTTTTTTTTTAAATTAAAAAAAAATCAGCGTAATTAAAAAAATTGCCTTAAAATCTTCCGGATTCTTTTTTGAGACTGTAGGAAATGTTTTAAAATGTTTTGAAATATTATCCTAAAATTAATTATTTTAACTAAAAATTTCTTTCAATTTGTCCTAGAAATCTTAAGAAAATTTTGTTTATTCTCTTGAAAAATTTTGTAGTTCTGAAGCGCTTCTAAATTTTGTTTTAGAATCTTCAAAATTCCATATTTGATTCGAATTTTTCCTAAAATTAAAAAAAAATCTGGATAAACTTATAACCCGCCTAAATATCTTTTAAAGTTATTCGTCCTTTTCCTAAAAATTAAAAAAAAATTCTACATAATTAAAAAAATTGCCTTAAAACCTTCCGGATTCTTTTTTGAAAATTGAAGTGTCGGATCAAATAACCACCCGAGCGTAATTTGGACAATAATTTTACGCGATCTCACGCGCTCGGGTGGTTATTCGATCCGGCTCTTCAATTTTTGGAAATATTTTGAAATTTTTTTCAATATTTTCTTTAAATTAATTTTTAAAAATATTTAAAAATAAAAAATCACAAAAAAATCTTCCAAAAATCTTCAGAAAATTGTTTTATTCTTTAAAACCTTTTAAAATTCATAAAAAAAACGTCTTGTTTTTTTTTTAATTGTCAAAAATCTACATTTTGTTTGAAATATTTTGAAATTTTCTTAAGATTTAAGATATTTTCGAAGTTTTTCAAAGCTTCTAAATACCTTTTGAAATAATTCAGTTTTCCTAAAAAAATTAAGATCCTGCAAAATTAAAAAAATGATCTTAACGTCTTTCAGATTCTTTTTCGACATATTTGAAAATCTTCAAAACTTAAAATAGCCCTTCAAAATAAAACTTAAATCATTTTAAATTTTCGCAGAAATTTTACTGTCGGTATCTGTAATTTTTTTTACCTGTACGTACTGACTTATTAAAAATTATTTTGGAATTCAAATTTCAAATTGTTAAAATCGCACAAATTAATTGAGAATATTAATATTCAAGCTACACTATGACCTGGCCATCTTTTACATTCTGCGAGAGGAATATCAAAATGCGAAACACCACATATCCCAAGCAAATGAATTCTTCAGAAAATTGGACACTCCAGATAAATTGCTCTACTGCAGAGTTCGAAAGGAATATTTGGAAGGATGTTGTCTAGCTTGCCAAGTTCCAGTCGAAGGTCTCAAACCAAGTCTCACTCTGCAACTACTTGCCTCCATTAAAGATCAATATATGGTAAATAAGAGACCCAATAAACAATTTCCTTCGACTTTTTTTAATTGTCAACACATAAAGCGAATTTAAATGTTCTTCTAGAATATAATTCAAATCCTTCAAGCCGACAACATAGCCCGGGAAATTCCTCAAGTTTACAGGGACAACTTAGAGCTGGATGTTCGAGGTGGTATGATCAACAGGAAAATCATTGTGGCTCGCGATCTTTTATTGCAAATCCAGTGTCTTAATTTGGTTCGAAAGATTTTGGAAAATGAAGTGATTCTCGGTGATTATGTGACTGATATCAAAGCTGCTGGATTAAGAGGACTCGATGTTTTATTCTCGGTAAGAATTTTAAATTATGAAAAACTATAATCAGGAAAAATTCATGGAATTTTGAAAAAATGACTGTATTTTTTTTATTCACACCTGCTTCAAAGTTTTAATAGTTATTTTAGTACTTAACGGCTAATTTTAAAATTACAAATTGATACGAATTAATTTTTTTTATTAATAAAAATAATATGTATATAATTCCAGAATTTTAAAGACATTTTATAATAATATTAGCGAGAAGTGATTAGTTTGTCTTTTATATTTCCTAGTGGAAATATTTTTTATGAATTTGTACGATAACTTCCATGAATTTTTATGAAAATTTCTAAGAATTTCTACGGAAATATCTAGGAATATTCACGAATTTCATTTTGGTATCGGAATAGTTTTTTTTTGTAGAAAGCGATAAATATATCTTAGATTTTCTTACTTAATTTTGTGTACGAAGTATTTCGTAATATTGTGAAATAATTTTTTTCATACTTTAAAAGAGATAATAAAAATGAAATTATGGAAAATACTTTAAAATTCTTTTTAAAATATTCGAAAATAATTGAAATTTTGAGAAGATTAAAAATTCTTTTAAAGAAAATGTAGACTTTTGAACATTTCAAAATGTTTCTTTAAGAATTTTGAAAGGTTTCAAGAGAATAGCAAAATTTGTTTAAGATTCATGGAGAAATTTCAAATGTTCTTTTCTTAATGAATTCTAAGAGAAATTTGAAAAAGATTTCAAAACATTTCCTAAAATTTTGGAAAAGAATGTAGAAGATTTTTAAGAAAATTTTTCAACATTACAAAATGATATTAGAGATATTTAGAAATTTTGAAAAGATCCAAAAATAATTTAAAACTTTGAAAGATTTCACATTTTTTTCTTAATGTATATTTTTGAAGATTTTTAAAAAAGAATCTTTTTAAGAATTTCGAAAGGTTTCAAGAGAATGAAAAAATTTTCTTTAGATTTCTAGGGAAAATTTTAATAATCTGAAAGGATATTTAGAAGGTTTAGAAGTTTTAAAATGAATCAACAAAAATGGTAAATTTGAATATTTCGAAAAAAATTAGATTTTTGACAGTTCCGAAAAAAAGTTTCTTAGGAAAATTTAAAATGATTTTTATTTTTTAAATTAATTCTTAATACATTTTTTGATTATCTTGAAACCTTTCAGAATTCTTAAAACGCTTTTAAATTTTGTTTTGAAATATTTAAAATTCTACATCTTTTTAGAAATATACCAATATTTTTTTTCAATAATTTCAAACCTTCTAAACCTTCTAAATATTCTTTAGAATCATTTCAATTTTTTCTAAAATGTTTTGAACATAAAAAAAATTATCCTAAAATCTTCTGGATTCTTTTTTGTCAATTTTGGAAATGTTTTGAAATTTTTCTGAATATTCTTTTAGAATTAATATTTAAAATGGAAAAATTATTTTAAATTTTCCCACAAATCTTAATAAGATTTTTTGTTATTATCTTGAATCCTTTTAAAATTCTTAAAACGCTTCTAAATTTTGTTTCGAAATCTTCAAAAATTAATTTTTTGTTTTTGATTTTTTTAAATAAAATTAAAAAAAAATCTTCTAAATATCTTTTAAATGATTTGAATTCGTCCTAAAATTAAAAAAATGTTGCAAAAACTTCTAAACCTTCTAAATATTTGTTTAATGATTTTCCCTATAATTTTTTTTTTAATTCTACATAATTAAAAAATTTCCTCATAATCGGTCGGATTCTTTTTTGAAAGTTTTGGAAATGTTTTGAAATGTTTGTAAATATTCTCTGAAAATTAATTTTTGAAACTTAAAAATCATTTCAAGTTTTCCAAAAAATCTTAATAAAAGTTTTTCATTATCTCAAAACCTTTCAAAATTCTTAAAACGCTTATAAATTTTGTTTTGAAATCGTCAAAAATGTACATTTTTTCGAAATATTTAAATTAAAAATATTTTTTAAGAATTTCAAAACTTCTAAACCTTCTAAATATCATATAAAATGTTTTCGAATTTTTCCTAACAATTTTTTAAACATAAAAAAGATTATCTTAAAATCTTCCGGACTCTTTTTTGAAAATTTTGGAAATCTATTAAAATGTTTTGAAATGTTTTTAAATATTCTCTTAAAATTAATTTTTCAAATTAAAAAATCATTACTAAGGGTTTTAATATTTTACGTAGAATATGTTTTGTGTTGGAAGCATATTGGATATAAGAGTTTTGTGTACAATATTCTGAGAATATTTTTGGAACAAAATAATTACTATTTAATTATGTGTAGAATATATTTTGTGTAGAAAATATTTTGTGTAGGAAAGATATTGGATATAATAGTTTTGTGTACAGTGTTTTGAGAATATTTTCGGAAGAAAGTAATTACTATTTAATTATGTGTAGAATATATTTTGTGTAGAAAATATTTTATGCAGAAAATATTTTATGTAGAAAATATTTTGTGTAGAAAATATTTTGTGTAGAAAACATATTGGATATAATAGTTTTGGGTACAGTGTTTTGATAATATTTTCGGAAGAAAATAATTACTATTTAATTATGTATAGAATATATTTTGTGTAGAAAATATTTTATATAGAAAATATTTTGTGAAGGAGAAATATAATCAGTGTACTTTGTGTACAATACATTTCTGTAGGAATGGGTGCTACTCGAAGTTATGTATTTTAGAAAATCTTTTCTGAACTATTTTACTTTTATTTCAATTTCTTGCCAGGCTATTGATAGTGTCTTGGGATCCGTATCTGAAATCGACAAAAAGCGAATCGCTCACTACCTTTTGTATCTTATTCTGACCGGGGAGATCGACTCACT
The DNA here is from genome assembly GCA_932195095.1 of Andricus curvator. Taxonomy (NCBI): domain Eukaryota; kingdom Metazoa; phylum Arthropoda; class Insecta; order Hymenoptera; family Cynipidae; genus Andricus; species Andricus curvator. The sequence goes on along the minus strand of CAKNYM010052215.1, from coordinate 169,633 downwards.
TGCAACCAGAATACTTAACAATCCCAGGTACATGAGCCTCTTTGATGAAAGAGAACTTGGCGAAATCAAGAAAGAAGCTTCTTTTAATGATCTCGAAATTCCAGCTTTGTTGTTAAGTAACGACTGGGGAGTGCCTTCTGTGACTTATACTAGTAAGTATCATTTTTAAAAAATAATTGAATAATTGTCATCAAGGGCGGATCCAGAAAATTTTTCGAAAGGGGGTGATCGTGAATTTTCTTCGACGAATGTATGTTAAATGGGGTGGGGGCTTCCCTAACGTATTAAAAGAACTTTTAAAATTGAATATGATAAGGCAATAAATTCCACTTTATTTATAGATATTTTTACTAAAAAAGATAATAATATTTATATATATATATATATATATATAAATAAATATTATTAATTAAATTTATATTTCTTAATAAAATTATATTTAAAATATTAACTTTATAGTAATAAAATAATTATTATAGGTAAAGAAGCAAATAATGTATATATTAATATATAAATACTTGCTTCAATTTGTATTTTTCAATTATAGTGTTCACATTAACAATTAGGTAGAAAAATCAAGTTTTGTTGTTTAAAATTTATATCTTCTGGTTGAAAATTTAACTGTTTTGTAGAAAATTCGTCCTTTGGCTTGAAAATTCGACAAGTTGGTAGAAAATTCAACTGTTTTTTAGAAAATTCCCTTTTCTAAATTCAAATTTCTTTTCAAACGCAAATTTAACTATTCCATTTTTGGTTAAAAAGTTCAAAATTCAACTATTTAGTTATATATTTACGCATTTTGTTGAAAATTCGTCTTTTTTGGTAGAAAATCAATTTTTTTGTTAAAAATGGAACTGTTTGGTTGAAACTTGATCTATTTTAGTCGATGATTCAAGTACTTTGTTGACATTTTTTTGTTGTTGTTAAATTCATTTGTTTCCATTCAAAATTTTAATTTTTTGTTGTCGAAAATTCATCTTTTTTGTCGAAAATTGTACTATTTTGTTGAAATTTCTCTATTTTAGGGTAATTTTTTTTCCACTGAAAATGTAACTATTTGCTTGAAAATTAACCATTTTTGTTAAAAATTTATATTTTCGGGTTGAAAGTTCAACTGTTTCGTAGAAAATTCGTTTTTTTGGCTTGAAAATTTAACAATTTGGTAGAAAATTCCATTTTGGTTGTTGAAAATTTATATTTTCAGGTTGAAAATTTAACTGGTTTGTGGAAAATTCGTCCTTTGTTTGAAAATTCGACAGGTTGGTAGAAAATTCAACTATTTGGCCGAAAATTCAACTGTTATATGGAAAAGTCGCTTTCCTAAATTGAAGTTTTGTTTTAAACGCAACTTTAACTATTCCATTCTTGGTTAAAAAGTGGTATTTTTTGATAAAAATTCAACTTTTTGGTTGAAAATTCCTGTTTTTGGTAGAAAATTAAGTTTCATAGTTGAAAATTCAACTCTGTAGTTAAATATTTATGGATTTTGTTGAAAATTCGTCTTTTCTGGTATAAAGTCAATTTTTTTTTGTTAAAAATGGAACTGTTTGGTTGAAAATTGATCTGTTTGAGTTGAGGATTCAAGATTTTTGGTTAAATTTAATTGTTTCTATTAAAAATGATATTTTTTTTTATATTGAAAATTCAACTCCTTGGTTATAAGTTGAACTATTTTCTTAAAAATTAATATTTTGGTCGAAGATTTAACAATTTGGTAGAAAAATCAACTACGTAGTAGAAAATTCAACTGCTTTGTAAAAGATTCGAATTTATTTATTGAAAATTAATTATTTTTAATGAAAACTTAATTATTCAATTTTTCTTCAAAAATTGTTTTTTTTTGTTTGTTTAAAAATTCAACTATTTAGTTGATCATTTATGTAGTTTGTTGAAAATTCGACTTTTTGGGTAGAAAATTAATCTTCTTGGTTGAAAATTCAACTACTTGGATAAAAAAGTATGTATTTTGTTGAAAATTTCTTTTTGGGTTAAAAAATAATTTTTTAACTTAAAATTTAACTATTTGATTGAAAATTAACGTTTTTGTTGAGTTCAATATTTTAAGGTTGAAAATTCAATTGTTTTGTAAAATATTCGAATTTATTTATTGAAAATTAATTATTTTTAATGAAAACTTAATTATTCCATTTTTGTTCAAAAATTGTTTTTTTTTGTTTTCTTTAAAAATGCAACTATGTAGTTGATCATTTATGTAGTTTGTTGAAAATTCGAATTTTTGGGTAGAAAATTAATCTTCTTGGTTGAAAATTCCACTACTTGGTTAAAAAAGTATGTATTTTTTTGAAAATTTCTTTTTGGGTTATTAAAATTTAACTATTTGATTGAAAATTAGCGTTTTTGTTGAATTTAATATTTTAGGGTTGAAAATTCAATTGTTTTGTATAGAAAATTCGTCATGAAAATTCAACAGTTTGGAAGAACATTGAACTACTTTGTAAAACATACGTTTTTTTTATTCAAAATTAATTTTTTTAAATGAAAATTTAACTATTCCATTTTTGGTTAAGAATTGATCACTTTAGTTTAAAAATTCAACTATTTGGTTGATAATTCGTCTTTTTGGTAGAAAATTTATTTTTTTGGTTGAAAACTTAACTATTTAGTTATAAATTTATGTATTTTGTTAAAAATTCGTCTTTTTTATAAAAAAATAATCTTCTTGGTTGAAAATTCAACTATTTGGTTAATAATTTATGTATTTTGTTCAGAATTCGTCTTTTTAGTAGAAAAGTAATCTTCTTGGTTGAAAATTTATCTTTTTGGTTGAAAATTTAATTGATTTGGTTAAAATTCCTCTGTTTTGTAGTAAACTCGTCTTTTTGCTTGAAATTTCTACATTTTCGATGAAATTTTTTTTCTATATTGACTGAAAATATGAACTTGTTTAAATATCAATTATTACGTTTTTTGTTGTGAATTCGTCTTTTTTTGGTTGAAAATTTGCAATTACCTTGAGAGAATTGAAAGTCGAACTACTCTGTGGATCCGCCCTTGATTTGCCGTTCCTACATATATATTAAACTATAAAATATTAAAATACTTTACAGAAAGCCTAAGATTTGAAATTTTCGAGCTGGAGCAGCGTCTCATTTTATCTTACTGTCCGCTCGAAATTAGAGAGACTCTGATTCATCTGGATAGAATGAATTCATCAAGGTCTCTTTGGAAGGTTAACGGTTGCTGGGAGTTGCCGATTCCTCTTCAAAGTGTAGTGATATCTCTCGCTCGAGGATTTCTTCAAGACTATTCATACATCCTGCTGGCAAAGAGTCGAGAATTAGCTTTAGGCAAAGATTTTGACAGAGCAAAAGAACTTCTAACTGTACTAGAAGCAGAAGTTTCACATCACAATGGAAATTTGACTTTCAAGCTTTGCAGATTAATCAGCTGGGAGATTCTGCTAATCGAAATCTGGCATTGCTTGCACAACTGGCCTGGCACCAATATCTGTGAGTTAATTTTTTTTCTTCTTTCTTTTAATTCCATCTTGTTTTACATTTCCTAGAATTTCGGGAGATACGGAATAATTTTGCCGGACCTATGAGGTTTTAAAATATTTGAAAAGATTCCAAGGGATTTCATCATATTTCCGAGGATTTAAATTATTTTAAGGGATTTAAAAGCTCTCAAGGCATTTTAATAAATTTTCTAGGATTTCAGGAAATATTATCAGTTTTCATAGAATTTCACGGGATTTTATCATATTTAAATGGATTTCAAAGAATTTATTTACAAGAAGTGAGGGTTTTCTTATGGTTTCAAAGATTTTGAGATTTTCAAATATTTTTTGCAATTCATTTAAATTCTTTTGAATTTTTTAATTCACTTCAATTCTTCTAAATTCACTTAATTCAATGGATTTTTTGAATTTTCCAAAAATTTCTTTAATTCAGCCTGAAATTTCTCAAACTCACATTGAATTCTCAGTCATTTCATCTTTTTTTGAATACCTTTAAATTATTCTAAACTCATTTCAAACTTACTGAATTCAATGCATTTTTGCATATTTTTGAATTGTTTTTAATTCCCTTGAATTTTTGTTTAATTGGTCATGCATTTTTATGAATTTCATCGAATTCTTCCCTTCTACCTCAAATTCATCTTTTTCGGATTTCTTAAATTTTTTTAATTCTTGTGAATTCTTTTGAATTTAACTTGAATTGCTTTGAAGTCTTATGAATCGAATTCTTTTAAATTCAAAAGAACATTAGTCACATTATTCATGCACATTAGTCACTTTTGGTCACTTTTTCGGCTTGAATAGGTCACTTTTTTACTGTTTTCAAGTAAATTAGGGCATGGCAGTCCCGAGAAAAATAAATAAAAAATTTATATATTGAAATTGAAATTTTGTTTATTCCATTTATAAAAGATTCCATGTTGAAAATGTTACCTGGAGAAACCTGAAAATGTCAGGTAATTTTTCTTAAAGTCAAGGAATTTTTTCGAAAGCTTGCCTAATTTTTAAAAAATTTGTAATATAAAATTAAATAGCAATCGTTTTCGTTTATAAAATTAGTTTTTTATTACTGGATTTAACTATTTCGTTGGAAATTTTTTTTTTTTGGTTCGAAATTAATTGTTTTAACTGAAAATTCAACTGATTGGTTGAAAATTCATGTATTTTATTGAAAATCCGTCCTTTTTGGTAAAAAATTAATTTTTTATTAATTAACTCATACATTTTCCGTTGCGAATTCATCTTTCTTGGTTGAAAATACATCTTTTTTTCGGTTGAAAATAATTTTTTTAACTGAAAATTTAACTTCATTTTTTGGTTGAACATTTATATTTTTAGTTGAAAATTAATTTATTTTGTTAAAAATTTGTCTTTTTTGGTAAAAAATTAATCTTCTTGGTTAAAAATTCATCTTTTTAATGGTAAATTCCACTACTTGTTTAAAAGCTAAACTCTTTTGTTAAAAATTAATTTTTTTTTCGGAGATTCATAATGTTAAATGAAAATTCATCTCTTTGGCTGAAAATTAACTATTTTATTAAAAATTTGTTTTCTTGGTTGAAAATAATTTTTAAACTGAACATTGAACTAATTCAATTAAATATTCAATCATTTTAGTTTAAAATTAAACTGCTGGTTCAAAAGATTAACTTTTTTGTTAAAAATTCCTTTTTGTTTTTGGTTGAAGATTCGTCATTATAATTGAAAATTTATCGCTTTGGTTGAAAATGTATGTTTTTTGTTGACAATTCGTTTTTTTTTGTTGAAAATTAATTTTTTTAACCGAAGAATTAACTATTTATTTTTTGGTTGAATATTTATCTTTTTTAATTGAAAATTCATTTATGTTGTTAAAAAGTTGTCTTTTTTGGTAGAAAATTGATCTTCTTGGTTAAAAATTTAGCTTTTTGGTGAAAAATTCCACTACTTGTTTAAAAGCTAACCTCTTTGGTTAAAAAATCATTTCTTGGTTGAAGATTCATAATGTTAAATGAGAATTCATCTCATTGGTTGAAAATGTAACTACTTTGTTGAAAATTCGTTTTTTCTTTATGGAAAATTATTTTTTTAACTGAAAATTGAACTAATCCAGTTGAATATTCAATCATTTTAGCTGCAAATTCAACTATCGTTTTAAAAGTTAAACTTTTTTGTTCAAAATTATTTTTTTTTTATTATTTGTCATTATAATTGAAAATTCATCTCTTTAGTTGAAAATTTAACTATTTTGTTGAAAATTCGTTGCTTTTTTTTGTTGAAAATTAATTTTTTCAACTGAAAAATTAACTATTCAATTTTTGGTTGAAAATTTATCTTTATTTAATTAAAAAGTCACGTATTTTGTTGAAAATTTATATTTTTTAGTAGAAAATTAATCTTCTTGGTTGAAAATTCATCTTTTTGGTAGAAAATTCAACTATTCCGTTAAAAATTCACTTATCTTGAACAAAATACAATGATTTCACTTGAAATGTTAGGAATTTGAAGCGTTTTGAACTTAAAAGTATATATTTCCCTATTTTCATGAAAAATCTCTATTATTTTTATTCAAAATATTAATATGTTAAATACACACTGAATTTTGAGTATATAAAGATAAAATAAAATTTGAAAACTATTATTATTCAAATTCATGTACTTTAGGAGCATATTCAAGAAATGACTAATGTTTTTAATATTATTTATTTAATTATGCGATGGTGATAATATATTCAAGAAACATTCATAAATTACTTATCCTTTAATAAAGTTTCTTTCAGAAATGAAAAAACAGTTATTTAATTTTACATATGAATAGTATTACTTTGATACATTTAGATATTTACAAGGACTGAAAAAAATTCGTAATATTTAAATGGCTCCGTACTATGAAAAATTATACCTGTAAAAATCTTGAGATACCTAGAAAAAACCTGGAATTGTCAGGGAATATTTTTCCAGGACTTGAGTAGAGACCCTGTTTAAATATTGATGGTCAGGGAAAATGAAAAAGTGGCCAGGGAAAAGTTAGGACATTTGGAAAATGTAGTTTATTTCGCCACACTGGATCTTGTAGAATAATGCTCTCCTCAAGAGAGCTCTTAATTCCAAGTTTCCATACCTATATGGAAGTTTTTACAATTGAATCTTTATTTAGGTAATGTGCAATCGTTGGTAGAACGTACAAAACTCTGCCTGGCTGCTTTGCAGTCCACGGATCAAGTTATTCCTCGACAGGAAATAATAGAATTCTGTACAGTTTTTCTTTTGAATATGGCTGAGTGGGATTACCTGACAACTCTCGAAAAGAGATGGAGTTATTCCGAATTCGCAGCGGCTATTAGTACCGTTTGTCAGGACGTGATAAAATACAAAGGCGGACGAAAGCTTCCCAGAGAAGCTTGGGATATGAGTAAGTTACTTCTAAATTCTAGAAAGAATTGAATGAATCCTTGAATCTTCTTTGAATCCGTTTAAAATCCTTACTAAAATTCTCCTTTTGCTCAGTTTTAATAGCTTTCGCACCAAATAGAGATCCTCCACAGAAAAGGAGCGGAGGCAGCAGTTCAGGAAGTGCAAGTTCTTCCAGGGACTCCATGGCTGGAATAACAGGAACCTTGAGCAGACTTCGAGAACCGACAGCACTTTCTGTGATGATTTCGCTCCTTGCTCGACTCCACAATGTTTTACGTGACGAATCGAGTTTGGAACTTAACACCCAGTACCTTGCACTTTGGCCTGCGAGTATTCCAAAGTAAGTTCCTTTTTGGTAAAAAATTAATCTTCTATTAACCAGGTATTACATTTTCCGTTGTGAATTCATCTTTCTTGGTTGAAAATGCATCTCTTTTCGGTTGAAAATAATTGTTTTAACTGAAAATTTAACTATTCATTTTTTGGTTGAAAATGTATCTTTTTTAGTTGAAAATTAATGTATTTGGTTAAAAATGCGTCTTTTTTGGTAAAGTAATTAATCTTCTTGCTTAAAAATGATTCTTTTTGTGGAAAATTCCATTACTTGTTTACAAGTTAAATTCCTTCGTTAAAAATTCATTTTTTTTGGTTGAAAATGTAACTATTTTATTGAAAATTCGTTTTTTGTTGGTTGAAAATAATTTTTTCACTCAAAATTGAAAAACTCATTTTTTTGTTGAAGATTCGTCATTATAATTGAAAACTTATCTCTTTGGTTGAAAATGTACCTATTTTGTTAGAAATTCGTTTTTTTTGTTGTTGAAAATTAATGTTTTTAACTGAAAAATTAACTATTCATTTTTTGGTTGAAAATTTATCTTTTTTAGTTGAAAATTCATTTATTTTTGGCCTGAGAGTATTCCAAAGTAATTCCCTTCAATTTTAGAGACAATTAACAGCTTGTTAAGTTATTTCTGGGGACCATTGACACATATGGCAAGCCTCGGATGCACCACACCATTGACACTATTTGACACTTTTTTTAGCAATTACTCTATTCTACTACTATTTCGAAAAAATGACACTAAGGACACTATTTTCTCATAATTTTTCACTAATGCCACTACCTCTTTACTTTTCCCTGAAAAATATTTTTGAAATTCAACCAAGCAGTTGAATTTTCAACGAAAAAACACGAATTCTTAACGAAAAAATATAATAAATGATGTTTTAACCAACAAAATAGTTTAATCCTCAACCAAAACAAATTAATTTTCAACCAAACAGTTGCATCTTTAACAAAAAAGATGAGTTTTTTACAATACAGTTGCATTTTCAACTAAATGTATAAATTTTCAACCAAAAAGATAAATTTTCAACACAGAAGATTAATTTACTGCCAAAAAAGATGAATTCTCAAGAAAATATATAAATTTTGAACCAAAGAGTTGAATTTTCAACCAAGAAGATTAATTTTCTACCAAAAAAGACGAATTTTCAACAAATTATATAAATTTTCAACTCAGTAGTATGAATAATGGATGCAATGTTAGTATTTGATTAATTTTCAGTTTATATTTTTTCGTTTATAAAAATTGTTAACTAAATAGTTCAATTTTGAAACTAAAAAAGATAACTTTTTAACAGAAAATAGAGTAGAAAACGAATATTCTACAAAACAGTTTAATTTTGTACCAAGTAGTTGAATTTGCTACCAAATTGTTGAATTTTCAAGCCAAAAAGGATGAATTTTCTACAAAACAGTGGAATTTTTAACTGAAGAATATGAATTTTCAACAAAAAAGTTAATTTTCTACCATACCAGTTGAACTTTCAACAAAATACTTAAATTTTCAGTTACAAAATTAAATTTTTAACAAAAAATAACGGATGGTCAACTAAAAAGTTGAATTTTAAACTACTGAATATGAATTTTCAACCAAAAAGTTAATTCCCATCCAATCACTTGAACTTTCAACAACATAGTTAAATTTCTGGTTACAAAATTAAATTTGTAACAAAAAAGAAAGAATTTTCGACTAAAATTATGGATGATCAATCAAAAAAATTACAAATTCAATTGTCATCTAAAAAAATCGCCTTTTTGGCTTGCAAATTCAAGTCATTTGTTTTTGGTTGAAGTTTAATCTTTCTTGTTTGTTTTAGAATTAAAATCTTTTTTTATTGAAAATTCAACTACTTGGTTGAAAGTTGAACTACTTGTTTAAAAAATTCATTTTTTTGGTAGAAAATTCCTCTTTTTGGTTAAAAATGGAACTAATTTGTTGAAAATTAATTTTGGAACTGAAAATTCAACTGTTTGAATTGTTTAAAAATCGTATTCTTCTTGAATTTAACTGTTTTTTTATTCTTAATTAAAATCTCTTTGATTTAAAATTTAATTATTTCGTTGAAATTTTTGGATGAAAATTCATTTTTTTTGGTCGAATTTTTGTTTTTTTGTTAAAAATGCAACTATTTGACTAAAAATTAAACTGTTTTGGTTGAGGATTCTATTTTTTTTGTTGAAAAATCGTCGTTTTTTGTTGAATTCAAGAGTTTTTGATTCAAAATTAGAATTTTTTTTGGTTGAAATATCAAATATTACATTTTCCGTTAAGAATGCATATTTTTTTCTTAAAAATTCGACAATGAGTTGAAAGTTGAACTCTTTGTAGAAAAAAAATAATTTTTTTCTGGTTGAAGATTCATCATTTTAGTTGAAAATTCATGTCTTTGGTTAAAAATTGAACTATTTTGTTGAAATTTCGTTTTTTTTTATATATTGAAACTTAATTTTTTTACTGAAAATTTACCTGTTCCATTTTTTGTTGAAAATTCATCTTTTTTAATTGAAAATGCAAATATTTTTTGAAAACGTTTTTTTTTAATTCAACTGTTTTTTTCAACATTTTTGTCTTTCTTGGATAAAAAGTTCGTCTTTTTGGATTGAAAATCCATCTTCTTTGGTGGAAAAGTTATGTTTTTTTTTTAAATTCAACTATTTTGTTGAAAATTCATCTCTTTAGCTTGAGAGTTGTACTATTTAGTTGAAAATTCATCACTTTTGGTAGAAAATTAATTTTTTAAACTGAAAATTTAACTATTACATTTTTTGTTGAAAATTGCTTGTTCTTAACAGAAAAATCTTTTTTGGTTGAGAATTCAAATACTTTGTAATCTTTTTGGTAAAAAATTCATCTTTGGTTAAAAATTTGAATAATTTTTTTTTTCAATTAATTTAACTGTTTGAATTGTTGAAAATTCGTATTATTTCGTTGATATTAACCATGTTTTATTTAAAACTAAAATGTCTTTGGCTTAAAATTTAATTATTTCTTTGAAAATTTTTTTTTCTTAAATGATAATTCATCTGCTTTAGTAGAAATTAAATTTCTTTTCTTAAAAATGCAACTATTTTACTAAAAATTAATGTGTTTTCGTTGAGGATTCGTCGTTTTTTGGTTGAATTAAAGTGGTTTTGATTTAAAATTAATATCTTTTTTGGTTGAAATATAGTTTTCGTTGAGAATTCATCATTTTTTTGCTGAAAATTCAATTACTTGGTTGAATTACTTTGTTAAAAATTCATTTTTTTCGTTGAGTCATCTTTTTTGGTTGAAAATGAACTTTTCTGTTGAAAACTCAAATGTCTTCTAAAAAATTCGTTTTTTTTTTGCTTCAAAATTCAACTAATTTGTTTTTGGTAACTAATCTTTTTTGTTTGAAAATTCGCACATTTGGTTGAAAATTCTTCTTTCTAGGTTACAAATTCATCTGTCTTCTAAAAAAATCGTCTTTTTGGCTTGAAAATTCAAGTCATTTGTTTTTGGTTGAAGTTTAATCTGTTTTGTTTGAAAATTTGACTACCTTGGTTGAAAATTCTTCTTTGTAGGTTGAAAATTCTACTTTTTTTTTTAATGAAAATTCAGCTTGTGTGGTAAAAAATCTTTTTTAATTGAAAATTCAACTTTTTTGTTGAAAATGTAATATATTTCCACTTGAAATCTTAGAATTTTAAAGCGTTTCATATTGAATCTAAATTGGTACTTACATTAATTTTATTCAAAATAATTAATTACCCTATTTTTGTGAAAAATCACCGTATTCTCCCTGTTTTGAGATAATTTTAAGCTGTGAAATCTGTAATTTGTGTTTCAGTTCGAACTCTTACAATATCAGAAACATAGGAGAAATTCTTTTCCAATTGTTGACCCAGGCACTCAAATATTATCCGAGCAACGTCCCATGGCTGAAATTAATGGGGGACCTCAACTTCGGTAAGCTGGAAGCGGATTTCAATCTTTTATTTACATATATATCAAGAAACCAACTGATAGAAATGGTGATTTTTTTCCAGTGCTGGGTTTTCATGACAGTGCCATGAAATTTTATCTGAAAGCAATTATGGTTTCGAGTGACTTGTTCACTCAGCCAGTTCCTCGTATACAAATAGAGGATTTTGTCTACAGAAGAATGATAAAGTGCTGTGCACATTTGCAGTGCTATACACAAGCAGCTGTACTTTGCCAGTTTTTGGAAGAAGTGGATTATGCCCTTGCCTTTAAAATGGCAGCTAGTGACCAAAAAAGTTGCGCCCCTGCGGATGCCATGGATGCGTATTATCACTGCATTTGGGACACGACGATACTCGAGTACCTGATTCAATTGCACACGAAACGAGGCGAACATCACAGAAAACAACTGGCGGTAAGACTAGAATATAATTTTCATTGAATTTGACTTAGGGATCGTCCATAAACTACGTTACCAAGGGGGGGGGGTCACACAAAAATCCCCCTTTTTCTCGATTTTTCGTTTAAATTTTTGTTTTGGTTGAAAATTCTACTACTTGGCTAAAATTTAATTATATTGTTGAAAATGCAAGTATTTAGTTAGTCATCATTTTTCGTAAAAATTCAACAACTTGGTTGAAAGTTGAACTACTTTGTTAAAAATGTATCTTTTTGGTTGAAGATTCATCTCTTTGGAAGATGTTTTTAGATGTTGATCAGGTAATTTAAAACTTTATTCATCTCTTTGCTTGAAAATTTAACGATTTCGTTTCTTTTTTGTTTGAAAATTAACCTTTTTTCAACTAAAAATTTAACTATTAGATTTCTAGTTGAAAATTTAACTTTTTTAGTTAAAAATGCAACTATTTGGTTAAAAATTTAATTATTTTGTTGAAAATGCAACTATTTTGGTAATGTCATATTTTTTGGTCAAAAATTCAACAACTTGGTTAAGAGCTCAACTACTTTTTTAAAAATGTATCTTTTTGGTTGAAGATTCATCTCTTTAGTTGAAAATTTAACGATTTCGTTGAAAATTTGTTTCTTTTTTGTTTGAAAATTAACCTTTTTAAACTGAAAATTTTACTATTACATTTCTAGTTGAAAAGTTATCCTTTTTTAGTTAAAAATTCAACTATTTGGTTAAATATTTTATTATTTTCTTGAAAATGCAACTATTTTGGTAACGTCATCTTTTTTGGTAAAAAATTCAACAACTTGTAAAAAAATATCTTTTTGGTTGAAGATTTATCTCTTTGGCTGAAAATTTAAATATTTCGTTGAAAATTCATTTCTT
>CAKNYM010052215.1:134759-157157 GCA_932195095.1 Andricus curvator | reverse complement strand
AAAAGTTATCTTTTTTAGTTAAAAATTCAACTATTTGGTTAAATATTGATCTTTTTTAGTTGAAAATTCATTTCTTTGGTTCAAAATTGAACTATTTTGTTGAAAATTCGTTTTTTTTCTCGGTTGAATTCAGCTTTTTTTTATTTAAAATTAAAATAGATTTTGGTTGAAATATCAAGTATTACAGGTTTCGTCAAAAATTCATATTTTTGATTGCGGATTCAACTATTTTGTTAAAAATTCGCTTTTTATGGTTCAATTAAACTAGTAGAACATTTTTGTTATTGTTGAAAACTTATATTTTTTAGTTGAAAATTCAACTATGTATTTAGTGGAAAATTCATCTCTCTTGATTAAAAATTACATTCTTATTGAAAATTCATATGTGTAGGTTTTAAATTCAACTATTTTCTTGTGTCATATTTTTTAGTCGCAAATTTTACTGTTTTGTTGAAGATTCGTCCTTTTGGATTGGAAATTCATAGTTTGATGGAAAACTCATCTTTACTGGTTGAAAGTTCATGCTTTTTAATTGAAATGTCTACTATTATATTTTTAGTTCAGAATTCGTCTCTTATAGTTGAAAATTCCACTATTTGGTTGAAAATGTAACTATTTCATTTTTGTTTGAAAGTTGATCGTTTTTAGTTGAAAATTCAACTGTTTTGTAGAAAATTCGCCTTTTTGACTTGAAAATTAAACAATTTTATTGAATTTTTTTTCTTTCTTGACTGGAAAATCTTTTTTGGTTAAAAATTCTACTATTTTGATAAAAATTCGCCTTTTTGTTGTAAATAGATTTTGATAGGTTACAAATTCAAAAGCCATCTTTTTTGGTCGAAAATTTAACTGTTTTGTTGAAAATTCGTCTTTTTGGCAAGAAAATTCGTCATTTTTGATTGAAAATTCATCTTTTCTGAAAGAAAAGTTCTTGATTGAAAATTCAACTCTCTTCTGAAAAGATTGTCGTTTTGGTTTGAAGATTCAACTATTTAGTTGAAAGTGAAATTTTTTTCATTTGAAGTTGAATCTTTTTTGTTTAAAAATTCTTCTCTTTTGTTTGAAAGTTCCACTATTTTTTTGTAAATGAAACTGCTCAATCTAAAATTAATTTGATTGTTTGTTGGAAAATCATCTTGGTTATAAATTAATTTTCATTGAATTTCTTAGGGATCGTCCATAAACTACGTTACCAATTGGGGAGGGGGGGGGGGGGGGCACACAAAAAAATACCGTTGGCAACAGCTTCTTGATGACGAGAAATTTTAAGAAAGTTTGCGACTTTTGCGAAAGATGTCCTTGCAACCGTACAGTTCAATAATAACTTGATAAGTTTGAAAATCACTTTCATATTCCAGACTTCACACGCTTTCCCATATTCTTCTCTTTTCCCTTTTTTAAAGAACATCTGTTTTTTCTAATGTTTTCAAGAAATTTCCCCTTTTTCTCGATTTTTCGTTTAAATTTTTGTTTTGGTTGAAAATTCTACTATTTGGTGAAAATACAAGTATTTAGTTAAAGTCATCATTTTTGGTCAAAAATTGAACAAACAACTTGGTTGAAAGTTGAACTACTTTGTTAAAAATGTATCTTTTTGGTTGAAGATTCATCTCGTTGGACGATGTTTTTAGATGTTGACCAGGCAATTTAACACCTTATTCATGTCGTTGGTTGAAAATTCGTTTCTTTTTTGTTTGAAAATTAACCTTTTTCCACTGAAAATTTAACTATTACATTTCTAGTTGAAAATTTATCTTTTTTAGTTAAAATTCAACTATTTGGTTAGAAATTTAATTATTTTGTGGAAAATGAAACTATTTTGTTAAAGTCATCTTTTTTGGTCAAAAATTCAACAACTTGGTTAAGAGTTGAACTACTTTGTGCAAAATGTATCTTTTTGGTTGAAGATTCATCCTTTTGGTTGAAAATTGATCGATTTCTTTGAAAATTCGTTTCTTTTTTATTTCAAAATTAACCTTTTTTAAACTGAAAATCTAACTATTACATTTCTAGTTGAAAACTTATCTCTTTTAGTAAAAAATTCAACTATTTGGTAAAAATTTAATTTGTCTGTTAAAAATGCAACTATTTTGTTAGAGTCATCTTTTTTTTTCACAAAAATTCAACAACTTCATGGTTGAAAGTTGAATTACATTGTTAAAAATGTATCTTTTTGGTTGAAGATCATCTCTTTGGTTGAAAATTTAACGATTTCGTAGAAAATTGGTTTCTTTTTTGTTTGAAAATTAACCTTTTTTAAACTGAAAATTTAACTATTACATTTCTAGTTGAAAAGTTCTCTTTTTTAGTTAAAAATTCAACTATTTGGTTAAATATTTTATTATTTTGTTGAAAATGCAACTATTTTGGTAATGTCATCTTTTTTGGGAAAAAATTTAACAACTTGTAAAAACATATCTTTTTGGTTGAAGATTTATCTCTTTGGCTGAAAATTTAACTATTTCGTTGAAAATTCGTTTCTTTTTTGTTTGAAAATTAACCTTTTTTTACACTGAAAATTTAACTATTACATTTCTAGTTGAAAATGGATTTTTTTTTAGTTGAAAATTCAACTATTTGGTTAAATATTTATCTTTTTTAGTTGAAAATTCATCTCTGGTTCAAAATTGAACTATTTCGTTGAAAATTCGTTTCTTTTTTATTTGAAAAAATAACATTTTTTAAACTGAAAATTTAACAATTACGTTTCTAGTTGAAAACTTATCTTTTTTAGTAAAAAATTCAACTATTTGGTTAAAAATTTAATTATTCTGTTATAAATGCAACTATTTTGTTAAAGTCTTCTTCTTTGGACAAAAATTCAACAACTTCATGGTTGAAAGTTGAACTGATTTTTTAAAAATGTATCTTTTTGATTGAAGATTCATCTCTTTGGTTGAAAATTTAACGATTTCGTTGAAAATTTGTTTCTTTTTTGTTTGAAAATTAACCTTTTTAAACTGAAAATTTAACTATTACATTTCTAGTTGAAAAGTTATCTTCTTTAGTTAAAAATTCAACTATTTGGTTAAATATTGATCTTTTTTAGTTGAAATTTCATCTCTTTGGTTCAAAATTGAACTATTTTTTTGAAAATTCGTTTTTTTTCTCGGTTGAATTCAGCTTTTTTTATTTAAAATTAAAATAGTTTTTGGTTGAAATATCAAGTATTACAGGTTTCGTCAAAAATTCATATTTTTGGTTGCGGATTCAACTATTTTGTTCAAAATTCGCGTTTTATGGTTCAATTCAACTAGTAGAACATTTTTGTTGTTGTTGAAAACTTATATTTTTTAGTTGAAAATTCAACTATGTATTTAATGAAAAATTCATCTCTCTTGATTAAAAATTACATTGTTATTGAAAATTCATATGTGTAGGTTTTAAATTCAACTATTTTCTTGTCTCATATTTTTTAGTCGCAAATTTGACTGTTTTGTTGAAGATTCGTCCTTTTGGATTGGAAATTCATAGTTTAGTATAAAACTCATCTTTACTGGTTGAAAGGTCATGCTTTTTAATTTAAATGTCTACTATTACATTTTTAGTTCAGAATTCGTCTCTTATAGTTGAAAATTCCACTATTTGGTTGAAAATGTAACTATTTCATTTTTGTTTGAAAGCTGATCGTTTTTAGTTGAAAATTCAACTGTTTTGTAGAAAGTTCCCCTTTTTGACTTGAAAATTAAACAATTTTATTGATTTTTTTTTTCTTTCTTGACTGAAAAATCTTTCTTGGTTAAAAATTCTACTATTTTGATAAAAATTCGCCTTTTTGTTGAAAATAGATTTTGATAGGTTAAAAATTCAAAAGCCATCATTTTTGGTCGAAAATTTAACTGTTTTGTTGAAAATTCGTCTTTTTGGCAAAAAAATTCGTCATTTTTGATTGAAAATTCATCTTTTCTGAAAGAAAAGTTCTTGGTTGAAAATTCAACTCTCTTCTGAAAAGATTGTCGTTTTGGTTTGAAGATTCAACTATTTGGTTGAAAGTGAAAATTTTTTCATTTGAAGTTGAATCTTTTTTGTTTAAAAATTCTTCTCTTTTGTTTGAAAGTTCCACTATTTTTTTGTAAATGAAACTGCTCAATCTAAAATTAATTTGATTGTTTGTTGGAGAATCATCTTGGTTATAAATTAACTTTTTTGTTGATAATTTATCTTTTTCGATTGAAAATTCATCTCTTTTGGTAGAAAATTAATCTTGTTTTGGTTGAAAATTCAGTTATGTAGTTGAAAATGCAATATAATTCGACTTGAAATCTTAAGCGTTTTATATTGTATTCAATATGGTACCTATTACTTTTATGTAAAAGAATTTACTCTCCTATTTTCGTGAAAAATCACCCTACTTGACACCCTGTATTGAGATCATTTTGGGCTGTGAAGTCTGCAAATATAAAATTGGGAACTCGAAATCTTATATAGTCTTATATAATAGCCGAGGGGTTGATCACTTTTGAATTTTTCACTTTTGATCACTTAAATCTTTGTGAAATATATTAAAAGCTTTGCGAAATCTTCTAAAATATATGGAAATTTTTGTTAAATCTTTGTTTTTAGATAATAATGTTTACTTTGAGCTGCTTGCTTTTGTTTTCCAGATCAAGGTGATTGGCTTGCTGGAACTCAACTCAAACAACAATGAAGAAATACAGAGAGAAGCAGCGAATACTCGAAAAGCGAAGTTTCTGAGAGCGCTCTCGAAACAATACGTTTATTAGTTATCCCAAAATGTTATTAGTTCTTCTCTACATTTCTTTATTAGATATAATTTGTATTTATTAGATTTCCCAATGTAAATATCAAAGAAATTTTCTATTAAAATTCATTTAAAATTTAAGAATTTAGCAGTTCGATGATTTTACAAGTTTTCACTAAAAAATATCAAAAAAGTCCTTTATTTGATCAAATAAAGGCCCTAAATTTAACTTACGATTCAAGCACAATTTATTTTTGAAATTTCTGCGAATTTTGATCTATTTCATTGACATTGAAGGCAAAAACGAGCAGAGTACACATTCTGTGAAAGAGCCCTGATCTTGATAAATTAAATAAACAATCAGTGCTTGAATTTTTGTACTTATATTTAGGGTTTATATTAGGACTATGTGCTGATCCTTTGGTGAAAGTATCTCAAGGATTCCTTTAATGGACTGTATTGGAAACAAGAAATGGAAAAAATATTTCCGCTTTTACTGGAATACCATATGCTCAACCTCCAATTGGAAAATTAAGGTACAAACATTCATTTTAAAAACCCAACTATCGATTTATCTCAAAAATTTATTTACCGTTCATGCCACAATTAGAAGATTTTATGCTAAAGTAGAATTCAAAAAATGTGTTTGAAGCAGCTATCTATTTTTTCAGATTCATTTTTTTCTGAAAAATTTTATTGTTAAAAAATTGAAAATAACTTTTTATTGAATCTTGACTTACAATTAGAAGGGAAAAATGTTTAGGTCTATAAATGGAAATCTTTTTGATTTGTTGGAATAATCCTCAAAATAATATTTATATTGCCTACTGTCTACAGGTTCAGCATTATTTTATATAAATATTCGATTCATTTTTTAAATGATGAAATTTAGGTTCAGTAGCCCTGAATCAGTCAAAATTTGGGAAAGAATAAAACGAGGTCATGGGAGTAATAAAAATTAGCTACATTTTTTTTATCAGCTGATATTTAAACGACAAATTTTTATTAATTAGTATATATTTTTCTCATTTTCTTAAAAAAAAATCATTGATGGGAATAAAAGTATTTTTATAAGGTTCGTTTTTTTGAAAGACCACGACCAATTGAAAGTAAATAGACTGACAAAAATTTTTAAATGTATGTCGTGAAATAAAAGTATTCGCGCGGCGATAAGAAACTTTAAAACAACAATAATGAAGCGATCCAGAGCGCATTGCTAGGAGGCTAACTAATGCAAAAAATTTTTGATATAGTATGAAAAAATAGAAATTTAAATAAATCAGATTCAGTATCCCAGACCTTAATAATTTAAAAAAATTATTTATTCAATCTTGCGTACAGTGTGCCAAAAAACACTTTTTTAGACAAAAATCTCTCGACAGTTCAATTTTCAATGGATTTTGATGCATTTTTTTATTGACCGCTAATTTTTTTATTTCTGCCAAAGCAACATTTTTTATTGATTGAAAAATATTTTTTTTTATAACTTTACACTGCTCTATAGATTCTCAAATTCAATAAAACTGGACGTAAATCTGTATAATAACTATATGTAAATAATTTATAATGTGACGGACTAAGAAAAAAATTGTTTATAATGTTATCAACAAGTTAGTGAACAAGTATCATTTTTCGTGATTTGAAATAATTAGTTATTCAAATTCATAGTTTTTGTGTAAAATTCTAAAGAAGTTGATGCAGGATTACGATAAGGTAAAAATAGCTTCTCTTTTAAAATTCTTTTAACAATATTTGTAAAAAAAATACGCAGCTTGACAATGTTTGAATAAACAGGCTGAATTTGTTTGTAGAATAAACTAATAATGTATTTTCAATGACTCCTTGTTGTCATACTTTTTAATTTGACAGAAATATTGATTTATTTAAACTCAATTGTTTATACGCATTCGATTAAAAATGTCTTGCATTGACTTTTTGTGATCATATTTTTAGAACTAAGATTAACTTTTAATTAGCTAAACAATTTCTATAAACACAAGCACATTTCAATCTTGTTTCTATGAAAATTCTCTTTTTTTTAAGAACTCAACTAAAAATGTCTTACCAATGACATTTTCTTGTATTATTCAAATTTACATCAAATTCTTTAATTATTTGAACGATTTTTTCACGGAATCGTCTAAGGATGTCCTGCCATTGACTCGTTACTGCCACATCTCCAAAAAATGACAAAAATTATTAATTATTTTAGCAATTTTTATACTAAAATATTATAATGAACAATAGTTAAGCCTCTTTACTATCGTCAAGGTAGAAGTTGTTGAATAAGTTTAAAAACAAAATTTATTGTTTTTATTTCATACGTTTTTAAAGTTTTTCAAATAATTTTGTACGTTTAAAATTATCTTTAAAAACTTTAAAACCTACAAAATATTAAACAAAAAAAACCTATTCAACAGCTGCTACCTTAAAATATTAATTTTGTAAAAATATTTGTTATTAAATAAAAAAATTTGCTTTGGCTAGAATAAAATACTAGCAGTTACGCGTTATGCCTGGAAGCATTACGTCATTTTAAAAAAATACACCTAAATCCGATGAAAATTAAACTCTCGAGCAATCTTTATCCAAAAAATTACTTTTTGACACGATGTGACTGCGTTTCATTCTGGCAATTTTTCCGAACTTAATAAAATAATTGTCAAAACTGAAAATCACTGCCAACTTCATCTTGTTATTCCCGAAGAAAAATACGAATTACAGACCTCACAGTCCCTGTGGGATAAATTCATAAGACTTCGACGCAATTCAAGTTGAATTTAAAGAATTCAAATGTAATGGAAAACATTTAAAAAATAAAAAAATGCCATTTATTTCCGTAAAATAGGAATGAATTTAGAGGAATTTAAGGTAAGCGAGAAGAATTCGATGAAATTCTTTTTTAAGATTTTTTTAGAACTTAAGATCAATTAAATAAAAACTTTTTAAAAATCACAAAAATCCAGTGAATTAAATAGAATTGAGTGAATTTAAAAGAATTCAAGTAAATTAAAAAAATTCAAGAGAATTCAAATGAATTGGAAAAAATTTTTAAAATCGAAAAAATTCCATTTTTTACAATAAAATTTGAGTGAATTTGAGGGAAATGAGAAGAATTCGATGAAATTCATTTAAAAAATTAAGCTGAATTTAAAAAGCTGTTGAGTGAATTGAAAACAATTCAAAAACATGGAAAAATTGAAGGAAATTTGAAATGAGTTTAGAAAAATTAAAAGGGAATTCAAAAGAATTTGATGAAATGCCTACGAATTTAAGGTGAGTTTAAAATACTTCAACATGAATTAAACAAAAACTTTTTTAAAATCCATTGAATTGAGTAAAATTGAGTGAATTTAGAAGAATTTAAACAGAATTGAGGTTATAATAATAAGAATTCAAGGCGAATTCCAAATGAATTGCAAAAAATATTTGAATCTTATATTATATTTTTATATAACTTTAAAATAAATATTTATTTGAAGTTTTTATTTATATTAAAAATTGTTTTTAACCTTTTGCATGATAAAAAAAATTGGTTTAGTTTTTTGTCTGGAAGAATAATATAAACGAAATTGTCCAGTGAATAGTTTGTCTAATACTATTATCATAAATAATAATTTCTAGAACTTCAATTTTTTTCTTACTTTGGAAACCAACGTCTGACCATTTGATTGTTACTGATCTCTGGCAGATTATCAACAAAGAAGATATCTTCAGATTAGTAATAAAAATAGTACTGATCCCTCTGTGACTCGTGAACATGATTACTTCACTGTTCGCATAAACTTCTAGAAAGAAAATTTCCCTCTCATTGAGGCGTAGGCCAGTTTATTAAATTATATTTAAATGTTTCTTATTTTACTTCTAAAATATAAAGGTTATGGAAAGTCCAGCTTTTAGGAATAAATTTTCAAACTATTTAAAAATGTTTTATCTTCAATCTTTCTTAAAACATCTACTTTTCTGATTTATTTACATTCATTCTACAAATCAAGTACTATTTCTTAAAAAAATAGTAAAATCATCGTAAATTCACTCATTTTTCAATTTGAAACATATATAAATTCAGTAAAATCATTCATACTCGACCAACAATTGTCAAGATTTAAATTCCTTGAGACTTATCTGGAAGCTTGGCGAATATCCTTCCTTTTCCCAACTTGCTTGATAATTTTGATGCGTTCTTTTTTGACATTGGGGTTGTTTACTCTTTTGAAGTATCCGTATCCTCCTCCTCCTAGCCTCTTTTCCGGTCGATAACTTTTATCAAATGCAGTTTCTGTGACACTCAAGTCAACGGCAGGCGGAACCGTAAACCCGAAGGATTTCGCCACCTTACCCAAATCCAAAGTTCCAATATCGAAAATCTGTTTGAGATGATGCGTGTCGTAAGCTTTCAAATAGCCTTTGTAAGCTTCTTTTCCAGACAGGTTTAAGAAGTAGTTCTTCGAGATTAACTTCTCTAGCTGAAACAGATTAAATTAAATTAAATTAAATCAATGACTGGGTGCGGGGTGTCTACTCAAATCATGGAAAAAAATTCCCTGACAACTCCAGGTTTTTCCAGGTATCTGAAGTTTTTTCCAGGTATAATTTTTCATAGTACGGAGCCATTCAAATATTTCGTATTTTTTAAACAATTTTCTCGGAATATGTATACAGTTTCGCGAGTTTTTGATAAGTAATGTTTTTTTTCAGTTTCTAGGTATTTAAATAATATGTTCAATTTAGAAAGCTTTGACAAATTATATTACCAGATACTCTTAAATATATTAATATATTATATCTTGAATTTGTCTCTAAAGTCCATGAATTTGAATACTAATTGAAACGAATTTTCATTTTATCTTCTTATATGTAAAAGTTAAAATCAATGCGGGTCATTATCAAATCTAATTTGAACCGCTTCAAGTACCTAACTTTTCCAGTAAAAATATTGCATTTTCAACAAGATCGATGATTTTTTAACCAAATAGTAGAATTTTCAAACAAAAAGATTAATTTTAAACCAAAAGAGACAGTTTTTCAGCATAACACACGAATTCTCAATCAAGTAATTAAATTTTCAACTAAAAAGCATCCATTTTCAACCAAATAGTTGAATTTGGAACAAAAAAAGATCAGTTTTCAACCAAAGATGGAATAGTTCAATTTTCAGTTGAAAACATTAATTTCCCTGTAAAAATACAAACAAATTTTCAACCAAAGTGTTGAATTTGTAACTAAAATGCTAAACCTTCAACTGGAATAGATGAATTTTAAATCAAAAATAGATAAATTTTTAATGAAAGAATTTTTATTTCCACCAAGTAGATTTATTTTCAACCAAAAAGATGAATTTTCAAACAAGAAGATTAATTTTCAACCAAAAAGATCAATTTTCAACAAAAAATGGAATAGTTAAATTTTCAGTTGAAAAAAAATGAATTTTCAACCAAATTGATGAATTTTTAACTAAAATAATGAATCTTCAACTGGAATAGTTGAATTTTCAACCAAAAATATAAATTGTCAATTACAATAATTAATCTTTATCTGGAATAGTTGAATTTTAAACCAAAGAAAATTAATTTTCAACCCAGAAAATTATTTATGACCAAAAAGACAAATCAACTAAAAAAGATAAATTATCAACCAAAAATTGAATAGTTAAATTCTCCGTTACAAAAATTAATGTTCAATCAAACAGATGAATTTCCAACTAAAAAATGATGGAATATTCAATTGGAATAGTTACATTTTCAGTTTAAAAAAAACTAAATATTGAGTTTAACGAAATATCATGAAAATCTCGCAATCATTGTTGTTGAAAACATGATTGGTTTTTTTCATTACTTAAAGTTGCTTGATGTATTAAATTTTGCTAATACTTTTGCACGGCTAAATTAAAACTTTCAAAATAGCTAAAAAATTATTGAAAATATTATACATCTTTTATGTTAGTGCTTTTCGCTGGAAATTAGTATTTTCACAAAATAATTTTAATATAAACTCAGAAAGTTTCGAGGGCTTAAAATTTCTAAAAACTTTAGTTTGTGTTAGATATTTTCACCGGAAATGAACATTTTTAAACAAAAATCATAATTATGATTCCCAATTTTTAACAATTTTAGGTTATCTTTTAGTGTTTCACATGGGAAATGTGTATTTTTAATCATAAATTATTATTAAATTTCTAAGATGTGAAATTTTTCAACAATGATGTTTTTTGGTTTTATTAGCAGTATTTTTACCAGAAAGTGACATTTTTAACAAAAATTATTAGATTTTGAAGGTTCATAATTTTTTAACAATTTTAGGTTACGCTGGCGTTTTAGGTCGAAAATTGGTAATTTTAAACAAAAATCATTATCATTTGAACTAAATTTAGAATCTTTTAACAATTTTGGATTATGTCAGTATTTTTCATCGGAGATTATTAGTATTTTTAATAAAAAAATATTCGATTTCCAAGAATATTTACAATTTTACAACAACTTTAGGTTATGTTGGTGACTTTGACCTAAAATTGGTATTAAAAAAAAATAATAATTTTTTTTAATCCAATGATTTTTGTTTAAAATAATAGAATTTACAAACTTGAATGATTTCGGATTCTTTTAGTGTTTTTTTCAGGAAATAGACATTTGTATTAAAAAATCATTAGATTTGAAAGATTCGTAAGTTTTTAACAAATTTAAGTTATATTGACATTTTACATCGAAAATTGGTATTTTTTAAACAAAAATCATGATAATTTGAATAAGATTTAGAATATTTTAACAATTTTGGATTATGGTAATATTTTTCGTCGGAAAAAATTTAATTTTTAGCAGTTAAAAATTCAACTGTTGAAAATTTAAGAATATTGAGAATTTAAGAAAATTGAAAATTGAATTTTCAACAGTTAAAAATGGAAGAAAATTGAAAATAGAAGAAAATTATAAGTTAAACTTTTAACTGTTGTAAATACAACTTTCATTTTTCTTCAATTTTCAACAGCTTAAAATGTAACCTTTAGAGATTCACAACTCTTGAAAATTAATCTGTTAAAAATGATGAGAATTGAAAATTCCATAAACTTACAATTTTTAACAATTTTAGGTTATGTTAGTGTTTTTCGTCGAAGATTGGTATTTTTGAACAAAAGTGCAACGGTTTGGTTGCTTATTTATTGCACAAAAATATTATATATTAATTCTGAAGTTAAGATTTCAATTATCATCAATTATCAAAAATATTGTCCTTGCTTTTCTTTTCTCTTACTTTAGATAATAGATACTATGAAATAAAAAAATTTTGTATTAATAATAATTTTGTATTTTAATTTAAAAATTGGGTGAAGAAAACAAGCGAAATTCGAGCAGACATATAGATGCAGGCCTATGGGGAAAATATAGGGAACAAAAGGTACTTTTTATCACGCTCATAGGGTACTTTTTTCACGCAAAAAAAATGCTTGGAAAAAATGTTTTAAATCAAAAAATTTCATTGTTATCCGTAAAATTGGAATGAATTTAGAGGAATTTGAGAGGTAAACGAATAGAATTCGACGAAATTCATAAAAATTCAAGGTGAATATAAAAAATTCAAATGAATTGAAAAAATGTAAAAATATGAAAAAACTTCATTAAATTCAGTAAATTTGAAATAAGCTTATAAAAATTCAAGGCAATTCAAAAGAATGTAATGAAATGCCTAAGAATTCAAGGGGAGTTTAAAAGAATTTAGGATCAATTAAATAAAAACTTTAAAAATATTTAAAAACCACATTGAGTGAATTTCGAAGAATTCAAGTAAATAAAAAAAATTCAAGAGAATTCCAACGCATTTAAAAGAATTCAGGGTGAATTAAAAAAAATGTCAAATTTCTTCAAATCTTTGAAGTCCTACTAATTTCTAACCAAAGAAGTGACTAATCACTACAAAAAAATTGAAATTAAATTCAAAAGAATTCAACTTAATTGGAAAAAATTTTATTAATCGAAAAAATTCCATTGATTACAATAAAATTTGAGTGAATTTAGAGAAATTTAAGGGAAATGAGAAGAATTACATGAAAATAATAATAAAAAATCAAGCTGAATTAGAAAAGCAATCAAGTGAATTAAAAATAATTCAAAAATATGCAAAAACTCATTGAATTGAGCAGAACTGCGTGAATTTAGAAGAATTCAAAACATTTTAAAAGAATTCTGGATAAATTAATAAGAATACAGGGCGAATTCCAAATGAATTGCAAAAAATAGTTGAAAATTTCTTCAAATCGTTGAAACCATACGAAACCCTCACTTCTTGTGAATAAATTCTTTGAAATCAATTAAAATATTAAAATCCTTTACCATTTTTAAATCGCTTTAAATCTCTTGAAAATGCTTTGAAATCTTTTAAAATACCCTAAAATATTTCAAAGTCTTTAAAATCCCTTCAAACTATGGAAATAAATAAAAAATTTCTGAGAATCGTTTAAAATTTCCTAGAATATTTCAAATCCTTTGAAATCAAATTAAATTACTGAAATAAATTAAAAATTACTTTGTAATCTTTTAAAATATAGTCTGAAATATTTCAAATCCTTTAAAATCTTTTGAAATCCCTTGAAATTTTTTAGCTTTTAATTTTAGCTTAGCTTTTATCATTTTATCAATTGATTGCAAAAATTCAAAAGAATTCAGGATAAATTAATAAGAATTCAAGGTGAATTCCGAAAAATAATTTCAAATTTCTTCAAATCCTTAAAACGCTATGAAATACCTCACTTCTTTTGAATAAATCCTGGAAAATTAATTAAAATATATTGAGAGCATTTAAACCCCATTACAATCATTGAATTCCTTAGAAACTTTATAAAATCCGGTGGAATCTTTTAAAATATCTTAAAACCTTACAGGTCGTGTAAAATCGTTTTAAATCTTCCGAGATTCTAGAAAAATCTATATCTAACAATATTTCAAACGCTTTGAAATCCCTTCAAATTATTAAGATCAACTACAAATTCCTTGGAATCTTTTAAGATTCCCTAAAATATTTAAAATCCTACAAAAAACCTCACTTATCGTGACTTATTAAAATACCTTGAGAGCTATTAAAATCCCTTAGAATAATAGAAATCCTCGGAAATCTTATAAAATAACGTGAAATCTTTTAAAATATCTTAAAACCTTATAGGTCCTGTAAAATCGTTCCATATCTTCCGAAATTCTAGAAAATTCTTTATCCTAAATTATTTTAAACGCTTTGAAATCCCTTCAAATTAATGAATAATTCCTTGGAATCTTTTTAAAATCCCTAAAATATTTCAAATTAAAAGATCTTGAAAAAGCCTTAGAAGTTTGTAAAATAACTTAAAATCTTAAAAATCCCTTCAAATGATTGAAATCTATTAAAAATTTCTTGGAATCTTTAAAAATACCCTGAAATATTTCAAAAGAATTCAAGACAATTCAGAAATAGGTATAGACCTTATTTGAATAGTGATTAAACCATACATTTATTTATTAAAAGTAACTTAACTAATGTGATATTTTTATTTTAAAAAGTGACTAAAAAGTGATTTGAGAAAAAAGTGACTTATAGTGACTCTGTAGCAGCCCTGACTACTTTTTCGTTACTTCTTACAGAAATTCCCTGATTTGCTACTTTTTTTCAAAATCCCTGACTCTTGGAAGCTTTGATCTTATTATACATTTTTTTAAAGTTACATTATGGGCTTCAAATAGGGTACCATAGGGACCAAATCTTCAATGTGGACAGATGAATGGTAGATTATTATATATAATTTGGAAAGACTTACTTCAAGTTGAACGTTTTTGATTTTATTCCAAGAGATTTTGAATTCGTGAGAGGAAACTCCAGCTTCTTTCAGATGAGAGAGAAAACCTGCTTCTTCTGGACGTAGGATCAGCACTGCTTTTCCTTTAGCGTCTTTTCCGCCAACAGCTTCACGAATTCTACGAATGTGATCCTAAAGCAAAGAAGGAATGTTATTTAATTTATTATTTTTTAATCCTTCATGTCTTTTTCTAGCTAATAAATCTGAAAAAATTCCGACCATATATGAAATTCATCATTTCTTATAGTTCAAGAACCATTACAGTTTAAGTAGGCGATGCTAAAATACCTTTGGATCTTCAGTAGGGTCGTATTGCACAATCCAGTCAGCCGATGGAAACTCGAGATCCCTTGTTGCTGCCTCAGCACAAAGAAGAATACCAGAGGAGGAATTGCAAAATTTCGAAAAGATAGCTGTTCTTTTCACCTGCTTCTGTTTTCCCTAAAATAGAAGAACAGTTTAAAAAATGGTATGTTTTCAATATTAAATAATAAATACTAGGAAACAAAATACATAATAAGATTGCAGGGTGGCCGTTTAAATCGAGGAAAAAATTAAAAGATTCGAAATCTTCAAGCTGAATATTTTTTCATTTGAAGTTATAAAAACTGAAGCGTAAATTAAAACACTCAAAGTCGAACTCTTTTGAATTTTAAACTTTTAAAATTAAAGCTCACCAAAATTTTGATTCAAACTTTTAATAATTTACACGTATAAAATGAAAACTTTTAACGCTTTTTAATTGAACAATTTTAAACTAAATGCCGATAAACTGTGAAACTGAATTTTTTTAACTTTTATAAATGTACAGTTCAAAGATTTCTCTTCTAAAACGAACACTTTTTAAATTAGAAGTTAAAATATTTTTATTTTTAGTCCTAACCAATTTTTCATTGTCCAATTGTTATTTACAGATCAAAATTTGTGTTTTTTTAATGTTTTGAAATATTTTCTTGAAATAATTTTACTAAATAAAAAATAATTTAAAATTTTTCCAGGAATCTTAAAAAAATATTATCTTAGAACCTTGCAAAATCCTTAAGAAGCTTCAAAATTTGATTTCAAACGCTTCAAAAATCTACAATTTGTAAAAAATTTGTTGGAATCTTTTCAAATTTCAGATTATTTTTGAAATTTTTTCAAAACTTCTTAATATTTTTTACAGGATTCGAATTTTTTTTAAATCTTCTAAATTGTTTGAAACCTCCAAAAATCTACATCTGGTTTTAATTTTTTTTGTAATCTTTTCAAGTTTCAAATTATTTGTTAATCTTTTCAAAACTTTTAAATATCTCTTACACTTAGTCGATTTTTTTTTAAATTAATAATGGTTCCATTTTTATTTATTTATCAAAATTTGTTTTTGAATATTTTAAAACATTCACTGTTAAATTACTTCTCCAAAATAGAAAATCATTCAAAATTTTCCCAGGAATCTTCATAAATTGTTTTATCTTAAAACCTTTAAAACTTTTTAAAAAGCTTCAAAATTTTATTTCGAAAGCTTAAAAAATTTACATTTTGTTTCAAATTATCTTTGAAAATTTTTCAAAACTTTTAAATGTCTTTTAAAATGATTAGAATTTGTTATAAAATTGTTAAAAAGTCATGAAAAATTGCTTTAAAATTTTCCAGATTCTTTTTTAACAACTTTGGAAATATTTTGAAATCTTTTTAAATATTACTCTCTTGAAATTAATTTTTCAAAATAAAAAAAAATTTCAAGTATTCCCATGAATCTTAAGAATTTTTTTTTATTATCTTAAAACCTTTCAAAATCCTTAAGAAGCTTCAAAACTTTATTTCAAAAACTCCAAAAATCTACATTTTGTTTAAAAAATTTTCTGAATCTTTTCAAATTTTAGATTATTTTTGAATTTTTTCAAAAAATCTTTATCTTTCACATGTTCGAATTTTTCCTATTTTTTTAATCCTGAAAAATAAAACAAATTACTTTAGGATCTTGCAGATTCATTTTTTAATTATTTTGGAGATCTTTTAAAATCTTTTTGAATATTCCCTTGAAATTAATTTTTTTAAATAAAAAATCATTTTTAATTTTCCTAGGAATCTTAATCAATTTTTGTACTATTTCAAGAACTTTTCAAAAAGCTTCTGTATTTAAAATCTTTAAAAAACTACATTTTGTTTAAAAGTGCTTAAATCTTTTCAAGTTTTAAATTATTTTTTAATCTTTTCAAACATTTTAAATATCACTTAAACTTACTCGATTTTTTTTTCTAAATTAATAATTGTTCAATTGTTAATTATTCATAAAAATTTGTTTTTAAATATTTTAAAATAGTACCTTAAAATTAATTTTTTAAAATAAAAAATCATGAAAAATTTTCCCAGGAATTTTCAGACATATTTTTTATTATTTTAAAACCTTTCAAAATCCTTAAAAAGCTTCAAAGTACTATTTTAAAATCTTCAAAAATCGACTTTTCGTTTTATTTTTTTCAAAATTGTAATTATCTCTGAAAATTTTTTAAAGCTTGTAAATATCTTTTTCAATTATTCGAATTTTTCCTAAAATTGTTAGAAAATCATGACAAATTAGCTTGAAAGCTTCCAGATTCTTTTTTGACAATTTTGGAAAAGCTTCAAAAATCTACACTCTATGAAATTCTTACGATACAAGGCTTTTTATTTCAAACAATTCAGTTTAAAGTATTTAATTTTGAATATTTCATTTATAGTTTTTGATTTTAAATAAACAATCAAATATTGCTAAATATTATAAAATTGTTTTTTTTCTTAGTTACAAATTTTGTAAATGATTGGGTTGAAAATTTAATTAATCATAAAAGTGTTTAATTATGAATCTATTAATTTGAAATTATTTTTAAATTAAAAATAGTATATAAAGTTTCAATCGGACGTTTACATTCCTTTAACTGTCAAGGCTTTCGAATTGAAATTGTTTAATTTTCAACGTTAAATTCTGTGAATTGCTTCATTTTCAACAAATTCAGAATCATCTTGTAAAATTAATTATTGTTCAATTTTGAATACTCGAACTACCGTTCAATTTTAAAAAGCATTAATTAATTTATATTTAGAGTTGACAAAATTAAACTGTTTTGAAGAAAAAAATGTTCATTGAAAATTAATTCGCTTAAAGGAAAATTTAACTGCTCTATTTTTGGTTAAAATTGATCTTTATAGTTTAAAAATTGAACTATTGAGTTTCAAAAATTTAGAAACGAAAAGAATATAAATTAAAAATTAATCAAATAAAATTTGGACTAACATCTTCTCTATTATTCAAACTATTTAGTTGAAAATTTACACAATTTGATGAAAATTCGTCTTTTTATATAGAAATTTAATCTTCTTGGTTGAAAATTCAACTATTTGGTTAAAAATGTATGTAATTTGTTGAAAATTCCTATTTTTAGTTGTAAACGTAACTGTTTGAAAAAATAACTGTTTTGTGATAAGCTTATCTTTTTGTTTAAAAATGCAACCGTTTAGTGGAAAATTAATCTGATTTGGTTGACGATTCAACTATTTTATGGAAATTCGTCATTTTTAGTTCAACGTAACTGTTTTTGATTTACAATGAAAATAATTCCTTGGTTTAAATATCAACTATTATATTTTTTGTTTTGAATTCATATTTTTTGACCAAAAAAATGTGAAATAGTGTCGATAGTGTGGTGAGTCCGAGGCCTGAAAATCTTAACTTCCAAGTCTAATTAAAATATATCGAGTTCAAAATATTCTTACGTGTATACTGAGAACTGGTACATCGAGAGAAACCAATAGTTCATGATGATGTTTCGTAGACAAACAAGAACTGAAGAGAACGATCACTTTCCTTTTCTTGTTCTTTTCGAGAAAATTAAGCAAAAAATGAAAGCGTTTTTCACTTGGTGCCAAAACGTATCCTTCTTCTAAACCCTCGATTATTTCTTCCTTCTTTTCGTCCTCAATATTCAAGAAAACTGGATTTTTTTGCATAGTCAAAGCGACTAATTTTTCTCTTTGGCTATCTTCTTTTAAAAAGAAAACAGATTGCCTTTTTTCTGGAATGTAATGAATAATAAAATACAAAAATAAGTAATAATAGATAAAATAAAGAAACTTAATAAAAAAAGAGAAGACAACGAACTAACGTGGCAAAATATTGATAATCTGCTTCAAATTATGTTCAGACCCAGTCTCAAGAATTCGATCAGCTTCGTCTAGAATAAGACACTGCAGGTTTTTGTAAATAAAATTTGGTGTATTTTGAAGATGGTAAAGCAATCTTCCGGGAGTGGCAATGATGATATTGGCGCCGCGGGATAATTTTTGTGCTTCGGTCTTTCGATCAGAACCGTCGATTAATAAAGCGGAAGTGTATTCTTGGTAGGTTAATAATTCTTTTAAAACCCCAAAAGTTTGGAGTGATAATTCACGGGTTGGGGTTATTATTATACATCCAGTTCCTGCAATAAATTTAATAATACGATGATATTTAAAGAAAATGGATAATTAATTAATTACGTCAAAGAATGTTTACCATCTCTTGAGACAATCTTCATTTTTTTCATCAATTCTATGGCAGGAATTAGAAAAGCAAGTGCTTTTCCTGAGCTAGATTTCGCTGTTCCGACAAGATCTTTGCCTTCAAGTAAAGGTGGAACAGAAAGTGCTTGTATTTTTGTCATATTAATGAATCCCATTTCATCAATTGCTTTTAGGGTATTTCCACATACTTTGCCATTTAGGGCGGAAAAGGGAGAATTTTCCAACAATTCTAAACCAGTAGATGCTGCAAAATATTATTTCAGAAAGAAATTAGTTTTTATCAGTTTTTACTTAGTTTTGGGCCGTTCAAAATTTTCGTCAGACTTCCGCGGGGGGATTTTATTTTAGAAGTGTTTTGGTTAAAAATTGTAATATTTGGTTGAAGATCTAACTATTTTGTGGAAAATTTGTTCTTTTTTATTGAAAATTATTTTTTTCTAACAGCAAATTTAACTATTCCATTACTGGTTTAAAATTGATCGATTTTAGTTGAAAATTCAATAATTTGGTTGAAAATATATGTATTTTGTTGTTTTGTCTTTTTTGGTAGGGAATTAATTTTCTTCATTAAAAATTTAACTACTTGGTTAAATGTTAAACTAGTTTCTTGAAAATTCATTTTATCAGTTGAAGATCCATCTCTTTGGTTGGAAATTATAATATATATAAATATATTAATTATATTATATATATATATATAATATAATTATATAATTATAATATTTTGATGAAACAACGTTTTTTTATTAAAATTAATTTCTTTAATTGAAAATTTAACTATATTATTATTGGTTGAAAATTGATAGTTTTTAGTTGAAAATGTATGTATTTTGTTGTAAATTTGACTTTTTTGGTAGAAAATTAATCTTCTTGATTGCAAAATCAACTGCTAGGCTGAAAGTTGAACTAAATTGTTGAAAATACATGTTATTAGTTGAAGATCCATCTCTTTGGTTGAGAATTAAACAATTTTCTTGAAAATTCGTTTTTATTTGGTTGAAAATTATTCTTTTTTTCAACTGAAAAGTTAACTGCTCCATCTTTGGTTAAAAATATATCGTTTATAGTTTAAAATTCAACTATTTGGTTGAAAATTCAACTGTTTTGCTGAAAATTTCTCTTTTTGGCTTAAAAATTCAAATGTTTTGTTGAATATCCGTCTTTATGGTTTCAAAATTCTTTAATTTTCGTAGAAAATTCAACTATTTGTTTGAAAATTAACTGTTTGCTTCAAAATCCATATTTTCCGGTTGAAAATTCATTTTTCTTGAGAATTCCTTTTTGGTTTCAAAATTCAGCAATTTAGTTGAGTTTTTTTTCTCTGTTGACTGAAGAATGTTTCCTGCTTGAAAATTTATCTCTTTTTTGTAGAAAATTCGTCTTTTGGTTTTTGAAAATTCATCTCTTTTGGGAAAAATGTTACATATATTTGGATTAAAAATGCAACTGTTTCGTTAAAAATTAATCTGTTTTGGTTAGGCATTCAAATCTATTGTTGAAAATTCATCTTTTTGCGGTTGGATTCAACTCTTTTTAATTTAAAATAAAAATATTTTTTCGTTGAAATATCAACTATTACATTTTTCGTTGAGAATTCATCTTTTTGCTTAAAATCGTTTGTTTTTTTATTTAAAATTAAATTTTTTTTTTGTATGAAATATCGACTATTATATTTTTTGTCAAGAATTAATCTTTTGTTTATTGAAAATTGCACAATTTGGTTAAAAATGTATGTATTTCTTTGTCCAAAAATTCGATTATTTGGTTAAAAATTCAACTATTTAGTTAAAAATGAAGTTGTTTGTGGTTTAAGCGAATTATTTTTTGTTTGTAAATTCGACCATTAGGTTGAAAATTCATCTTTAAAGGTAAAAATTTCAACTATTTGGTTAAAAATTCGTCTCCTTTGCTTGAAAGTTGACCTATTTGGTTGTAAATACAAGTGTTTGGTATAAACCTAATTTTTTTATTTGTTGAAAATTTAATCATTTCATTGAAAAATCTTCGCTGTGGTTAAAAATTAATCTTTTTGGGATGAAAAGTCGACTGTTTTCTAAAAAAAAAAATCGTTTTTGAACGGCCCCTTTAAATAAGATCTTGAATACAAGTATTTTGATGTAAAACTTACAATCGCAATTAACTTCCTCAGTAGTATTTTCTTTTGCGTTGGAATTTAAAGATTCTTTTTTATTCACCTTTTTTTTCTTTCCTGTTAGAAATAAAAACACATAGCGATAATTAATAAAGCTGAAAATTAATAAAACTGAAAATTGGCAAAGATTCAGATTAATGGACTGTAGAGTAATTATATTATTGAAAACACTTACTTTTAATCGTTTCATCTCCTGCAGATTTTCTCTTAAGTTCGCCCTTGCTAACCATTTTTATAAATTCTGAAAAAAGTCCTTCGTCTTCTCTATTTTAATTTTGCTGTAAAGAAAGAATGTATTCGCTATTAACTGAATTGCATAGGGCTTTTTCTGGGGGAGGGGCCCAGAAAATCTTACGAATCTATACTTGGGGGGGGGGGGGGATTTCTTACGTAAGTTGGGTTCTTTAACTCAAAAAGATCAATTTTTAAACAATTAGCTGAATTTTAAACTAAGAATGAGCAGTTTCCAACCAAAAATGGAATAATTAATTTTTCAGTTAAAAAATTAATATTCCACACAGAAAAAAAACAGATTTATTTTTAAAACAAATTCAATTTAACTTTTAACCAAGTAGTTTTCTTTTGAACCAAAAAGATGAATTTTCAACTAAATAATATTTGAATTATCAACTACAAAAAGACACATTTTCAAACAAATAAATGAATTTTGAAATAAAAAAGATCAAGTTTCAACCAAAAATTTAATAGTTGAATTAAAAAAAAAAGAAGAATTTTAATCTGAAATGATCAATCTCTAACTGGAATAGTTAATTTTTCAACAAAAAATATGAATTCTCAACCAATTGCATTTTCCAACGAAAAAAAATTATTTGCAACAAAAACAAAACTAATTTTCAAAAAATAGTTAGATTTTCAAACAAAGTAATGAATTTTCAATAAGGATGATGAGTCTCTAACTAGAATCATCAAATTTCCAACAAAAAGATTAATTTTCAACCCAGAAGATTAATTTCTACCAAAAAGACGATTTTTCCAAAAAATACATTAATTATCAATCAAACAGTTGATTTTTTTAACTCAAAAAGATAAATTTTCAAACAATTAGCTGAATTTTAAACTAAAAATGATCTGTTTTCAACCAAAAATGGAATAATTAAATTTTCAGTTAAAAAATTAATATTCCACACAAAAAAAACAGATTTATTTTTAAAACAAATTTGATTCAACTTTCAACCAAGTAGTCTTATTTTG
>CAKNYM010052215.1:68513-134749 GCA_932195095.1 Andricus curvator | reverse complement strand
ATGAATTTTCAACGAGATACTTGAATTTTCAACTAAAACCGATCAATTTTCAACCAAAAACAGAATACTTGAAATTTCACTTAAAAATTGATTTTGAACAAAACAAAAAAACGAATTTTCAACAAAATAGTTCAATACCCGTAATATAAAGCTACTTTTACAAATGAAGAATTATTGTTATTCGATTTAATATTGCAATTTACAAAAATTAAGCACGTTCTCGAAAAAATTCCCTGACTTTAAAAGAAATTCCCTGACATTTCCAGGTTTTTCCAGGTATATAAAAATTCCCTGACAATTCCAGGTTTTCCAGGTAGGGTAGACACCCTGCTTATTTTTAAATCTCTTAAAACTCATTAAAAACTGTGAAAATACTGGAAATTACTTCAAATCTTGAAATTCCCATAAAAATCCTTAATATTCCTTTACAATCGTTTTTTTTTAAATCTTTAAAAACGGTGGAAATCGTTCCAAATCTCTTGAAAACCCTTACAATATATTAAAATCAATTAAAATTCCTCGGAATCGCTTAAAAGCCTTGAACGTCCGTAAAATATTTCGAAAATCTTGCGAGATCTCTTGAAATCTTTGAAATCCGTTCAAAAATAATTTAAATCTTTAAAAACGGTGGAAGTCTTTCCAAACTTATTGAAATTCCTTACAATATATTAAAATCAATTCAAATTCTTTGAAATCCCTTAAAATCCTTTATAATATTCGGAAATCCTTAACGAAAAAAAATCCTTGAAATACCTACTCTTATGTAATCCCCTAAAATTCGTGAATACAATTTGAAATCTTTTGAAATCTCTTAAAAGCCTTTGAAACACCGTGAAATCATCGCAACCCCTTAAGATCTCTTAAAGTCCCTTAAAATCCATTAAAATCTCTCAAAATCCTTTGAAATTATCTGAAATCTTATGAAATTTCTTTATATCCCTCAAAACCTTTGAAATTCCATCAGAATCCCCTGTTATCTGAAATCGTTTAAAATTCTTTGAAATCCAGTGCCTTTTTTTGAAATCTCTTAATACCTTTTAAATCCCGTGAAAACCCTTGAAATCGCTTGAAATCTTCAAAGTCCCATAAAAATCCCTTATAATCCTTTAAAATCGATTAAAACCCTTGAAAGTCTGTGAAATATTCCAAAATCTTATAAGATCTCTCGGAATCCATTTAAAACTTATTAAAATTTTTAAAAACGGTGGTGATCTTTCCGAATCTCTTGAAATCCCTTACAATGTGTTAAAATAAATTATAATTTTCGAAATTGCATAAGATCCTTTATAATATTTGGAAATACTTCAGGGAAAAAATTCATAAAATTCCTAATCTTACGAAATCATCTAAAATACGTGGATATACTTTGGACTCTTTTGAAATCTCTTAAAAGCCTTTAAAATTCCGTGAAATCCTAGAAATCCCTTTACCTGAAATGTTATAAAATCTCTTTAAATCCTTATAAAACTTTAAAATTCCATTAAAATCCCTTGTTATCCTTCAAATTTCGTGAAAATACTTCGGTATCACATGAAATCCTTTAAGATCCCGCGACTTGTTTTGAAATATTTCGTAGTCTCTTAAAATCCCTTGAAATCTACTAAAATCTGCGGAAATCGCTCTTAATTCCTTAAAATTCCTCAAAATCCTTCGATATCTCCTGAAATCCGTCGAAACCTATTTAAATGCCTGAAAATCTGATTAAACTCTTTGAAATCCCTAAAAATATTGTAAAATACCTTAAAAATTAGTTTCTCTCTAAAATTGTACTAGTGATTTTTCACGCTCATGAAATCTTTTTAAATCTGTGAAACGTCTCGTAATCCTTTGGATTCGTTTGAAATGCCCTAAAACTTTTCAATGCCTTGAAGTCCTTTGAAATTCCTTAAAATCTCATAAAATCCACAAAAAACTTTGAATATCTCGTTAAATTCCGTAAAATGTTTTCAATTCTTTGAAATATTTTGTAGTTCTTTGAAATGCCATCAAAATTTCCTGTTATCCTTCAAAATTCGTGAAAATACTTCGGAATCACATGAAATACTTTAAAATCCTGCGACTTGTTTTGAAATATTTCGAAGTCTCTTAAAATCCCTTGAAATCTATTAAAATCCATGAAAATTGCTCTTAATTCCTTGATCATCCCTCAAAATCCTTCGATATCTTCTGAAATCCAGTTAAATCTCTGAAAATCTGATTAAAATCCTTTAAATCCTTGTAAAATATGTCTAAAATATGAGTTTCTCTCTGAAATTGTACTAGGTAACGTAACCGTTCGTATTATGAAACAATGTCCGTTTTTATGAGACACTACATTAAAAAATTGAAAATAAAAATAAACAAAGCGCGCAAGGTGACGAAAAAATAATATTTGTGAATATTATCATCTAAATTTATAAACTCACATAAATAAATATTGCTCTGAATCTTTTATATTTTAACAAAAACATTTAAGTATCTGTATTTCACAACATGTTCAAATTGAACAGCCTTAGAAGCAAATGTACTCGGTTTGGTTTTTTTTTGGAAAGTTCTGATAATTTACCATACTTACATATAAAAGTAAGATTGTTTATTTGAAAGCTTTTGAGTTGTAGATTATGTTGGAATTTTTTTATCAATTGCGTTGTGATATTTTTAATAATAATTCTGTTTCACAATACGTACATCGGCTGTTTCAAAGTCCATACTTATGGAACGAAGGGCCGCGTGTTTCATAATCTACGGACCTGCTCGTCTCCATTGTTTTCACCAATTAATGAGACAGCAATTTCGAAACAATTTCGAAGTGAATCTTATCCGTTTTTAATTTTAAAAGTGTCAATTTGAACATTTATCTACACTTAAAATAAAATAAACATTGTACTGAAGCCATACGTTTATTACGATACAGGTTATGAGGTAAGTTAGTTACAAAATTATCCCTACATGTAAACTAACCTATAAAATTCGGCATACTAACGAGTATGCTTTAATAAAATAAACTTAAACTTGTGTTATTAATTTATGAAATATTGATTTTAGGTAAAACATTAGATAACTATAATGGCAGTTGCTAGGAAGAATGGAGAGAAGAGAAAAAAAACTGAATTAAAAAAAGTTAATTTGAAGAAAAGTGCAACGTGTTCGAAAGTTACAAGCAAGACTCATGTATTAGTTAATCATTCAAGAAAAACTAAACAGAATACAGTTAAAAGAAAGAATTATTCTTCTGAAAGTGTTGAGAATGCTTTAAAAGCATTGGATACCGGCATCTCCATCAGAAAAGCTGCTGCTGCGTATGGGATTCCAGTAGCCACACTTGCCAGGAGGAAAAATCATCCTGTTGAATTCAAAACAAAACCAGGACCCGACACAGTTTTATCAGAAGCTATTGAGCAAGATATAGTTAAGTGGATTCTCTACAAGGCTGAACGAGGCCAGCCAGTTACTAAAAATGAACTTCTTGATTCTGTGCAGTTTTATGTGAAAATGAGGGGAATACCCACACCGTTTCTTGACAACCGTCCTGGGCGACATTGGTTTGAAGGGTTTAAGAAACGTCATTCCAACATAAGTACCAGAAAACCACAGCCTTTGAGCCTCAGCAGAGCAAGTGTTACTCGAGAAGATTTGCAAAAGTGGTTTGGTGAGCAAGAAAAGTTTTTAGAAAAGAAGAGTTTATTGCACATTCCTTCAAGCAGAATTTTTAATTGCGATGAATCGAGTATCTTATTATGTCCAGATTCAGATAAAGTAGCAGATGGTATTAAGGAATGTCTTACTGTTCTATTTATGTATAGTGCAGATGGTACTCGTGCTCCACCAATGTTAATGTTCCCCTACAAGGAAGAAGTTTCAAAGAACATTGCTGAGAAAACACCCAGATACTGCGGAATCGGTATCTCAGATACTGGCTGGATGAATGCTGAGACTTTTTATGAATATATTACCAATGTATTCTATCCATGGTTGGTTCAAGAAAAAGTAGAATTCCCAGTGATAATATATTTAGATCACCATTCATCTCATATAACAGTGCCTTTGGTTGGTTTCTGTCGAGACAAGCAGATAGAGTTGATAGGATTGTATCCTAATTGCACACATGTGATGCAACCATTGGACATAGCATTCTTTCATCCTTTTAAGGAAACTTGGAAAAAAACTGTTCCAAAATGGAAACTTCAAAATAACACAATGAAATTAAAAATAGAACATTTTCCTGCCGTTTTGAAAATGGCTCTGGAAAATATGCCGAATGAGAAAGAAGCTATTGTTAGTGGATTTAGAGCATCTGGATTAGCACCGTTTAATCCTAGTGCTGTCGACTATGATCTTTTTCAGACGAGAAAGACGAGTAAGAGTACAAATTTGGGAGAAGAGCAACAAGATTTAGGAAATCTATCAGAGGATCGTACACAGCATTTGCGAAAGTTTGAAGACAACATTTCGGCTGAATTGCTTGAAGAATTTAAACATGCTTCGTTGACTGGTCGATGGACTGGAGATGTAGAAAAGAAGGCATTGTATGAGTACTGGCTTCAGATAAGAGACACGACTACGGGTACACGTTCATGAAGTTCCATTTTTAACTTTTTCTATCTTTTTAAATTTTTACTAAACCTAAATTACCCGCAGCAGGAATAGCTGATGAATGGCGGAACTACAATATGGAAAAAGAAAGAGAAGAAAAACTTGCCAAGAAAAATTAACTTCAAGACAAAAAAATATAAATTATAGCAGAGGAAAAGCAGATCTTATCACAGAAAATGAAAGAAATAGCACAACAAATCAAGCAAGAAACCAAATAATATAAGCAGCTATCACAAAGGCTCTTTATATTTTTATATTGTTGAATTAATAACTAAAATGTATTACCAAATTGTGATTTTTGTTTCTAGAAATAAATGATTTATTTATTGTTTATAAAAAGATCAATAAAGCACAAAAAGTAGAAAAGTTGATTATTTTCCGATTTTAATTACCCGTTTCATAATACGGACATAGCACATGAGACACCTGGGACATGATTCTAAAACGGTGTCTCATAATATGGACACGGTGATTACTGCCATTTTTCCTTTAAATAATTTTGGTTTAATCTTATTTGTATGAACTCACTTGGCTAATACTTTGGAAAGGGTCAAAATTTCAAATAATGTAAAGATTTTTAATATTTGAACTAATATTTATTTTAAAAAATCAAATATATCTAGCCTGTCATCAACATCTGTCTCATAATACGGCCGGTTACCTTAATTTCCTCACACTCTAAATCTTTTTAAATCATCTGCAATCTATGATACCTTTCGTAATTTTTAGAATCGTTTGAAATACCCTAAAACTTTTGTAATCCCTTGAAATCTTTTGAAATTCCTTGAGATCTCATAACATCCATAAAAAGCTTTGAAATCTCGTTAAATTCCGTAAAAAAAATTAATTCTTTAAAATACCTTGTAGCTCTTTGAAAAATATCTCAAAATCCCTTGTAATCTGTTGAAATACTTTCAAATAAATGAGGGGGGGGGGGGGGCTCATAAGAATCTTACGAATTCATAAAGTAACAAAATTATCATTTTATTTCCATAATTTAATAATTTGCTCTTTGCTTAATTGCGAAACTTTTCCATACAGTGGCATTTAAATAAATAAACGAAATAATAATTTATTTAAATTGCTTGTTTGAATACATTATTTTTAAATTGTCCAAAATATTTAATCTGAAATTTGTGGAATAAAACTGTTCGATTTCGAATAATTTCTAGAGACTGTAAAGGATTCTTAAAGTATTCTATGCATTTTAACTGATTTAAGGAGATTTCAATTCGGATTTTAAGGGATTTCGGACCGATTTAAGAAATTATAAAGAATTTTATGGGATTTCGAGAGATTTAAAAACATTTCAAGCGATTTCAAATAATTTCTAGAGACTGTAAAGAATTTTTAGAAATTTTACAGACTTTTACACAAGATTTCAATACGGATTTTAACGGATTTCGGACCAATTTAAGAGATTAGAAAATTTTTTATGGGATTTCAAGGGATTTACAAATATTTCAAGCGACTTCAAATCATTTCTAGAGACCGTAAAACAAATTTATTCAAACAAATTTATAGGATTTCACGGGCTTTCAAAAATTGTCAATTGATTATAATGGATGAAAAAAATGGTTTCTAAGTATTTGAAATTATTTAAAGGGATTTTATGGGGTGTCGAGAAATTTGTAGGATTTCATGCACTTTCAGAAGATTTCAAGGCATTTTAAGAAAATTTAAATGGTTTAAAAATATGTCAGAATATTTCAAGATTGTCCAATCCTCATTTAATACTAATGTAGGGCATAAATATTCGAAGATAAATATTTATTTGTATTGTTTTATATGTTTTGTAGCCAGTCAACCGTTACACAGTGAGGCAAAAAAAGGTCTGTGGACAGGTTGATATTCTGAAGCGATTTCTCAACCGATAAAAAATTCTCAAGCGATAAAAAAATAAATCTGTCACAGCCGATGTCGAAGAAAGTTTTTTATTTTTTTTTATTTAATAACAAAAATGTTTTAAATTAAATTTTTTGTAGAAGGGTACCGGTTTTTGAGAAATTCTTGAATTCAATTCGCAATACCTAGAATCAATGAAGCAACTATATAAAAAAGTGATCTAATAGCTTAGCGATTGTTTAAAAATTTTACTGAATTTGTTATGAACATAATTTATAGACAAAAACCGTTTTACTTTTAAATTCATGAAAGATAATTAACCATTTGTTATGTACTGTCTGGCTATTTTTAGAGGTAAAAACATTGTTTTTTTTTCAACGCAATGAAGTGTAAATAACTAATTTCTAGACCTTTAGGGAGCTTACAAAATAATCAACCATTTTCATTGTTGACAAGAATTTTTTAGGCATTTTAAGGCATTTGTTTAGGCATTGTTTAAGAAAAAAATCGAATTTCTTTAAGCTTAAGGTATTAGCAGCCTGTTATTTAGTAATGGCTCTGTGCTATCGATCGATAATAATTGATAATTTTTTGAACAAACTTAATTAACAAATGCATTTTTTGGCTATGTCTAAAGGTAATAACTTTGTTTTTTCAACGTAACGAACTGTTAGGAACTAATTTTTAAAGTTTTTTTTTTGATTCGATAACGATCACTATTGTTATTGTCATTAATAATTTTATTCTACAAATGTAAAAGTTTAAAAATGAGTTATAAAAGTTATTAACAGTTGGTTATCGATCGATAGTATAGAGCCATTACTAAATAAAAGGCTGATAATACCTTAAAGAAATGCATTTGTTTTTCCTTAAAAAATTCCTAAAATGATCAAAACTTGCTTAAAAAAAATGTTTTTAACAATGAAAATTATTGCCTGTCATGAAAGCTCCCTAAAGGTCTAGAAATTAGTTACTTACACTTCATTACATTGAAAAAACCAAGTGTTTACCTCTAGAAATAGCCAGAGAATGCATTTGTTAATTAAATTTGTTTAAACAATCATCAATTGTTATTCGATGATTAAATCTGATAAGTAAGCGATATTTCCGTATAATTTTTGGCCGATTCAGTAGAAAAAACTTGATTTATTTCATCATAAATACCTGCTGTGTATAATTGTTCATAAAATTTGTTTATAAAATAACAAATTATTTATTATCTTTCAAGAATTCAATTAAAAAATGGTTCTTGAATAACAAATTTTCTTTGCTTGCAAATTTAACTATTTTGTTGAAAGTTCATCTTTTTGGTTTGAAAATTCATCTCTTCCCGTGGAAATTTCACCTTTTTTGGTTAAAAATTAATCTGCTTCGCTTGAAAATAAACTTTTTTTTGTTAAAAATTCAACTGTTTTCTAGAAACTTCATATTTTCGTCTAAAAAATTCAACAATCTGGTAGAAAATTTAACTATTTGGTTGCAAATTTTTGTATTTTGTTGAAAATTCGCCTTTCTTGGTAGAAAATAAATTTTTTTGGTTAACAATGCAACTGTTTGCTTAAAAATTATTATGTTTTAGTTGAGGATTCAAGTATTTTGTTGAAAATTCGTTTTCATTGGTTAAATCCAATTAATTTTTATTTGAAATTAAATTTTTTATTGAAATATCAATTATTAAATTTTTCGATAAAAACTTATCTTTTTAGGTTCAAAATTCAACTCCTTATTTGAAAGTTGAACTAATTTCTTAAAAATTAACTTTTTTGTTGAAAATTCACATTCTGCAGTTGAAAATTCAACAATTTGGTAGAAAATTCAACTACTTGATACAAAATTCAACTGTTTTGTAGAATCTATTCCATCTTTGGTTAAAAACTTACCTTTTTTAGTTTCAAAATTGAACAATTTTGATAAAATTGGTTAGAAACGAAAAGAATATAAACTAAAAAATAATCAAATAAAATTTATACTAATCACATCCATTTCTCAAACTACTGAGTGGAAAATTTATGTAATTTGTTGAAAATTCATTTTATGGTTTAAAAATGCAACTGCCTGGTTAAAAATGAATCTGTTTCGGTTGAAAATACACTGTTTTGTTGAAAATTCAACTGTTTTCTACAAAATTCCTATTTTCGGTAGACAATTTAATTATTTGTTTGAAATTTTTTAAATTTGATTGAAAATTCGCCTTTTTTGGTAGAAAATCAATGT
The DNA here is from genome assembly GCA_932195095.1 of Andricus curvator. Taxonomy (NCBI): domain Eukaryota; kingdom Metazoa; phylum Arthropoda; class Insecta; order Hymenoptera; family Cynipidae; genus Andricus; species Andricus curvator. The sequence continues at coordinate 126,118 of CAKNYM010052215.1, read as the reverse complement.
TTTATTGTTAAAAATGAAACTGTTTGGTTGAAAATTAATCTGTTTTAGGTCAGATTTAAGTATTTTGCTGAAAATTGATTTTTGCTTGTTAAATACAGCTCTTTTTTATTTTAAATTAAAATATTATTTTATTGAGATATCAACTACTAAATTTTTCGTTGAAAATTCAATTCTGTGGTTAAAAGTTGGACTACGCTTTCTTCAAAAATCATTTTTTTTTTGTTGCAGCTTAATAATCTTAGCCGAAAATACATTTTTTTTGTTAAAAATTAATTTCTAAACTGAAAATTTAACTATTTTCTTCAAAGTTCAAGTGATTAGTTTAAAATTAACTTTTTTGTTGAAAGTTCATATACTGCAGTTGAAAATTCAAATTCTGCTATTGAAACATCAAGAATCTGGTAGAAAAATGCAAGTACTTGGTACAAAATTAAACTGTTTTTTAGAATATTCGTTTTTTTATTGAAAATTAATTCTCTTAAATGGAAATTTAACTACTCCATTTTTGGTTGAAAACTTAACTTTTTTAGTTTCAAAATTGAACAATTTAGTGAAAAATGGTGAGAAACAATTTTAAACTAAAAATTAATCAAATAATATTTGGACTAACATCACATCGATTGTTTAAACTACTGAGTTGAAAATGTATGTGATTTGTTGAAACTTCATCTTTTTGGTTTGAAAATGCAACTGTCTGATTAAAAATGAATCTGTTTGGGTTAGAAATAAACTTTTTTGTTGAAAGTTCCGCTATTTTGTACAAAACTCTTATTTTTGGGTCGAAAATTTAATTATTTGGTTGAAATTTTTTGAATTTTATTGAAAATTCGTCTTTTTTTGGCAGAAAATGAATTTTTGTTTTTAAAAATGCAACTGTTTGGTTAAAATTTAATCGGTTTTAGTTGAGGAATCAAGTATTTTGTTGAAAATTGATTTTTGCTGGTTACATCCAGCTCTTTTTTATTTTAAATAAAAATCTTGTTTTGTTGAGATATCAACTATTAAATTTTTCGTTGAAAATCAACTCATTGGTTGAAAGTTGAACTATACTTTCCTAAAAAATTATTTTTTGGGTTAAAAATTCAACTGCTTTGTAGAAAATTCGTGTCTTTGGCTTGAAAATTCAACAATATGGTAGAAAATTCAACTACTTAGTACACAATTAAACTGTTTTGTAGAATATTCGTCTTTTTTGTACTGAAAATTAATTCTCTTAAATGGAAGTTTAACTACTCCATTTTCGGTTAAAAACTTATCTTTTTTAGTCTAAAAACAAAAAAATTTAGTTGAAAATGGTTAGAAAAAAATATATATATAAACTAAGCATTAATCAAATGAAATTTTGACTGACATGACATCCATTCTTCAAACTATGGAGTTGAAAATTCATCTAATTTGTTGAAATTTCCTCTTTGTTGGTAGAAAATTAGTCTTCTTGGTTGAAAATTCAACTCTTTGGTTCAAAATTTATATATTTTCTTGATCATTCATCGTTTTTGGTAGAAAATTAATCTTCTGTGTTGAAAATTTATCAGAATTTATCTATTTGGTTAAAAATTCAACTGTTTTGTAGAAAACTCATATTTTTAGTTTAAAATGCAACTGTTTGGTTGAAAATTAATTTGTTTTGGTTAAGGATTCAACTATTTTGTTGAAAATTCGTCCTTTTTGGTTCAATTTAACTGTTTTTTATTAAAAGTAAAAACCTTTTCTCGATTAAAACATCAAGCTTATTATTTTAGCAAATTAGCGAAGTATTTAAAAAATATTTTTCAGGGAAAAGTAAAGAAATAGTGGCACTAGCGAACAAATTGTGATAAAATAGTGCCTTTAGTGTCATTTAAATCATTTCACAAAGATAAAAGATAAAAACATACACATTTTGAGGTTAGTATTTCAAGAAAGTGCACTAACAAGCGGCGCAAAAAATGCAAATACGAATATAAAATAAAAAAAATGCAGTAATTTCACGAAATAAAATAAAAAACTATGAAGTCCATTAACTTAAAACTAATTAATATAATTCGTTATTAAATCATTTATATATTTAAAAAAAAACTTACCCTAAACGAGATAAACACAACACGCACGTGTATATGCCAAAGTATCACTTGAAGTGAGTACTGAGTACTCCCTTTCTTCAAGGCCACGATCGAAATTCGATTATTATCGATTTAAAAGCCGCGTTTAAAAATCCCGAAATCCCCAAAGATCTATTTGGTTTGTGACTCACTTTACAGTGGAAAATTTTTAAGCACGATTTTTCTTTGAATTGAAAAGCTCTGTTGAAGTTTCTTTAATTTTACTTCGCAAAGTAAATATACTTAAACAAGGTAAGTCAATTATTGCTGTAAATCTTCCTGAATAATCTTTAAAACCAAAAATCATCACCCGGTAGACTCGGTACTGTTGCCGGTATTTATTTGTTTTTCGTTATGATAATACGTCTGATATTTCTCTTTATCCTGCACGCATTAGACTTTTATCAATGTTGGTTCTTTGATTTTAAAACAGAATCGCATGATTTCTGATTTTTCCCAGGGTGTTCTACATTTCTTTTTCCATCATTCGGTTATTTCCGGCGTCTTCTTATACAACCCGCGTTTCGCGTTTCGATTATTCTGATAGCGGCTTTTTGTGTGCGTCGTCGGCCATTTGTGTAATTTGTGATTTTGTGCTTGTGAACGTGAAACAATTTGATAATTAAAACTTCAGTATTATTATTTATTTATCTACGAGTGTAACTAAAAAGCACGCTCAACGTAAGAGTATTCGTTTTTATAAATGAATTGCGGAGTCTGTCGAGAAAATCGAAAAGCTTTCAACTTTACCCGAGAAACCTAACCTCCAAACCTGAAACGCAAGTTAGTTTATTTCATTTTTACCGAGATTTTCATCTTATATTAAAAGCTTCTGGGAGTCTTTCATTTTTGTATATTTTACTTGCATTCTATTATTCTTAGGGTCTGTTTCAGTTGTTTTAATCGGAAAATTAGAAAATAGATATAGCATGATAGTTGATAGTTGTACGAAATTCTAGGAAAATGTGTTGAATGGATGAATGGCATCAAATTGAGTAATGATTAAATAATGTTTAGGTGTCCTTGAAAAGTCAGTTTTCAAGATTTTCCCTTTAGTTTGGTTTATAATTCGTTAATCAATTGAGTTATATATTTTGGGTTGTATTAGCATCTTTTTCTTGCTTTATTGTTTTGGCAGTTTACACATTTGTGTCTTTTCAACAAATACACGTGCAAACTAGTTTAGAAATTAAATCTTTATTATTCAAATTTTGTATTGTAAGTTTAAAGTGGTTTAAATACAACAATTTACAATATAATAACAGATCTCGGACTTACGCCAGCCAGTGAGAAAAAATTACTTTTGGTTCAAAATAACATACAGCACACAGATATTGTGCGATTAAGACAACAAAATTTCAATAAAACTCTGATAAAATTTCTATGAAAGTTGTCCCTTTTTTTTATTAATTTTTTTTATGAATAAACGAATATGACGAAAAAAATTGCAATTTTTTCTGTTTGGCGTACACGGTTCTCGTCAATAATAGGAAAATTGTTGTAATGGTCTACATTTCGTATAGATTTACATTAGATAAAGATACTACAGCATGATACAATAAATAAAACAAAATTTTTATGAACAAATTATTTGTTGAAAATGTGTTTTCTATCATTTTGAATAATTTTACGTTTTTTAAAGTTATATTGCAAGAAATTTGGATGGGAACAATATTATAATGAAGAAAATTTCTTTTAAGATTATTCATGTTAATATTATAAACAAAATTAATAAGCAAATGCATAATTCGGGCATTTGTCATTGTGTTCTACAATGCCAGTCCTGTTAGTTGGAAACTTCATGATAAGTTTTGCAACATTTATAATTAGTTGATAAATTTGATGTTTTTTTAAAACCAATTCGATAAACAAATGCATTATTCGGGCATCTGTCAACGGGAAAATGAGTTTTTTTCGATGTCAGTCCTTCTAATTAGTAACTTGATGATAATTTCAGAAAAATTCATAATAAATTGATTAACTTTATGTTTTTTTTAACAAATTTAATAAACAAATGTATTATTCAGGAATTTTTCGACAGAAAAACTCGTTTTTTTCAATATCAGTCCTTTTAGTTTTAGTTTCTTATTACTTTCATTGTTTTAATAAGGCCCAAATAATGCATTTGTTTATTAAATTTATTTTAAAAAATCGTGCAATTCATCAACTAAGTATGAGTGTTGATTTGGATGAAAATAATATTATAATGGAGAACATTTCTCTTGAGATTACTTGTCCTTTCAATTGGAAACTTCACGATAATTTCAGCAACATTAATGTTTTTTTATAAATTTTGTGATTTTTTTTAAACAAAAATTTAATAGACAAATGCATTATTAAGGCATTTGTCGACGGACAAAATTTCTATAGAATTTAAAGCGTTTACAAAAATCGGAGTTTTTCAGAGTTTTCAGGGGATTTCAACATAATTCTTAGTAGATTTCAATGATTTCTTTAATAGAGTTAAGTTGATTTCAAGGGATTTCGAATATTTTAGGGGATTTAAAAATATTTGAAGGGATCCAAGAGGCTTTACTAGATTTCATGGTATTTCACAAAATTTCAAATTTGTTGAGGATTTTCAAAAAATTTCGTAGGATTTCAGAAGATCTCAAAGGATTTTAAAAAGTATCCAGGATATCAATGATATTTAAAAGATTTCAAGGGATCCCAACTGATTTCTGTAGACATTTTTATAGGATTTCAAAATAATCATAAGATTTAAAGGTACTTCTACGGATTCCAAGGGGTTTAAAAAGTTTGACGAGTTGTCCAGGAAATTTTAAAAGATTTCAACAGGTTTGAAGAAGTTTAAAAGTATTTTAATTGATTGTTGGGTTTTGAAAAGGTTATATAGGATTTTAAAACTTTTAGAGTATTTTAATAACAAATTCCAAGGGATTTCAGAGAGTTTCAAATATTTCCAGGGATTTTAAGAAATTTCAAGAAGTTTCATCTAATCTAAAAGTTGTCCAAATTTTTGAAGAAATTTGAGGAGATATTACATATTTCAACATAATTTACGGGATTAGAAAAATTCAAGGAATTTTAAAAGGGTATCAAAATTACCAAAGAATTGCAAAGATTTCGAGAGATTTTAGGGAATTCCAAAGAATTCCTAGAGAAATTTAGGGAGTAAATTAAATATTAAAGGACTTCTAGAAATTTCAAGGGATTTCTACGGATTTCATATGGTTTTTTTTGGGTCTCAGAGGATTCCAAAGATTAAAAAAAGGAATTTCATGATATTTCAAAGAATTTCGTAGGATTATCGAATATTTCAACAGACTAAAAAATTCCTGAGGAATTTGAAATGATTTCGTAGGATCTCATCAGATTTCAAGGAATTTTTAAAGTTACAGAATCTCAGGGGATTTCAAGGAATTATTCAATAGTTGAAGGATTCGTAGGATTTCAAAAAAAAATTGAAAGATTCCATAAGATTATAAGGAGTTTCTATAGAATTCAAAGCGTTTACAAAAATTGAAGATTTTGATTAAGATTTTTGTGGGGTTAACAGTGTAACCTGAAATTGTTAAAAAAATTATGAACCTTCAAAATCTAATGATTTTTTTAAAATAAAAATGTAAATTTCCTGTGAAAAAAGGTAATAAAACCGAAAAACGTAAATTGTTGAAAAAATTTTAATATTTGATTTAAAACACCCATGCCGGTGTAAAGCAATAAGGTAACCTAAAATTGTTGAAAATTGGTCATCTTGATGATGATTTTGGTTTAAAAATGCTAATTTCTGGTGAAAAAAGTAACACAACTGAAAGATTTGTAGACATTTTAAGTCCTCGAAAATTTATGATTTTAGATTAACATTTATTTTGAAAATACATAGTTCCAGAGAAAAGCACTAACAAAAAATATGTATAATATTTTCAATAATTTGTCACATAATTTGAAAGGTTTGATTTAATCGCTCAAGAGTATTTAAAAAGATAAATTCTTCTCAATTCGCATAAGGTTTGCTATGATTCTTTCTGTTAAAAGGGATTATTTGTAGACTTAATTAAAAAAATTTCAAATTTTAGATCTAAAATAACTTCAAGTAATGAAAAACCAATCATGTTTTCAACAACAATGATTGCGAGATTTTCGAGATATTTTGTTACACAACATTTTTTTTAGATAGGATTGCACATTACTTTGCCGCAATTTTTCAAAGTGTATGCTACTGTTGACACTATTTTGAACTTCAATAGATACTTGACGTTAAAAATTTGTTTATTTTTTCTAGCATGTCTGAAGATTGGGATAGCGATGGAGAGAATTCCAAGAGGAGTCGTTCGTTCCAGTCCCGAAGTTATACGAATCAGTCTCGTTTTAACGATAGAAGACAACCAGATGGTCGAGGAGGAGGCAGACGTGGAGGTCAAGGAAGAGGCGACAGAGGTGACAGAGGCGACAGACGTGATGACAATAGAAGCCAGTATGGACAACAAAACCAAAACCAGTATGGACAGTCTAATCAGTATGGTCAGCAGAGCCAACAACAATACAGTCAACCGTCTCAACAATATGGCCAGCAGAGACAATACAATTCACAAAATCAGTCCTACCAATCAAACGGGGAAGAGATCGTTTTGCAAATACAAACGCACAGGATTGGAAGGCTTATTGGAAAAGGTGGTTCAAAAATAAGGGAACTTCAGGATGAAAGTTCATGTAGAATCAAGGTAACTATAAAAATATCCGATGAAAAGAGGAATGGAATAGATTTTTTTTTATACGATGAGTGACCACTTGATTTTTGAGGGTACACCAGATTTCAAGATTTTAGAGATTTGGAAGATTTTCAAAGATTTGACAAAGGTGACTTCCCTTTTTCCTCTTTTCTCTTTGAATATACAATATTTTTTATTGCATGGTGAATTCGCTGAAATTAGTAAATGTACGTAAAAATAATGAGATGCATATCTGTATAATATTGAAGCACTTAAATAAATGATTTGTAAATAAATAAAAATTATATCGTAACACAAATATAACTATATAAGTGCAACAAGTTCCAAATGCTGAAAATTATAGCCCATTAAAAAAAAACTTGTAGCTAAAACATTTTAAACCGTTCGAAAAGATATACGCGTGCTAGGCGCACGATTATTTCTTTACGACCCGCATTCTTTGAAATCTAGCCATTTCCGGTAAAAAACGCAAGCTTAACCTGAAATTTTTCACAAAATTGTTATCATTTTTGAAATTGAATCATTTTTTTAAATTAAAAATACCTTTTTTTTCACGAAAAATTGTTCCAAATTGTAAATCTTTATTGATTATTGTTTAAAATAACCTAGAATTGTACACAAATTTTTAATCTTCTTTGAAATCTAATGATTTTTCCCCAAAAAATACCGATTTCCGGTTTTAAAAACGCCAAAATAACTTAAAATTGGTAAAAAGTTGTGAATCTTCTTTGAAATATAATTTTTCTAATTAAAAATACCAATTTTTGACAAAAAACACTAACGCAATCTGAAATTCTTGAAGCTTTTAAATGTTATTATTTTAAACAAAAATCATTGGATTTAAGTCCAATGATTCTATGGTTGAAAATACTTTAAAAAAACGTTAACATAACAGAAAATTGTTCAGACGAATTGTAAATCTTCTTCGAAATCTAATGAAAAATACTTATGTCTGACGAAAAACACTAATATAATCTAAATTGTTAAAACGTTCTAAATCTTGTTCAGATTATAATGATTTTTGTTTGAAAATACCAGTTTTCGATGTAACCAACAACGTAACCTAAAATTGTTGTAAAATTATGAACTTTTAAAATGTAATGATTTTTGTTTAAAATAACTGCTTTCTTGAGAAAACGTTAATATAACCTAAAACTTTAAAAAGTTCCAAATCTTGTTCGAACTATAATGATTTCCGTTGTACAATAAGAATTTTTGGTGTAAAATGCTAACACAACCCAAAATTGTTAAAAGTTGTGAATCTTCTTCGAAATCTATTTTTTATTAGAAATACCAATTTCCAACGAAAAACACTGACATGATTCAAAATAGTTTAAAATATTAAAAATTTTTTTTCAATTCATATATTATTACAGTAAGAACGAAATGACAAATCTTGGAGAAAAAATTTAATTATACTTACCAATGGCAAGATTAATTTATTAATGGTGGTATTTTTCAAAAGAGGAAATAGTCTTTATTATGGAAACGATTTTAAGCATATCAAAATTGTTTATTCATCAAATTTTATTTTTTGTCGGATTTTTGTATATCACCGTGAGTGGATTTCCAACGGCCTAATATACACAATTCTTAAAAATATATTCTTTAATGTTAAAAAATAAATGGTTAATCTTTCTTCTTTTTCGTGAAAAATTACCCTATTTCCCTTTTTTGAGCTTCTTTGCGCTGTGATCCCTGAAGGTTTCAGAAAATTTCACAAAGATTTCAAAAAATTTCACAAAGATTTCAAAAAATTTCACAAAGGTTTCAAAAAATTTCACAAAGATTTCAAAAGAATCTGAAATATTTCACAAAAATTTCAAACGCTATCAAAAGGTAAAACAAAGATTTGACAGATTTCACCAACATTTTAAAGATTCGAAAAGATTTCACATAGATTTAAGAAAATTTCAAAGAATCTCAAAAATTTTCGAAATAAGAAAGAATCCGAAATATTTTCGATTGTTTTCTCTAAAATGAAGGTCGAACTTTATTTTAGAGGTTGTTTGCTTCAGTTTCGTGGATAAATTCTGATAAAAATAATACAGGGTGTCTACCCTACCTGAAAACCCTGAAATTTGCAGGCAATTTTTATATACATGGAAGTTTAACTATTTTTTCGAAAATTTGTTTTTTTTTTGGTTTGAAATGAATTTTTTTAACTGAAAATGTAACTACTTTATTTTTGGTTGAAAATTTAACACTTTTTTGCAATTTTTTGTCTCTCTTGACTGAAAAAGTTTTCTTAGTTGAAAATTCAACTCTTTTTTTTTAAATGAATTTTTTGGTTTATGAAGATTCATCATTTTAATTGAATATTTATCTCTTTGGTTGAAAAATGAGGTATTTTGTTGAAAATTCGTTTTTTCTTTGGCTGAAAATTAATTTTTTGTTACTGAAAATTTAATTATTCCAGTTGAAACTTTAACTATTTTGTTGGAAATTTTTTTATATTTAAACTGAAAATGTAACTCAAGTTGAATGAATTCCAGTTGAATATTCCATAATTTTAGTTAAAAATTTATCTCTGGTTGAATATTATTTTTTTAACTCAAAATTTATCTATTCAATTTTTGGTTGAAAAATTACCTTTTTTAGTTGAAAGCTCGTCTTTTTTTGTAGAAATTAATATTCTTGGTTGAAAATTAATCTTTTTGGTTGAATATTCAATTATTCTAGTTAAATATTGATCATTTTAGTTGAAAATTCATCCTTTTAATTAAAAATTCGACTATTCAACGTTAAAGATTCATTTTAATTCATAAACTCATCAATTTGTTTGAAAATGTAACTTCTTTTTTGAAAATAAGGTTTTTTTTATGAAAATTATTATATTTTTAACTGGTAAATGTAACTATTTCAGTTGAATATTCCATATTTCTTTAGTTTAAAATTCATCTCTTTGGTTGAACATAAATTTTTTTAACGAAAAATTTGACTATTTAATTTTTGGTAGACAATTCATCTTTTTTAGTTGAAAATTCATAAACTTGGTCGAAAATTCGTCTTTTTTTGCAGAAATTATTCTTCTGGGCTGAAAATTAATCTGTTTGGTTGAAAATTCAAATATTCCAGTTAAGGGTTCATAATTTTAGTCGAAACTTCATCCGTTTGGTTGAAAATTAATTTTTTTAACTGAAAATTTAACTATTCCATTATTGTTTGAAAAATGATATTTTTTAGTTCAAAATTAAACTAATTGGTTGAAAATGGATCTTTTTTATTTGAAAATTCAACTATTTGGGTGAGAATTCATGTATTTTGTTGAAAATAATGTTTTTGGTAGAAAATTAATTTGGTTAAAAATTGATGTATCTTGTAAATGCAATATTTTTACTTGACTTGCACTGCATTTTAATTATAAGAAGATAAAATAAAAATTTGTTTGAATTATTATTCAAATTCATGGACTTTCGGGACATAGGTATGAAATGATTAATTATGTTTTTAGTATTATTTAATTAATCAGTGGTGCTACGGTATTAAGGAATATTTTGTAATATAATTTGTAACAGCTTTCTAAATTAAACATATTAATTGAATCTCTAGAAACTGAAAAAAAAACATTATTTATAATAAACTCGCGGAACTGTATAGATATTCCGAGTGGGTTGTTTTGAAAAATGCGAAATATTTGAATGGCTCTGTACTATGAAAAATTATAGCCGAAAAATTTTTGTTTTCTCCAGAATTTGAGTAGACACCCTGTAGTAGTTATATAATGAGCCATTGCAAAGTGCTATTCACGTAAACGTATCCTAATATCGCCAGAATTTTTTTAAAATTTTGTGTTCTTGCATTTATAAGCTTATATGTGCGGAGCAACACATAAGGTTATGCTTTTACTAAAAATAAACATGTATTTTGCTTTTAATTTATAATATTTTGCCACTTAGTGTTACTGAAATGCCGTTTTTGCGCTAAATTAAATGTTCTAACATGAGGATACCGAAGAGGAAGAGCTATTATATGTAATATGTCATTTCAATTCCTTCCAGTAATATATTGAGAAACCCCTTAAAAACTGTCCCGTCGAGCCCCTTCTTACGGTAATCATGATTTTAAATGCATCCTATTTCAACGATTATTTTCAGGTCGACCGCGGAAGGGATAATGATACAGTTCCCGTGACTTTAGAGGGAACTGATGAAGCTCAGAAGAAAGCTAAAGATCTGATCGACGAGCTGATGTCGAATGACATGGGTCCACCTCAGGGTCGTGCACCACGGCCATACGGACGTTCCAGAAGATCAGATTCAAGATCTCCTACGTCCAGGTCTCCCTCCTCCAGATCGCCTCGCTCGTATTCTCCTCGATCAAGAACTGGGCAGTCTCCTCAACGAAGACCAGATTCCTATTCCCAGAATTCCTTCCCTCCTTTGGGTGAGAGTCAATCCCACGGAAGACAGTCCCAGGATCAACAGTCTTATGGAAGACAGTCTCAGGATCAACAGTCTTACGGAAGACAGTCTCAGGATCAACAGTCTTATGGAAGACAGTCACAGGATCAACAGTCTTATGGAAGACAGTCCGAAAGTCAGCAGTCCTCCGGAGGACAGCGATCTTACGGATCTCAATCCAATGATTCTCAGACGAGTCGATCCAGAGATTATAATAACGACAGAAGTAGCAACGATTATAACTCGAGGCGTTCAGATTCCAATAATTATCAGGGATCTAGGTTCCAAAGCTCAGATTCGTCACAAAACACACCAAGTTTCCAACAAACCTCAAGCACGCGAGAGGAGAAGAAGGAAGAAATTGATTTTGATAATTTCGACTGGTCGAAGGCCAATGAATTTTATGTGAGTATGAGCATTATTAGATTACTTCATGATGTTGGATAAAGCAAGGTGCCCGGAGTAAGGGTAAACCTGGAAATCAGGGAAAACTTGGGTTTTTGAACAAACAAAAAAAAACTTGCAAATGTCAGGGAATTTCGGTAAGAGGCACTTTAAATAACTGTCAAGGATAATAATTTTGAAATGTTTATTTCAAATTTTTTTATTCCGTTTATAAAAGATTGTATGTTAAAAATGTTACAAGATTAAGATTCTGGTATTTCAATATTAATCGTCAGGGAAAATTAAAAAGTGGTCAAGGGAAAATCATATAATTTTAAAGCAATTTTATTAATTTTAACCAATTTTAGTTCATAATGCATTGGTCAATTTGATTAATATTTATTGATGTATATAATTCCTGAAAATAAAAAGAGAATTCAACGATCAAAAAAAAAAAAAAGGAAGGGGATTTGGTTGGTTGCCTTCTCATTTTTCTTTCCTCTTTTTTATTTTTGTACAAAGAAACAAATTTTTTGTTTTTAGGAATGGCAATAGGAGCATTTTGTGGTGTTTTTCCAAATGTGATCGTTGAATTCTTGTTTTATTTTCAGGAATTCTATACATTAACTTGATTATTGGACGTTAAATGAGATTTTAAATTTGATTTTAATCTAATTTAAAAATCTTAAATTTTAATATTTATTGTTTCAGTTTGAAGGTTTATTGACATTTTGATAAATTTAATCATAAAAGTTGATTCTATAATTTGTATTTTATGCGTGTTATTTTCTTTAGCTAAAATTGTAATACTATTGAAATTAAAATGTTTAAAATGGTCAAAATCCCAGTTTTCTTCAAATCTTCTTTATTCGAAACAAAATGATACAGATTTTGGTTATTTTTTAAATTAACGTTAATCTCAAATTTAGTTAAAGAAGTTATTCCAATAATATTCTTGTCAGTAATTTATTTGTCTTGTATTTTTTTTTCTGCAGTTATTACCTTCTTACGACTATATTTTTAGTTAAAAGTTTTATTATTCGGTTGAAAATGAACAAATTTGTTTAAAAAGTTGTCCTTTTTGATTGATAAATCAACTGTTTTGTTGAAAATTCGTCTTTTTAAAGTTGAAAATCTAATTATTTTGGTAGAAAATTAATTTTTTGTTGTACATTTATATTCTGATATTGAAAATTTAATTATTTTGTTGAAAATTCGTCTTTTTGGTAGAATCAAAATGTTTTTGATTAAAAATTAAAGTATTTTTGAGTTGAAATATTTACTATCACATTGTTTATTGAAAATTCATATTTTTTGTTTGAAAATTTAACTACTTAGTTGAAGTTTGAACCACTTTGTTATAAAATCATTTTTTTGTTAAAGATTCATCATTTTAGTTGAAAATTCATTTATTTGGTTGAAAATCAAACTATTTTGTTGATAAATATAATTGACCTTTTTTAGTTGAAAATTCGTCTTTTTTGGTAGAAAACTAATCTTTTTTATTTGAAATTTCCTCTTTTTTGGTTGAAAATTTATTTATTTTGTCGAAAATTCAAGTATTTTCTTAAAAAGTCATCTTTTATAGTCGAATATTCAACTGTTTGTTGAACATTCATCCTTTTGTATTTATAAATAATCTTTTTTTTTTGTTGAAAATTTAACTGCCTTCTGAAAAAATTCAATTATTTGGTTGAAAATGAACTTTTTTCGGTTGAAGTTTAATCTTTTTTTTTTTAAAATTCGTCTTTTTAGATTAAAAATGCATCTTCTTTTGTTGAAAATTCCACTTTCTTGTAAAAAAAAATTATTTGGTTGTAAATACAACTGTTTGGTTAAAAATTATTGTTCTTTGTTGAGAATTCAACTATTTGTTTGAAAATGCAACGGTTTTTGGTTGAAGTTTAATCTCTTTTGTTTTAAAATTGGTTAAAAATGCAACTGTTTTTGTTTGAAGTTTAATCTTTATTCTTTGAAAATTCTTCCATTTGGTTGAAAATTCATCTTTGTAGGTTGAAAATTCAACAATTTGGTTAAAAATTCAACTGTTTGGTAGAAAATTTAATTATTTGATTGAAAATTGAACTATTTTGTTAAAAAGTCACCTTTTTTGGTCGAAAATTCAACTGTTTTGTTGAAAATTCGCCCGTCTTGATTGAAATTTGTCTTTAATGGTGGAAAATTAATCTTTTTTTGGTTAAAATAAATTTTTAAATCATAATCTGAAATTGTTTTATTCCGATTATAAAAGATTAAATTTTAAAAATGTTACAAGTTTAAAATGCTGATCTTTAAATATTAATGGTCAGGGAAAGTGAAAAATTGGTTAGAGAGAATTTTGAAAATCAAGTTTTTCGGCCACCCTTGGATAAAGACTCTTAACTACCGATGTTTTAGTTCCCTTTTTGTTATTTTGTTCTGTTTTATTTACAGGAAACCGCCCAAAAGGAGAGGTGGTCGAAATTACCGTCGCTAAAGAAGAACTTTTACGCGGAAGATCCGGAGGTTGCGAACATGTCAGAAGAAGAAGTCGCGCTATTCAGGAAGGAGAATAACAATATTGAGGCAAAGCTTATGTTCCAAGAGGGACAGACGAGCGATTTGAAAGTGCCCAATCCTGTCCAAACCTTCGAGCAAGCCTTTGGCGTAAGTTGAATTCGATAATAAATTAGTGTAGTAAAAGTGAAATTTTAGAAAAATATAAATAAGATAATTATTAACGTTTTTGCAGCCATATCCAGAGATTCTTCAGGAAATTTATAAGGTTGGGTTTGAGAAGCCTTCTCCAATTCAGAGCCAAGCATGGCCTGTTCTTATGAGTGGGATGGATCTGATTGGAATAGCACAAACTGGAACAGGTAGATATCAAGGAACACTTGAAGTTTTTGATTGAACATTTTTTGCAGGTCACACTAATTGACACTTTTTTTGAGCGATGACACTATTTTGCTACTATTTCGAAAAAAGTGACACTGAAGACACTGTTTTCTCTAAATGTCCGCTAATACCACTATTTATGTACTTTTGCTTGAAAAATATTTTTGAACTGCTTCGCTAAGTGGCTAAAATAATATGTCTGCCATCTCAACGTCCATTTTTTTCTGAAATATTAAACTTATCTTATGTAATTTTTGTCGACTAAATTTCTTCCGTGAATTTATTTAGGAGTTATCAAAAAATAACGTTAGACGATTTGGGAGAGGAGGGGGGATGTTCCTGTTTCTTGTGAATTAATAAAGTAGTTCAACTTTCAACCAAGTAGTTCAATTTTCAACAAAAAAACGTGAATTCTTAACAAAAAATGTAATAGTTCATATTTTAACCCAGAAAATATATTCTTTTTTAATAGAAAACGGCTGAATTGAACAAAAAAGGGCGAATTATCAAAAAAATATTTGAATCCTTAACCAAAACAGGTTTTTAACCAAGCAGTTGCATTTTTAATCAAAAAGATGAGCTTTCAACAAAACAGTTAAATTTTTAACCAAATAGTTAAATTTTCAACTAAAACAATGAATTTTTAACAAAATACGTAAATTTTTCACCAAATAGTTGAATTTTCAACCAAGAGATTAATTTACTACCAAAAAGAAGAATTTTCAACAAATTACTTACATTTTCAACTAAATAGGTTGAACAATGAACGTGATGTTAGTCAAAATTTTATTAAATTAACTTCTAGTTCATATTTTTTTCGTTTCGAAATTTTTTTAAAATAAATAGTTGAATTTTTAAACAAAAAATGATAAATTTAGAAAAATGGAGTAGTTAAATTTTCATCCAAGAGAACTAATTTTCAATTTTAAAAAATGAATTTTCTACCAAAAAGTTTAATTTTGTACAAAATAGTTGAGTCTTCTACCAAATTGTTGAATTTTCGGGCCTAAAATAGGAGTTTTCTACAAAGTACTTGAATCCTCAACTAAAACAGATTAATTTGCAACCAAACATTTGCATTTTACCCCGAAAAATTTATTTTCTTCCGAAAAAGACGAATTTTCGACAAAATACATACATTTTCAATTAAATAGGTTAATTTTTTAGCAAATTTTTTAATTTTCGAGCAAAAAAGATCAATTTTTTATCAAACATTTGAATGTTTCATGCGACAATATGATTTTTAAACAAAAAAGTTAATTTTGTACCAGTCTTTCGAGTTTTCAACAAAATAGTTCAATTTTTCATTTAAAAATTTATTTTTTAACCAATAAAAACGAATTTTCAACAAACTACTTTAATCCTTAACTAAAACAGATTTATTTTCTACTACACAGTTGTATTTTAACCAAAAAATTTATTTTCTTTTAAAAAAGACGAATTTTCTACAAAACAGTGGAGTTTTCAACAAAAAAGTTATTTTCAACCAAAACTAATTAATTTTTAACTAGACAATTGCATTTTTAACTAAAAAAGGTAACATTTTTACAGAAAGAGATGAATGTTCAATAAAATAAATTTTCAACCACAAAAATTTAATTTTGTACCAAACAGTTGAATTTTCAACCCGGGAATATGATTTTTAAACCAAAAAGTTAATTTTTAACCAATCAGTTCAGTTTACAACAAAGTAGTTCAATTTTCAGTTAAAAAATTCATTAAAAAAAAAAAGAATTTTCAACTAAATTATGAATCTTCAACCAAAAAAATGAGCTTTTAAGAAACTAGTTAAACTTCCCACCAAGGAGTTGAATTTTCAATGTCAAAAAATTAGTTTTTACCGAAAAATGTAATAATTGATATTTCAACGATGAAAATTTAATTAAAAATAAAAAAACAGTTGGATTGAACTAATGCAAACGACTTTACAACAAAATACGTGAAACCTTAACTAAAACAGGTTAATTTTCAATTAAAAAGTGGCATTTTAACGAACAAAATTTATTTGCTTCAAAAAAAAAAAACCTAATTTTCAACAAATTACATACATTTTTAACCAAATAGTTAAATTTTCTATCAAAATGTTTGAATTTTTAACCAGACAATTGCATTTTTAACCAAAAATGTGAAATTTCTACAGGAAGAGATAAAATTCTAAACCAAGAAGATGAATGTATAATAAAATAGTTGAATTTTCAACAACAAACCATGTTTTAGTCATAGATTCAATCATGTTGCTTAATTTTTGATCGAAAAATACGAATGTTCTACAAAACAGTTGAATTTTTAACCAAGAAGTGTGATTTTAACAAAATTGTGAAATTTTCAACAAAATAATAAAATTTTGAACCTAAAAATATGAATTCTTACTCAAAAATGTAATAGTAGACTTTACAACCGAAAAGAATGAACTGTCAACCAAAAACTTTCTATTAATTAAACAAAAAAGTTCTATTAATTCAGGTTGCATTTAAGTGAAAGAAATAAGAAAAAGAGGAGAATAGGGGAAATATTGTGAAGCCTGCGATATATAAATAGGAATTTTGATAATTCATAGACTAAATAATAAAATGTTAAATGAATATTGAAGTTAATTTTTAATACTTTTAAAATATTAGGTTAGAAAGCTGGACATTTCGCTTAAAAAATAAAGTTAATTTTCCATTCCATATTCTAAAAATAAGTTTAATACTTGAAAAATTTCATGACACTATAGGGAAACTATTTTTTCACATTTTTGACACGATTCACACTGTTTTTTCTCTCTGAAGTGAGCCTAAGGCTTGCTTTTTGAAATATTAGGTCATTCCAAAGATTTTTTTAATTCGACTACGCGATCATGTCAAAGGTTGTCATTGTTTTTCTAATAGTAAATTCTTAAAGAAAATGTTTCGAATGGCCCTTTAAAAATTGGAAAGTATTTTTTTCTTACATATTCAGCGTTTCTTTTATTTTCATTGTTTAGGAAAAACACTAGCTTTTTTGCTGCCGGCTTTGATTCATACAGATGGCCAAGATACTCCTCGATCTGAAAGAGGAGGACCTAATGTACTCGTTCTTGCACCGACGCGTGAGTTGGCACAGCAGATTGAAAAGGAGGTTTCAAAGTACACATATCGGGGCATTAAAGCGTAAGTTTCAAAATATTCTTTTACTTTTTTGTAGGTACTAATTTCATGGCAAAGACGAAGGTTTGATCACTCGACTTTTGAGCGTACACCAGATTTCAACATTTCAAAGATTTTCACAATTTTACAAAGATTTCTAGTGATTTCAAAAATTTTACTAAAATTTCAAAATATTTCGGTTATGTAGACCATCTCTATGTTTATGTATGAAAAGAAATCAACATTCGCGTCTGCATTATAAAACTGTATTACAGGGCGTATACCTTCCCTGGAAAACCTCTGGAAATGTCAGGAATTTTGTTTGAAGTCGGAATTTTTTCGAGTGCGTGCCTTATTTTTTTTGAAATTGCAATATAAAATTAAATAACCATGATTCTTAATTTGTAAAATTATCTGTATATTACTGTATTTAACTATTTTGTTGAAACTTCGTTTTTTTTCTTAAATTGATCTTTTTAACTGGAAATTTAACTATTCTGTTTTTGGTTGGAAATTTGTTGTGTTTAGTTGACAATTCAACTCACGTTGAAAAGTCGTCTTTTTTGGTTCAATTCAACTGTTTTTGATTAAAAATTAAAATCTTTTTTGATTGGAATATTTTTCGTTCAGAATTCATTTCTTTTGCAATGAAAATTAATTACTTGGTTGAAAGTTAAGCTTCTGTTGAAAATTTTTTAACTAAAAATTTAAATAATCAATTTTTGGTTGACAATTTAGCGTTTTTAGTTGAAAATTTACGTATTTTGTTGAAAATTCGTATTTCTTGGTAGAAACTAATCTTCTTAGTTGAAAATTGTTTTTTTTTTAGTTCAAAATTCAACTTTCAAGTTGAAAATTTGTCATTTTTAGTTGAAAATTCAACGGTATCGTTGAAAAATCATATATTTTGTTGGAAATCGTCTTTTTGATAGAAAATTAATCTTCTTGTTTGAAAATTCATCTTTTTGCTTGAAAATTCAATTATTCTAGTTAAAGATTCATCATTGTAGTTAAAAATTCATATTTTTGGTTTAAAATTAAACTATTCCAGTTGAGGATTTATCATTTTATTTGAAAATTCATCACTTTGTTTGAAAATGTAACTTAAAAAAAAAACTAAAAGCGTAACGATTCCAATTGAATATTCCATCAGTTTAGTTGAAAATTCATCTCTTTGATTGCATATTAATTTTTTGAACTGTACATTATTTTTGGTTGATAATCTACCTTTTTTAGTTGAAAATTCATGTTTTTAGTTGAAAATTTGTATTTTTGGTAGAAATTAATCTTCTTTGAAAATTAATTTGTTTGTTTGTTTGTTGAAAATTCAATTATTCTAGTAAAGATTCATCATTTTAGTTGAAAATTCTTCTTTTTTGTTTAAAATTCAACTATTTCAGTTGAAGATTTATCATTTTAGTTGAAAATTCATCACTTTGTTTGAAAATGTAACTTTAAAAAAAAACTAAAAACGTAAAGATTCCAATTGAATATTCCATCATTTTAGTTGAAAATTCATCTCTTTGATTGCACATTAATTTTTTGAACTGAAAATTATTTTTGGTTGATAATTTAGCTTTTTTAGTTTAAAATTCATGTTTTTAGTTGAAAATTTGTATTTTTGTCAGAAATTAATCTTCTTTGAAAATTAATTTTTTTGTTTGTCGAAAATTCAAATATTCTAGGAAAGATTCATCCTTTTAGTTGAAAATTCTTTTTTGTTCAAAATTCAACTATTCCAGTTGAAGATTTATCATTTTAGTTGAAAATTCATCACTTTATTTGATAATGTAACTATTTCGTTCAAAATGATTATTTTTTGAACTGAAAATGTAACTATTCCAATTGAATATTCCATCATTTTATTTGAAAATTCATCGCTTTGGTTGAACATTAATTTTTTGAACTTAAAATTTAACTATTCAATTTTTTGTTCATAATTTATCTTTTTTAGATGAAAATTAACGTATTTTGTTGGAAATTCGTGTTTTTGGTAGTTAGTTGCTTATTATAATTGCGAAATTTTAAAGTCTAAATTTATAAGAAAGGATTCTTTAAGGTATTATGAGTACGGAAAAAAACAGGTCTCGAGCAAAAATATCTAATTTATGCTTTTTAACGTTTTAAACTATTTGTCTCGTTTAAAAGAGAAAAACTTATTTTTCGTGAAAAAAATTTGGAACAGAAAAACGGAACTTTTTTTTCCTTGGCTTCTTACAAAATTTTTGAAAATGATACAAATTTAATAAATGATAACTTATTTTCTCTGGAAAATGATTCTCTACGACTTGATCTCATTTAATTTTTAATAATAAATAAATTGTTACCAAATATAATCATTCTTTTATAAAATTTTTCATTTAAATAATTGTTTTTTTGATTTTTTTAACCATTACAAAATTGATTTTTTTTTTAATTGAATGAGGTTAAGTAAGAAGCTTTTTCCGCGAGAAAATAAGCTATCATCAGGGGTTTTAGTGGACCGGGAAATCGGGAAAATCCAGATCGTGTGACTTTTCGACTTAAAAAAATGCGACCTTTTCCGACTTTTTAAAGAAAAATGTAACGAATTGACTTTTTCCCGCTATACTTAGTTTCAATTTTAATCACAATAAAACTTTAAAAATTCAAAACCAGAAAAAATTTTACCATTTAATTGAGAACATTAAAAACTGAATAATTTCTCATTAAAGCTGTATACGTAAAAATTCGTAATTAATAGCGTTTGAAATTGAACAGTTTCTAATTTCGTGAATCCGTATTCAAAGTTTTAATTTTTTCAAATTCCAAGCCTTAACAGTTGGACATTTTCAAGTCGAAGACGTTTAAAATCGATTAATTTCAAATTCAATTACAGTCTTCATACTCTTTTTCCTATTTCTTTTTCTCGTTTTTTCACTTGAATAGGAACTAAATTAATATAACACGTATTAATAATTTTGTCCAACCTTTTAGCATTAATATTTCTTAAAATTATTGTAATTTAATGAAAAAAATATATTTTTCCTATTTGTTCGGATTTTTAGCCAAAAATCATATTGTGATATCGCGATTTCTCCAAACAGAATATTTTTTTTGTTATTAAAGATTTTGTTTGTTTGGGACAAATTACAAAAATGAATTTTTAATTTGGTATTTAAAAACCTTAATCATTCATAAAAATCGTATCATTTTTACAAGTTTGGTAAGAAGCGGTAATATAAAAAGTTATGTCTGAAACAAAATTTGTTAAATATCTAAACAATTTCTGAACGCTTTAATTTTTTTTCATGAAAATAACCTTTTTTCCTTTAAACGAGACCATTAGTAATAATATTGCAGTTTTAAAAAGTATAATTCGATATTTTCTTGGGACCTGTTTTTTCATGGTCATAATATCTTAATACACTGGAAAAAATTCCTAATTCCTAATTATGATTGAAGCTTCAAAAAATAAATTTTTAAATAGAAACTTAGAATTTCAGACACGTGTGAGTATTCATCATTTTGGAAATATTTTAAAATAATAAAAGTGCCAAAATATCTAAAAAGATTTCAAGAGATTTAAAAATTGTATTTTTTAATTTCTGAAAACTTCGTAGTTAAATTTGAATCCTGGACGTTAAAGAGGATTTTAAATTTTGATTTATTCAAAATTTAATGTCTTAAAACTTCTATTTTAAGAATAATCATCCCCTTCGGCAAATTTATCTTCTTGTTGAAAATTAAACTTTTTGGGTTGAAAATTCTGTCTTCTAAAAAATTCGTCTTCTTCGCTTGAAAATTTAACTATTTGGTTGAAAATAAAACTTTTTTTGGTTGAAGTTTAACCTTGTTTATGAACAATTCGACCACTTGGTTGAAAATTCTTCTATTTGATTAAAAGTTCAACTATTTTGTTGAAAAATTAATTATTTTGTCCAAAATTCAGGTATTTTCTTTAAAAGTCATCATTTTTGGTCTAATATTCATCTGTTTTCTTGAACATTCTTCCTTTTGGATTGAAAATTCATCCTTTTTTTTTCGTTGAAAATTCAACTGTCTTCTGGAAAAATTCAATTATTTGGTTGAAAATGCAACTGTTTTTGATTGAAGTATCTTTGTAGTTAGAAAGTTAGAGTATTTAGTTAAAAATTCAACTATTTGTTTGAAAATTTAATTATTTCATTGAACATTTGTCTATTTGGACAGAAAATTGGTCCTTTTAGATAGAAAATTATTATTTTTTTGTTGAAAATTCATCTTTGTAGGTTTAAAATTCAACAATTTGGCTAGCAATTCAACTGTTTTGTTGGAAATTTAATTATTTTATTGAAATTTTAGAAGTATAACATTAACTTGATATTTTTTCTTGGGATCTGATTTTTTATGGTCATAATACCTTAGTACACAAGACAAAATTCCTAATTCCTAATTATGATTGAAGCTTAAAAAAATACAGTTTTAAATAGAAACTTAGAATTTCGGACGCGTGAGTATTCACTATTTTGGAAATATTTTAAAATAATAAAAGTGCCAAAATATCTAAAAAGATCTCAAGAGATTTCAAAATTTAATTTTTTAATTTTCGAAAACTTCGTAGTTAAATTTGAATCCTGGACGTTAAAGAGGAATTAAAATGTTAATTTATTCTGAATTTAATGTAATAAATTTTAAGAATAATCATCCCCTCGGGCAAAGACGAATAATTTCAAATTACTCGGTGAATTGTAGTTTGCTACTTATAATTTGAATGGTACTTACACTGATTATTTATAAATTAAAATAACTCGAGGAAAAGAGCACAAGTTCAAAAATTATCTTCAATCTTCGGTCGAATTTTCAGATTGAAATGTTCTGTTTTAATTTTTTAAGTGCTTGCGTCTACGGAGGAGGAAGCCGAAGAGAGCAAGTAAATCTGTTATCAGGTGGGGTTCAAATCGTGATAGCGACACCCGGAAGGTTAAATGATTTGGTTCAGGCTGAAATCCTGAATGTTGAATCGGTGACCTATCTTATTCTCGACGAAGCCGATCGCATGTTGGACTTGGGCTTCGAGCCTCAAATTCGTAAGACTCTCTTGGATGTGAGGCCTGATAGGCAGACTGTAATGACCAGGTAACTTGTTTTGTTTCTTTTAAATTCACAGAAAATCAGATATTTTTACCGAATTGTGTCTTAATTTCTCTACTCTCTTGAATTTTTTAGTGCGACCTGGCCTGCTGGAGTCAGAAGCCTTGCGCAGTCTTACATGAAAAATCCTGTGCAGGTTTGCGTAGGAACTCTAGATTTAGAAGCCGTACATTCCGTGACACAAACCGTGATTATGACGACTGAAGATGAAAAAGTAGAAGTTGTAAGTGTCTTTAGCTTTGTTAAGTTATATTCTTTTGATGGAATAATAGCTGGGTTCATACTCTTTCCCATATTCCCCTGCGTTTCCCCCTATTCTCGAAAAAATTCCCCTTTTCTCTTCAAATATACGATATTTGAAAATACAATTCTTCGTTTTACATCTACAAAATTAATCTATTCTTTAGAATAATAATGAGAGGCAAAGTCGATTTTCTATTAATTAAAATTAAATAAAAAAAGTCACTGCCTTTTTTTTAAAGAATTCTGAACTGAAGAAATAATTTTATTTTTCAGTTGATTTCTGTAGGTAGTGTTCTTTTGAATGAAGAGATGTAGTTAGAAAAAATGAATCGCAGTATTTGTATACAGTTTTTAAAATGGTCACATTAGACAACTTCAAATTAGAATTGTGTGAAAGTTAAACATTTTATCTTGAAAATGTTTGAATTCGAATAATATACAAATAAAATTTTCCTAATTAGACAATTTCAAATTTAAACCTTTAAAATTGAACAAATTCAAATTTCAACCTTTAAAATTGAATAAATTCAAATTTCAACCTTTAAAATTGAACAATTTTGTAATCAAGTTTTTAAAAACATAACTACTCTACATTTAAAAATATTTGACTGTAAAATATAAGCTAAACGATTCTCAAACTGAAACGTTTAAATTGTATGATTTTAAATTGTAATCGTGATTTTAATTAATTATCAATTATATGAATATTATAATGAACCTAATATATTTTATAAAACATAAAACATTATTTTAAACGATATCATTTCACGATCCTATTTTAAAAATTGTTAAATTCTATAAAAATTAAAAAAGTTACAGGATTTTCAAAATTTTCAAAAGTAGCAAAATTAATTTTTTCTAAGAAATTAAGCAGCCCAATCGAAATTTTCAGTAGATATTAGAAATATTAAAAAATTAAGTAATTTAAACCATTTTCAAAACTTACCAAAAACCAACTTTTAACAGTTGGGCAAATTTAAGCACAGTTTTTAGTAGATGTTAAATATTTTTGCTTTAAATATCTATTCCGTATAATATTTGATGCAAAGATTGATCCAAATTTAAATAAACTTCTTTCTCTTACTTTTTCTTGCGTGGACAAATCGAAGCTTTCCTTTATTGTGAATTTTTAAATAGTATGTTTTTAATATTATAAAATAAAAATCCAGAGGCCTCCAAGGAATTTCAAATGATTTCTACTTATTTTAATGGATTTTTACGATTTCAAAGGATTTTAACGAATTTCTACAGAACTTAGAGAATAAATTAAATTTTATTTCAAGAGATTTCTACGGATTTCACCAATGTCAAGGGACATAGACAAATTTCAAAGGATTTTAAAGATTTCAACTTATTTTAAAAGACTCCAAAGAATTTAAAGAGGTTCCATTTCAAAAGTTTGTAGAACCCTTAATATTTAAAAGTTGTATAAAATATTGTAGGCACTCAAACTTGAACTATTTTTAATTAGAGTTTAAAAACATTGAAGGGTATGGTTTCCAATTTACATTGGACAGAAATGTTTAATTATACTTATAAGTATCACGATTTAATTATAATTGAAGCAATTTTTAGAAGAGGAATTATTCTTGATTATGAATATGATTTAAAACATATAAAAATTGTTTATTTAACAAATGTTATATTTTCTCGGACTTTCTTTATACAGCCGTGAATGAATTTTCACTGAAATAAATTATCCAATTAAAAAACATAAATTCTTAACTGGCAGAAATGATAAAAAAATCATTTAACACTATTTAAAAACTGTACAATTTCTTATAAAATAATTATTTTCTAAATGTAAAAATTAATGTTTAATCTTTCCCCTTTTTCCCCCTTTTTCGTGAAAAAATACTCTATTTCCCCTTTTTTGAACTCTTTGCCCTGTGATCCCTGTAATATATTACTGTAATTTAAATTCAAATTAAAAATAATGATTTTTTACTAATTTTATTGTTTGATTTGTCTCTTTCAGTTGCAAAACTTTTTGCGAAACATGGGACCAGATGATAAAGTTATCGTATTTTTTGGAAAGAAAGCAAAGGTGGATTCGTTTTCGAGTGAACTGGCACTTGCGGGAGTAAGTTGTCAGAGTATTCATGGAAGTCGCGAGCAAAGTGACAGAGAGCAGGCTCTTGAAGATTTAAGAAGTGGTGAAGTTCGTATTCTTTTAGCGACTGATGTTGCCAGTCGAGGTATCGACATTGAAGATGTTACGTAAGTTTTATTCACATGAGCCTAATTTAATTAAGAAATTTCACAAAGATTTTAAAGATTTCAAAATATTTCACAAATAATTGAAAGATTTCGCAAAGATTTCACAGGGTGTCTACCCTATCTGAAAAACCTGGAAAACCTGGAATTGTCA
Source organism: Andricus curvator (assembly GCA_932195095.1). Classification (NCBI taxonomy): domain Eukaryota; kingdom Metazoa; phylum Arthropoda; class Insecta; order Hymenoptera; family Cynipidae; genus Andricus; species Andricus curvator. The sequence goes on along the minus strand of CAKNYM010052215.1, from coordinate 100,867 downwards.
GGGAATTTTTATATTCTCATAATTTTATATTTTATAATTTGATTTATTTTTTCTGGATAAAAATCCAAAAGATTTTCGAGTGTTTTCTGTAAAATGCATGCCAAACTTTATTTTTGTCAGGGAATTTTCATATACCTGGGAAAGCCTGGAAATGTCAGGGATTTTTTTTAAGCCAGGAAATTTTTTCGTGGGCGTGTCTTATTTTTTTTTTAAATTGTAATATAAAATTGACGAACAATGATTCTTTATTCAGTTTTAACTGAAAATGCAACTATTTTATTTTTGGTTGAAAATTGATCGCGTTTAGTTGAAAATTCAAGTATCTGGTTGAAAATTCAAGTATTTTGTTGAAAATTCGTTATTTTTGGTAGAAAATTAATCTTCTTGGTGGAAAATTCATCTTTTTGCCTAAAAATTCAACAGTTTCTTTGCAAATTGTTTTTTCTCTTGACTGAAAAATCTTTGTTAGTTGAAAATTCGTCTTATTGGTTGAATTAAACTGTTTTTGATTAAAAATTAAAATCTTTTTTGATTGAAATAACTACTACTTTTTTCGTTTAGAATTCATCTGTTTTGGAATCAAAGTTTAATTACTTGGCTAAAAGTTAAAATCTTTTGTTAAAGAATATTTTTTTTGTGTAGATTCATAATTTTAATTGAAAATTCATCTCTGGTTGAAAAATGAGCTACTTTGTTAAAAATTCGTTCTTTCTTTGGCTGAAAATTAATTTCTTTTACTAAAATTTAATTTTTTTACTGAAAATTCAACTATTCCATTTGAAACTTCCAACTATTTTGTTGAAAGCTTACCTCTTTGGTTAAACATCAATTTTTAAACTAAAAATTTAACTATTCAATTTTTGGTTGAAAAATGATCTTTTTTTTAGTTGAAAATTGGTCTTCGTTTGGTATAAATTAATCTTCTTGATTGAAAATTGATATTGTTAGTTGAAAATTCAATAATTCTAGTTAAAGATTCATAATTTTAGTTGAAAATTCAACTATTCCAGTTCAAAATTCATCATTTTTAGTTGAAAATTCATCAGTTTGGTTGAAAATTATTTTTTTTTAACTGAAAATTTAACTATTCCATTTTTGGTCGAAAATTGATTTTTTTAGTTCAAAGTTCAACTATTTGGTTGAAAATTTGTCTTTTTTATTTGAAAATTCAACTATTTCGTTGAAAATTAATGTATTTTGTTGAAACATCGTCTTTTTTTTTGAAGAAAATAATCTTCTTGTTTGAAAATGAATCTTTTTGCTCAAAAATTCACCTCTTTGGTTAAAAAATGAGCTATTTGGTTGAAAATTCGTTATTTCTTTGGCTCAAAATTAATTTTCTTTACTAAGAAATCATTTTTGCCTGAAAATTTAAGTATTCCAGTTAAAACTTTAACTACTTCGTTGAAAAATTCGGTTTTTTTGTTGTTGAAAATTAATTTTTTGTGAACTGAAAATATAAATAATCCTGTTGTATATTACATAATTTTAGTTAAAAATTCATCTCTTTGGTTGAACAATTAATGTCTTTAACTGAAAATTGTAATATTCCATTTTTGGCTGAAAAATGATCTTTTTTAGGTTAAATTCATCTTTTTGGTAGAAATTAATCTTTTTGGTTGAAAATTAAACTCCTTGGTTAAAAATTCAATTATTCTAGTGAAAAATTCATCATTTTAGTTGAAAATTCATTTTTTTAGTTTAAAATTCAACTATTCCAGTTGAAAATTCATCATTTTTAGTTGAAAATTCATCATTTTTAGTTGAAAATTCATCAGTTTGGTTGAAAATTATTTTTTTTTCATCTGCAACTATTCCATTATTTGTTGAAAATTGATCTTTTTTAGTTCAAAATTCAACTGTTTGGTTGAAAATTTGTATTTTTTATTTGAAAATTGAACTACACTGGAACCCCGTTTATATCCGCCGTCGGAGAAGGTAAACATTCACTTATATTGCGTTTCGCAAATTTTTTTTTTACAATTTGTCTTTGAATGTAGCGTCAAAAACATCTTTTTTCAATTCATTTCCGATTGTATAAAAACATTGAGCAACTTCTGGTTTCCAACCCTGTCTTTGGTTAAACCATTTTTGCAACATTGAATAACTTTCTAATGTTTTTTGAAGCTCAGTTACACTCAGTTGTTGAATAGGCTTTGAAAGAGGCCTCGTCCTCTGATTCGTTATTCGCATCTGGTGGATTATCCTGTAAGAAGATGAAATGTATTATTTGACGCACGTTAATATTTCCGTTCTTAAAAAAAACATGCAAAACAAACCAAACTTAACAAAACCAGTTGAAAAGAAAAAACAGCAAAACAAAATTAAACAAAACAAAATAACAAAACAAGTCTGAAATATAATACAAAAATGAAAATCATAATAGTAATTAATAAGATAAAATTTATTAATTGACGCACTTTAATGTTTCTATTGTTAAGAAAATATACCAAACCAAATTAAACTAAACAAAAAAAATCTGCCCGCTTTGCGGGCACATTCTCATCGCGCTCAGCTCGCTTCGCTCGCAGGTTTGAGCGCGCCTAGGGCGCGCGACTGTTGGATCTCGCGCTTCGCGCTCGATCATATATTTATCTCGCGCTTCGCGCTCGATTATGTATTCACCTCGCGCTACGCACTCGGGCGTATTTACATCGCGCTTTACGCTCGGCTCCTCTAGATTTTTGAACGTCGTGTTCGACTTCGATGAAAAGAAAAAGTTTGTTTGCAAATCTTATGAAATTATCAAAACCTCTACATATTAAGTGATTGTTAAATTTGTTTTTATTTTAGACTGAAAAGGAACTTTATTTACTCAAGGTTCTATCGACCTTAAGGAACACATTCTCATCCAGACACTCGCGCTTCGCGCTCGATATTTGATTTGAAAATCATTTGAACCTTGCGTTCCACGCTCGGTTCTGTGCACCGTATGATAGAAACAAAAAAGTTTGAGCGCACTTACGGCGCGCGATTTGGTAAATACACTGAGCGCGCACTTTGTGCTTCGTGTTATATGTTCTTCATATACAAATTACTAATTTTGTATTTGATTTCAAATGAAAAGTAACGATATAATTTAGGCGACAAATTTTATTAGTTAACATTTTATTTTAGCTTGTGCCGCTTATCAAAAAAGTTAATTTTTTTCATTTTGAATATTCTTACTACAAAAATTGATTACGGGTTTGTAAGTCTTTTTTGAATGCAAAATTTGTGCTCATTTATATGTTTTCGTACCTTGCATTGTTTTTTCAAAAATTGGATTTTTTTTACTGTCAATGTTATTTTCACGAATAAAACAAAAACCACGCATTCTATCGAAACATGAGTCACAACAAATTTGTACCTCTTCCTTGGATGAACAAATTTTGTTTCGGTCATTTTTTCGTAGCTGATAATATTCGTCTGAAAATTTGATTTTTCTATTTTCAATGCTGTTTTTTACGAATAAAACAAAAACTACGCGTCATATAAAAAAGCGAATAATAAGAAATTTGTAGATCTTTTTTAGGTGCACAATTTTGGTGAGATGATCTTTTCTCGTATCTTGCATAGTTTGACAGCAAAATGGAATTTTTGATTTTTCATTAATTTTTTGTGCGATCAAAATTTGAATTTTTTATTTTTCAAAAAATTCAAAAAGTTGTTATGAAAATATTATAGGGTGTTCAGGAATCAACGTTTTTCTCCTCTTGACTTTTTTTCATACCGTGCGTTTTTCGGCTTAAAATGTTCATTTTCGTTTGTTTTTTGGAATTTTGAAAATGCTATAACTCCAGTAATTTTTTGTTTTATCACGAAAAGTCATAAGAATATTTTGTTCGTCATTTTGCGTACTACTAATAACCGTACATAGAATTTTCAAATCTTCAAAAAAAGTGGTCTCAAAAATTTTCAAAATGTGCTCACTTTTTGAATTTTCATCCAAAATAGCTGGTTAACGAACTCGTTCTCTCTTTTTCGGCCACAAAAAAGTGTGCCAAAGCTCAATCAAATCTGATCATTTTTTCGAAAGTTATCGTGGCTACAGACAGACAGACACCTTGGTAAAAATCGTTTTTTCTAGCTGAGGGGGTCTCAAAACGTGGAGATTTGATGAAAACCGACTATGTCAAATTTTACATAAAACCAATACCTTCTCATTAGAATGAGAATGTAAAAAAACAGAAAAAAAAGTTGAACTAAACTAATCAAAAGTAAACAAAAATCAAAACAGAAAAAACAAAATAACAAAACAACACTGAAATATTATAAAATAGTAATATCAATGATTTTAATAATAATAATAATAATAATAATAATAATTGAGAGTATTAAATTTATTAATTGACTCACGTTAATGTTTCTATGTTTGGAAAAAGATACGAAACAAACCAAATTAAACAAAAATAGTTTTTAAAAAACAAAACAGAAAAACAAAATTAAACAAAACTTAACAAAATGTGAAACAGAAAAAAAAACAAGACTTAAATATAATTAAAAAAATAATAATAATGAAGAATTGATAAAAATGTAATACAATAAAAGAAAACAACAAAATAAGACTAAAAGAAATAAAATAAAACATCAAAAAACAAAAATATCAAAACCAAATAAAATATTACCGTCTCAAATTCAGCGTCCAATGCATATTCCTCTTTTTTTATTATAGTTAAAAAACGTTCAGTACAATTTTCTGCACTGGTCTTATCAGCATTTGCTTCTTCGCCTGTAAAATTGATGAAAAGTTTCTTTAAATTGACTGCAGTCTTCAATCAAATTACATAATTGTATTATAAGTTTAAAAACCTTTAATCGCAATTTCTCGAATTCCATAGCGCTTTTTAAACCTGTCCAGCCATCCTTCGCTGGCCTTAAAAGTATTACGTTTCTTGTTATTTGTTACTGGTTCATTTTCATTATTCTTATTTTTTTGGAGCCCCTCATAAATTTCCATGGCTTTTTCGCGAATCATGGGTCCTTGGACGGCAATTCCTAAACTTCTTTTCTGCATTACCCACTCTATAAGTATCTTTTCCAAAATAGCATTATCCCCTTCGTCAATTCGACTTCTATTTTTCATTGCTAGAGGTAGCTCGTTCATTTTACGTTTGATAATATCTTTGTTTTTTGCAATCTTGGCGATAGTGCTTGTAGTTATTCCATATTGTTTTGAAATATCTGCTTTTGTGACTCCTGCCTCCATCATTTGAATAATTGAATTTTTCTCCTTCAGCGTCACTGACGTTCGTTGCTTTCTTTGTTTATGTTTTCCTTGTTCTGAAAATGATTATTTTATTTTTATGTTTTAAGTCTAATTTAACAGGGTGGCGACTTGACCGGGAAATAACCAGGAACTTTATTTACCTGGGAAATGACCGGAAATTTAATTAAAACCGGGAATTTACTTCTGATCGCAGAAAAATTTAAGTTTTCATTATTTTAAGAATTTTGGTCAATTTAGAAAAGTGATTTCTACTTTATCTACAGTCGCAGATTCTTCAGGTTATCTCAGTTTACTTGAATTAAATCATAATTTATTATTGAATTTTTATTATTTTCCATTATAAGAAAAGCCTTTTGCAATTTTTTTCTCTGTGAGATTTTTTTTACTTACTTAATTTTGATAATCGAATTGATAATAGTCCAAACATACAAAAACAATAATTTTCTCATTTTTTTCAAAAAATGGATTCATCTTGCTTACTCCTAATTTATCCTGACTTGGTACAGGGAATGAAAAAAATTATAATTCGGATTTAGAAGAAAGGAATTTAAAAGAATCCTTGTTACAAGTCAGAATTTGTCACAATTTGAAAGTTCCCTCTTCCAAATTTTAGATAAAGAAAGTACTTCAAGTAGTTTTTACAGTAGAAGTAGTATTTCAAAGAAGAAATATTGCTGAATTATAATATAAAATGTTGTTACATTGTTCGTTGCGAATGCATCTTTCTTTAGTTAAAAATTCAACTACTTGGTTAAAAGTTGAACTCTTTTGTTAAAAAATATTTTTTTTTGGTTCAAGATTCATCATTTTAACAGAAAATTTAACCATTCTATTTTTGGTTGAAAATGTATCTTTTTGGATGAAAATTCAACTATTTGGTTGAAAATTGATATTTTTTATTTAGAAATTTAACTAGTTGTTTAAAAATTTATTTACTTTGAGAAAAATTCGCCTTTTTTGTAGAAAATTAATCTTTATGGTTGAAAATTCATCTTTTGGTATAAAATTCAACTATTCCAGTTGAAGATTCATCATTTTAGTTGAAAATTCATCAGTTCGGTTGAAAATTAATTCCTTTAACTGAAAATTTGAATGTCCATTTTTGGTTGAAAATTGATCTTTTCTTGTTCAAAATTCAATAATTTGGATGAATAGTTGTATTTTTTAATTGAAAATTCAACTATTTCGTTTTTGGTTGAAGATTTATCATTTTAATACAAAATTAATTTCTTTGGTTGAAATATGAGCTATTTTTTTGAAAACTTCTTTTTACTTTGGATGAAAAGGAATTTTTTTGCCGAAAATGTAACTATTTTGTTGAACGTTTGTTTCTTTTTTGGTTGAAAATTATTATTTTTTTAAACTGAAAATGTAACTATTATTCCAGTTGAATATTCCAAAAGATTGAACATTCATTTTTTGACTAAAAATTTAAGTATTCAATTTTTTGTTTAAAAATGATATTATTTAGTTGAAAATTCATTTGTTTTGGTAGAAATTAATCTTCTTGGTTGAAAATTAATCTTTTTGGTCAAAAATTCAATTATTCTAGTTAAAGATTCATCATTTTAGTTGAAATCTCATCTTTCTGGTTTAAAATTCAACTATTCCAGTTAAAGATTTACAATTTTAGTTGAAAATTCATCACTTTGTTTGAAAATGTAACTATTTTTTTACATTCTCATTCTAATGAGAAGGTATTGGTTTTATGTAAAATTTGACAAAGTCGGTTTTCATCAAATCTCCACGTTTTGAGACCCCCTGAGCTAGAAAAAACGATTTTTACCAAGGTGTCTGTCTGTAGTCTGTCTGTCTGTCTGTCTGTAGCCACGATAACTTTCGAAAAAATGATCAGATTTGATTGAGGTTTGGCACACTTTTTTGTGGCCGAAAAAGAGAGAACGAGTTCGTTAACCAGCTATTTTGGATGAAAATTCAAAAAGTGAGCACATTTTGAAAATTTTTGAGACCACTTTTTTTGAAGATTTGAAAATTCTATGTACGGTTATTAGTAGTACGCAAAATGACGAACAAAATATTCTGATGACTTTTCGTGATAAAAAAAAATTACTGGAGTTATAGCATTTTCAAAATTCCAAAAAACAAACGAAAATGAACATTTTAAGCCGAAAAACGCACGATATGAAAAAAAGTCAAGAGGAGAAAAACGTTGATTCCTGAACACCCTATAATATTTTCATAACAACTTTTTGAATTTTTTGAAAAAATTCAAATTTTGATCGCACAAAAAATTAATGAAAAATCAAAAATTCCGATTTGCTGTCAAACTATGCAAGATACGAGAAAAGATCATCTCACCAAAATTGTGCACCTAAAAAAGGTCTACAAATTTCTTATTGTTCACTTTTTGATATGACGCGTAGTTTTTTTTTTAGTCGTAAAAAACAGCATTGAAAATAGAAAAATCAAATTTTCAGACGAATATTACCAGCTACGAAAAAATGACCGAAACAAAATTTGTTCATCCAAGGAAGAGGTACAAATTTATTGTGACTCATGCCAACGGCCATACCACGCTGAAAAACCCAGTTCTCGTCAGATCACTGAAGTTAAGCAGCGTTGGACGCGGTTAGTACTTGGATGGGTGACCATTCAAGAATACTGACATGAGTGCTTGTTGGCACATCGTGGGTGTGGTGAGCCCACACTTGTAGTTATTTATAACTACAAGAAAAACCTAGAAACACACTACCCGAATCGGGTAGTGTCACGCCTACCCTGAAAGGGAAATGGTTTAATGGTATATATATGTTTCGATAGGATGCGTGGTTTTTGTTTTATTCGTGAAAATAACATTGACAGTAAAAAAAATCAAATTTCTGAAAACAATGCAAGGTACGAAAACAGATAAATGAACAAAAATTGTGCATTCAAAAAAGACTTACAAACCTGTAATCAATTTTTGTTGTAAGAATGTATTCAAAATGAAAAAAATTAACTTTTTTGATAAACGGCACAAGCTAAAATAAAATGTTAACTAATAAAATTTGTCGCCTAAATTATATAATTACTTTTCATTTGAAATCAAATACAAATTTAGTAATTTGTATATGAAGAACATATAACACGAAGCACAAAGTGCGCGCTCAGTGTATTTACCAAATCGCGCGCCGTAAGGCGCTCAAACTTTTTTGTTTCTATCATACGGTGCACAGAACCGAGCGTGGAACGCAAGGTTCAAATGATTTTCAAATCAAATATCGAGCGCGAAGCGCGAGTGTCTGGATGAGAATGTGTTCCTTAAGGTCGATAGAACCTTGAGTAAATAAAGTTCCTTTTCAGTCTAAAATAAAAACAAATTTAACAATCACTTAATATGTAGAGGTTTTGATAATTTTATAATATTTGCAAACAAACTTTTTCTTTTCATCGAAGTCGAACACGAAGTTCAAAAATCTGGATGAGCCGAGTGTAAAGCGCGATGTAAATACGCCCGAGCACGTAGCGCGAGGTGAATACATAATCGAGCGCGAAGCGCGAGATCTAACAGTCGCGCGCCCTAGGCGCGCTCAAACTTGCGAGCAAAGCGGGCGATGAGAATGTGCCCGCGAAGCGGGCAGATTTTTTAAAGTTATTTTTGTTGTTGTTGAAAGTTACATTTTTTTGTGGAAAGTAATTTTATTAACTGAAAATGTAACTTATTCCAATTGAATATTCCATAGTTTTAGTTGAAAATTCATCTGTTTGGTTGAACATTAATTTTTTGAACTTACAATTTAATTATTTAAGTTTTCATTGACAATTTATCTTTTTTAGTGAAAACTAATTTTTTGTTGAAAATTCAACTATTTCAGTTGAAGATTCATTGTTTTAGTTGAAAACTCATCTTTTTGGTTTAAAATTCAACTATTCCAATTGAAAATTCATCATTTTAGTTGAAAATTGATCACTTAGGTTGAAAATTGAACTATTTTCTTGAAAATCCGTTATGTTTTTTATCTGTTGTGTTAAAGAATGTTTAGAATGAACGTCATGAATTAAAATGAACGTTTGCGTTTAGAGACAAATATGAATATGTTACTTTTAGTTGACCGGGAAAATTGAAAAACTTGACCGGAAGAACCCGGGAATTTAAAATCGTCCGCCGAATCGCCACCCTGTTTAATTTTGTTTACCAACATTACTTCAAATGTAGTGCTACATTATATTTATTTTTGATTCGATTTTTTTATTGGTTGAATATTATTGTATGATACTTTTTATTTATTGTAATTGCACGATGTAATGTAGTACTGTCATATAAGAAATTTATAAATGATTCAGTAGGAAATTGATTGGAAACTGTATACAAACAAATTGACAACTACATAACCTGCGAATTATATCGACTGCGCTTTTTTCGAAGCTAGCAAACTCATACACGATTTGAACATTTTACTGATACATTCATACTGTACCTGACATTTTGCTGCTTGAAAAGTGATGAAAAGTCGATTTCATAAAATTTTCGAAAATGTTCTTCTCACTTCACACGTACTTTTAAATTTTAATCAAATATATCGCAAAGCGAGTAAGCTTTGAGTCGAGCTGCAAACTCTGTCGAGTTTGCTTTTACTCAGAGATGTAGTCTTTTCTTTTTTATTATTTTATTGATCAATAATAACGAATGTTATGCACTCGTAAATGCACATCACGTCTTCACTCGTAATAGCATGAGCTAGAAAAGGACAGAGAAACAACGGCTGATTGGTTTGGCTAGTCACGTGGTACTGCGAGGTGGTGGATGCGCGGGAGAATATAAGTGGGAGCGGATATAAACGCGGTTCCAGTGTATTTCGTTTAAAATTCATTTATTTTGTTGAAACATCGTAGTTTTTCGTAGAAAATCAATCTTCTTGATTGAAATTTAATCTTTTTGCTTGAAAATGCATCTTTTTGTTCAAAAATTAGAATACTGCATAAATATTAATCATTTTTTAGTTGAAAATTCATCTTTTTGCTTGAAAACTGATGTTTTTTAGTTCAGTATTCATTATTTGGTTGAAAAATCGTATTTTTTGGTAGATAATTAATCTTTTTATTTGTAAATTCAACTACTTTGTTAAAAATTCATCTATCTTGTTGAAAATGCAATATTTTTACTTGAAAAGTTAGGAATTTGAAGCGGTTTAAATTTAAATCAATGTTCTACCCACATTAATTTTACCTAAATATGCACTGAATTTTAAATATAAGAAGATAAAATAAAAATTGGTTTGAATTGTTATTCAAATTCCTGGACTTTAGAGACAAATTGAAGAAATGAATAATTCTGTTTTAGTATTATTTAATTATTTGATGATGCTAATATATTTACGAATATCTTATAATATAGTTTGTGGAAGTTTTCTAAATTAAGCATATTAATTGAATCCCTAGTGACTGGAAAAAACATGATTTATTAATAACTCGAGAAAGTGTATACCAGGGTGCACAGTCTTCCCCTTTTTTTCTTAGTTTCCCCTTTTTCTTGAAATTCCCGTTTTTCCCCTGTTCTCAAAAAACTTCCCCCTTTTCCCCGTTTCTCTTTAAATATACGATATTTGAAAATACAGTATTTGAATTACGCGGAACATTCTCTGAAATTAGTAAGTGTACCCATTATTGAATAATAATTAAAGCAATTATAGCACTTAAATACATTATTTATCAATAAATAAGATACCAATAATATTAAAAATATAAGATACTTTTTAAATAAGTATTAGAAGGTGAACACTTTATATACCTACCTAATTAAAAATGAAATATTTCAAATTCATCAACTGCAATGTTAAATGTTCTAACTGGAGCAATTTTTAATTTGAGTTTAAGAGCACTGAAGAGAAGGCAAAAGTGAAAAAGTTTTAAATCAGTAAAATGTAACGATTTCAAATTCAAAATATTTCCTATTGGTTAAACAATTATGACGAATTTGTTATATTTACAGCTTTTACTAGTGAACAATAATTAAAAAATTACGAAATTTAAAAATAAATTTTTTGCACAGTAACAATTTTTTTGAAAATGTGCAAAAACATGTTTTTTTGGATTGAGTCATATGCGCACATTTAAAAAAAAAGTTGAATGTGTCGAACCTGAAATTTATTCAGCTTGAACCAAAGAAACATTTTATCATTTTGCTTTTTCGGAAAAAAAAAACTTTTGTCGTGATTTAGGATTTTTGGGATTTCATTTTTTTTTCTATTTTGGAACGTTATATACACCACGAAACAAAATGTTTCCCACGAATAAAAAATAATAATATGTTTCTTTGTTTCAAGCTGAAGAAATTTCTGGTTAGAATCAATCCAAAAAACATGTTTTTGTACATTGTCAAAAAATTTCATATAAGGCAAAATTTTTTCTTTAATTTTTAAAGTGTTAAATTGTAAAAATTTTAAAAAGAGAACAGAAGATACTAACCGATTTCAAATTTTTTTTCTTCACTTGTGTTGGATGTCGGGCATCAAATTGTTATCCCTCAGCTCAAACGATTCGATTAATTTTAGCATTTTTACTTCGCTCTTTTGAAGAGTGTAGTTTTGAATTTACATTGAAAGTATTAATTATAGTAAGGAAGAAATGTCAAATCTTGGAAAGAAATATTTATGAGAACGATGTTCAACATATCAAAATTGTGTATTTAACTAATTTTATTTTTTTCTCGGACTTTTTTATATCACTGTGAATGGTTTTCCGACGACCTAAGTATATCCAATTTTTAAAAATAAATTCTTTAATGGCAGAAATCATTGAAAAATCATTGGAAATTATTATAAAATATAACATTTCTTATGAAAAGATTGTTTCTTCTTTTCGACATATAAAAATAAATGTTTAATCTTTCCCCTATTTTACCCTTTTTCGTGAGAAAATCACCCTATTTCCCCTTTTTTGAGCCAATTTTGCGCTGTGATCCCTGGTATACATATTCCGAGTCGAATGTTTAAAAAAATGCGAAATATTTAATAAACTTGAGATACCTGGGAAAAAACCTGGAGTTGTCAGGGAATTTTTTTCTCCAGGATTTGAGTAGACACCCTGTTTTACGAAGGCTTGTACACCAGATTTTTAGTGATCAACCCTTCGGGAGAATACGAAGTTTGTCAGGGGGATAATAGTAACTACGTAATAACGAATTTTATTTTTTATTTTTAGCCACGTTCTCAACTTCGACTTTCCTCGTGATATAGAAGACTACGTTCATCGCGTTGGACGTACAGGACGAGCAGGCCGAACTGGCGAAAGCATAACTTTAATGACTCGATCGGATTGGTCCCACGCTAAAGACCTGATCAATCTGCTCGAAAAAGCCAGTCAAGTAAGTTCAGTTTCCTCAAATTTTGTTTTCAGGGTTGCTACAAGACCTGGAGAAGTCATGGAGTTGACTGGAATTTCTTTGGTCTGAACTATTTCAGAATCTTAATAATTATTTTAGTACTTCACCGCATATTTTAAATTTTCAAATTGACACGGATTGATTTTTTACTACTAAAAATAAATTAAGGTAAACGTCCCAGTAATCGTGATACCAATTTTCCTGATCTCTAATTTTAATTAATTTAAGTTCCATTTGATACTATACAATGTTAAAAATAAATCGGTTTGCATCATTAAGTGTTACATTTAACACATTTTCTAACAATATATTCAAATTATAAACCAATTTCACGATTATTAGGACCGTCACGATTACTGAGACTACCTTAATGTAATTGTAGAATTTTTAAAATTTTTTATTAATAATCTTCAAATTCATTAATTCACTTTTTCTACCACCCTGCACCAGTTTCACAGTTTATTACTATACTAGTGCGTCAGTTTGATATCTTATAAAATTCTTTTTCCACTTGAAATTGTTGCGATTGAATAAAAATTCTTTAGTTTGAATTGAAATATAAAAATTCTCATCATGTTAGGTCGACATAACTACCATTTTTACCTGACTTTCGGATGATATAAAATAGTAACTTGTTACATTTCCAGTCACTGATTCAAGTAACTTGAAGTTCCTGTAAAGTTGAGAAATTACCCTTTTTAGTTGAAAATTCGTCTTTTTTAGTAGAAATTAATCTTCTTTCTTGAAAATGTATCTCTTTGGTTGAAATTTCAATTATTCTAGTTAAAGATTCATCATTTTAGTTAAAAATTCATCCTTTTAGTTAAAAATGCAACTATTCCAGTGAAAGATTCATCATTTTAGTTCAAAATTCATCACTTTGAAAATGTAACTATTTTTTTGAAATATTTTTTTTCGGTTGAAAATGAGTTTCTTTTAACGGAAAACGTATTTATTCCAATTGAATATTCCATCATTTTAGTTAAAATTCATCTCTTTGGTTGAGCATTAATTGTATTAAATAATTTAATTAAATTAAATTTTTTTATCGAAAATTCATCTTTTTGGTAGAAATTAAGATTCTTGGTTGAAAATTCATCTTTTTGGTTTAAAATTTAACTATTCCAGTTGAAGGTTCATTATTTTTAGTTAAAAATTCATCACTTTGTTTGGAAATGTAAAATTATTTTTGTTTTCAGTTGAAAATGATTTTCTTTCAACTAAAAGTGTAACTATTTCAATTAAATAGTCAATCATTTTAGTTGAAATTCATGTCTTTGGTTCAACATTAATTTTTTAAATTAAGAATCAAACTATTGAATTTTTGGTTGAAAAATTATCTTTTTTAATTGAAAATTCATCTTTTTTGGTAGAAATTAATCTTCTTGGTTGAAAATTCCATTATTCCAGTTAAAGATAAACATTTTAGTTGAAAATTCATCCTTTTTTTACTTTCCTCCTTTTTTATTTGTTTAAAATTCAAATATTCTAGTTAAAGATTCATCATTTTAGTTGAAAATTCGTCTTTTTTGGTAGAAATTAATCTTCATGGTTGAAAATTCACTTTTTTGGGTTGAAAATTCAACTATTCCAGTTGAAGATTCATCTCCTTGTTTGAAAATTAATCTTTTTTGTTTAAAATTCAAGTATTTCAGTAAAATATTGATCATTTTTGTTGAAAATTCATCATTTTGGTTTAAAATTCATAGTCGAAAAATCAACTATTTGGTTGAAAATTTGTCTTTTAGTTAAAAAATCATGTGATTTGTTGAAAATTCGACTTTTTGATAGAGAATTAATCTTCTTGTTTGAAAATTCATCTATTTGGTTGAGAAATCAAGTATTCCAGTTAAATATTCATAATTTTAGTTGAAAATTCATCTTTTTGGTTGAAAATTCATCACTTTCTTTGAAATTTTCTTTTTTTTTTTTTGAAAAATTAATTTTTTTAACTACAAATGTAACTATTCCATTTTCGGTTGAAAATTGATATTTTTTAGCTCGAAATTGAACTATTTGGTTAACAATTTGTCGTTTTTAGTTGAAAATTCATCTTTTTGGTTTAAAATTCATCTATTCCAGTTCAAGATTAATCATTTTAGTGGAAAATTCATCAATTTGGTTGAAAATGTTTTTTTTGTGGCAAATTTTCTTTTTAACTTTAAATGTATCTTCCATTTTTGTTTGAAAATTGAACGTGTTTAGTTCAAATTTCAACTGTTTGGTTGAAAATTGATCTTTTTTACTTAAAATTTCAACTGTTTCTTTGATAATTTGTCTTTTAGTTGAAAAATCATGTATTTTGTTGAAAAATCGTCTATTTTGGTAGAAAATGAATCTTTTTGGTTGAAAATTAATTAATTTTACATAAATGTGCACTAAATTTTAAGTATAAGAAGGTAAAATAAAAATTTGTTTCAATTATTATTCAAATTTATGGACTTGAGAGAAAAATTCAAGAAATTATTAATTATGTATTTAGTATTATTTAATGAATCGATGGTGCTAATGCGTTTATTTAAGAATATCTTGTGATATAAATTGTCAAAAGCTATATAAATTAAACATAATATGTTAATTGAATCCATAGAAACTGATAAAAAACGTTATTTATGATAAACTCGCAAAATATACATATTCTAAGTTCAAGTTTTACAAAATGTGAAATATTTGAATGGCTTCTCCGTACTATGAAAAATTATACCTGGAAAGAACTTGAGTTACCTGGAAAAAACCTGGAATTTTTTTCTAATGAACTAATCTAATCACCTATTTCTTTTCTTTCAGGAAGTGCCTAGAGATTTGTATGATATGGCTGATAGGTATGAAGTTAACAAAGAAAAGCGAAATAACGAAAGGGATCGCGATCGCATGGATTCTCGTGGAGGTCGAGGAGGAGGTGGTGACCGAAGAGGCGGTGGAAGAGGCCGAGGTGGAAGGGGAGGTCGAGGAAGTCGTTTTGCAAACAACGACTGGTAAAATCCGATCGAAGTTAACGCATTTAATATATATATATATATGAAATATGATTTATATGAAAAAAAAGTTTGAAAACAGAAAAAAAAGAGCGACACATCAGTTTTTGAGAAACTGTGTGCAATATGTTTGACTTAAGCACTGCGATTATTTCGATGGAGAATAGGACTACGACTATTTAAAAAGTGTATTGTCTTTTTTTTTTAAATGTTCTCTGAGAAGAGGCTAATTATTAGTCAATAGACAAAGAAAATCTTCGGTTTAAGTTCAGTCTAATTGTAAGAAAGATTTTTTTCCTACTCGCGGTAGTGAATCTCGAAAAAAAATTTCGAGCGAGATTACTACACTGTCTGCATTCTGTCGAGTGTGAAAAATAATGTTAAATTGTTTTGTTTTAATGAGCGCAACGCCAACATTAATACTCCTAGTACAAAGGAACGTTCTTCCACTGATGACAATTTTCGTTTCGTTCCATTCAATACTGTATCGTCTGAAAAATACACGATTTCAGATCAAATTTGTTGTTTTTCTAATGATACTGAACCAATATTTTCAGGGTTGCCGCGCTGGAGCGGGAAATGAAAATGGATGTATTTTTTGACCGTGAATTTTACAAATTTTTAGAAGAAAAATATATTCAATCAGTTGAAATATCACAAATTTTATATCCTATATAATGCAATTTAAAATAAGTGTAGGTTCAACTCTTTTACTTAAGTTCATTCATTAACGTAGAAGAGTTAAACAACTAAAAATTAAAAGCGTTCGAAATTGAATTTTTTTTATAAAAAACGTTTTGAGTTGATCAACTGTAAATATAAATTATTGATTTTTTAAATAGAACTGAAGTTCCAGTATTACAAAATGAACAATAATTGATTTTACAAACGGGCCCTAAATCTGTTAAAAATTAAACAATTAACAAATTTTAACTTTTAAAATTGAATTGTTCAATTTTCAGCCACAGATGATTTTTCATCTAAAATGATAAATCTTCAAACAAAAAAATGAATTTTTAACACAATAGCTCAACTATCAACCATTGAGTTTTCAATAAAAGAGGATGAATTCTCAATGAAAAATGTAATAGTTGATATTTCAACTAAAAAAGATTTTAATTTTGAATAAACGATTGAATTCAACCAAAAAATATTTTAATTTTAAATAAAAAGCGGTTCAATTCAAACAAAAAAGATTAATTTTTAATCAAACAGTTGCATTTTTAACAACAAAAAATTGAAATTCCTACCAGAAAGACGAGTTTTCGAAAAATAACATGAAATTTCAACTAAAAAATATCAATTTTCATCCGAAAAATATCGATTTTCAACCAAAATATCAATTTTTAACCACAAATGGAATAGTTAAATTTTTCGCTAAAAATTAGTTTCTAATCTAGAAAAAAAAACGAATTTTCAGTCAAATAAATAAATTTCCAACTAAATAGTTTAATTTTATACTAAAAAGTATCAATTCTTAATCAAAAATGGATTAGTTAAATTTTCGGTAAAAAAAGTTAATTCTTAACCAAAAGAAAAGGAATTTTCAACAGAATAGTTAAATTTTCAAACAAAGTGGTCAAAATAATTTGATATAAAAAACGTAAAACAAAAGACATAAAAAATTCTACCAAACGACGTCTTATTAACAAAATCGTTGGACCCTCAACCTAAACAAATTAATTTTCAACCAGACAATTGCATTTTTAACTAAAAGAAAATACGTATTCAACCACAAATGGAATAGTTAAATATTCAGTTATAAACATTTTTTTTCAACAACAACAAAAAACGAATTTTCATCACAATAGTTAAGTTTTCAACAAAAGTGATAATTTTCCACTTAAGTGAAAAATCTTCAATAAAAAAAATTAATTTTGAATAAAGTAGTTTAACTTTCAACTAAGTAGTTGAATATTCAATCAAAAAAAGATTTTAATTTGAAGTAAGAAACAGTTGGATTTAACCAGCAAAAACCAATTTTTGACAAAATACTTGAACCCTTAACCTAAACAAATTAATTTTCAGCCAGACAACTGCATTGTTAACTAAAAAAAAAAAATATTCAACCAAAAATGAAATACTGAAATTTTCAGATATAAAAATGTATTTTTAACAAACAAAAAAAATGAATTTTCAAAAAAATGGTTAAATTTCCAACCAAAGTGATCAATTTTCACCTGAGGTGATGAATCTTCAACCAAAAAATGAATTTTTAACAATGTTTGACTTCAACCAAAACATTAATTTTGAAACCAAACAGTTGCATTTTTAACCAAAAAAGATGAAATTTATACCAAAAGAGATAAATTTTCAGGTGACAACTCAAAAAATTCTCGAAAAATAAAATTCTTCGCATATTACCTAATTGGAAAATTACCGATAATAGAAAATTCCTGAAGTAAAATTGCGGACCACATGGAAATTCACGAATTATCAAATTCCCAAATTTAAACAATTAATAAATTGTTAAATAATAAAATAATACACAAAATGAATTGCTTTTATTTGCTGAATATATTTGTTGTTTTATTATTTATTATTAAATCAATATTAATTGTTTAGAATCGGGAATTTTTTAATTCGGAAATTTTCCTGTATCGGCAATTTTATAATGTCGGTAATTTTATTTTTCGGGATTTTTCTGTCATTCCGCTAAATTTAGACTTTGAATGTTACAATTTTAATGGTTGACTTACAAAAATTCAATTAGTAAGTGAAAGTGTCGAATTTTGATGTATAAATAACAATTGAACAATTATTAATTTGAAAGGACTTAAAATAAAAATAATGTAACCTCTTATTTGAAAAGTTGTTAGTTTAAAAAATTCAAATCTTACAAATTTTAATGTTTCTGACTTAATTGCTTAAAATTGTTTAATTTTGAACATTTACAAATTCATTCTTTAATTTAGAACAACGAAAACGATAGCGTGGATTTATATTTTTTAACCAGAAACCTGTGAACTGGGGAAGTTCAAAATTTTGATTAAATAATTTTTTATTTTGTGGCTATTAATTAACCTCATATTAATATTTTAAAGGAAAAGACTGAACTATGTAATTTACTTTTTGAGTAACTTATTAATTAAACATTTTTCAGTTACAATTTAGTAAATATTTAACTTTGGTTTAAACTGCTTTTTATTTCGTAGAAGAAAACTACAGAAATATACAACGTGACTTATATGAAACGTAGAAACTAAATTGATTTGAAGTATAAAAAATATTCATACTAGGATATATTGCATGAAAATTATTGTGGTTTACACGCTACAAAATTTACAATATTAATCTTAACGTAAATTATATTCGAAATCGAATTAATTCTTTGATCGTATTGAGTATATTTATCAAATATCTTTTTGTAATACTCTGCATTTTTACGGCTCGTAAAATTCCCACAATTTACTAAACCGGGCCAATAGGTTTCTTAAATACAAGTTTGCACATAGAAAAAAATCGCAAAATTAATAGATTCTCTCCTTATCAAGATATGGGAGAATAGCAAAGAAATGTTTTCGTTTCTTTTTATGGCTTTTAATGTATAAATAAAAAAAAGAGAGCTAAGCAGCTGCTGACGTAGGAAGCCTAGTCGACAAACTTGAAATCAGAGTAAGATAAAACGTATGTCAATAAAATAAGCAAGTAGAAAATAGTGTAAAAAATATCTAAAAAATGGTGCTTAGTTGTACACTTTGAAGTTTCGGGTTTTTGTGTACTTTTCGGCGAAAATCTTGCCGCTTGGTGTTGGCGTAGAAAAGGCAATGTCGTCCATTGTCATAATGTAGCCGAAGTAGTAGGATCTCCTGAAAAAAACAGATTGTGCAATTTTATTCATTTGTCCATTCAAAAATTTCAAAGAGTCTAATGATTTCAAAATAGTTCATAGATATTCTAAAGATGTCGAAATATTTAATAAAAAATTCACACATTTGACGAAGATTTTAAAGATTTTGAAAGCAGGCCTCGGACTTATTTGAGGAATTCAAAATAGTTATAATAGTAGCATATATTTTGAAAAATAGTATCATGTAATTTTTTAAATATTACACCGATGGGGTTACTGTTTTTAAACACACACGTCAATCTTTTTAAATCCCTTGAAATCTGCGATCCACAAAAAAATCCAAAGAAATCTTTTGAAATCCTATCAATCAATTTTCTTAAAATTTCAACAATTGAAAATTCAGTTTTCAACCGATAAAATTCAATTTTAAATTTTCTTCAATTTTAACATTTCAACTATTGAAAATTCAATTATCAATTTTCAACAGTTAATAATTCAATTTTCAATTCTTTTTAACTTTCTACATTTGAAAATTCAATTCTCAATTTTCTTTAATTTTAAATAATTGAATTTTCTTCAAGTTTCAACTGTTGAAAATTCAATTCTTAATTTTGTTTAATTTACAGTTTCTTCAATTTTTAACAATTGAAGTTTCAACTGTTGAAAACTAAAGACAATTAAAAAGTAAATTTTGCAACTGTTGAAAATTGAAGAAAATTGAATTTAGGAAATTTTTTTTTTTAATTTAGCTTTAAAGCTTTATTTAAATTCTAATGTCTTCAAAATGAAATTTCAAGCAAATGTAAATTAAAATTGTACAATTCAAATTCGAGACTACTTTCTGGTCCGAAATTTCCCGCGTAATTGAAACATTGTATTCTCACATTTATAGTATATTTAAAGAGAAAATGGTCACTGGAAAATACTCAAATTATTTTTAAATCTATAGAAATTCCTTATAATATTATAGAATCTCTTAATTTCTTTAAAATTCTATGAATTCCTCAAATATTGTAAAATTTCTTGAAATAATTTAAATCTTCTGCAATCATTCGAAATTCCTTAGAAATTTGTTAATCTCTTAAAATTGTTTAAATCCCTTAAATCTTATGAAATTCCGTAGAACATCTACAAATTTTTAATATCTTTTAAAATTCTTTTCAAAATGTTTAAATATTTAAAATCCTCTGAAACCCAATGAAATCCGTAGAAATCTCTTAAAATTGCATTCCATTTAATTTACTACCTACATTTCTCTCGAAATTCTTAAAAATTCTTGCAATCTTTTGAAATGATTTGAAAATCCCTTGCACATGTTTAAATCATTTGAAATATCTTTGAATCTTGCAGGGCTGGTAAAATCTCTATAAATCCCTAGAAATACTTGGAAATTCCGTGAATTCTCTTGAATTTTGTAATATTTCTTAAAATTTCGTTAAAAATGTTGAAAACTTTGAAATCCTCAGAAACCCCGTAAAATCCTCGAAATCGGTTTAAATCTTGTGAAATTTTTTAGAAACCCGTTGTAATGTTTTGAAACTTCTTGTAATCTCTTAAATTCCTTAAAGTCTTGAAATCATTTGAAATTTCGATTTTTGCAGGCCTCAGACTCACTTTAGAGATCAAAAATAGTATAAAATTTTTCAAGTATTAAACTTAAGTGCAGTCTGAAATCAAAAAGTATGCATGTGCAATGGAAAATAAACTTTATTTTTTAAGCAAAATTTTCAGTTTTCTAACCTAATAGTTTACTGGTATAAAAAATCAACTTCAATGTTTATTTGAAACTTATTTTTTAGTCTATAATTAAATTTTTGGGTTAAAAATTCAATTATTTTGTGACAGTCATACTGCTTGGTAGAAAATTCAACTATTTGGTTGAAAATTCAACAATTTGTTTAAAAATTTTTTTCTTTCCTATAACAAATTTTTTTTTGAAAATTAAAATATTTTATTGAACATTCATCTTTCTGTTTTGAATATTCATATCTTTTTGTAGAAATTTCACCTTTTTTTTATTAGAAAGGCAAATAAAAATTAATCGGTTTCGGTTGCAAATCCAACTGTTTTGTTAAAAATTCATGTATTTTGTAGAAAATTCGTTTTTTGGCTTGAAAATTTAACAATTTGGTAGAAAATTCAACTATTTGGTAGAAAATTCAACTATTTGGTAGAAAATTCCACTTTTATGGTTAAAAATTCATATTTTCGTGTTGAAAATTTAACTTTTTTGTGTAAAACTCGTCCATTGGCTTGACAATTCAACAATTTGTTTCAATTTTTTTTTAATTTAATTATTTTATCGAACATTCATCTTTCTGTTTTGAAAGTTCATCTCTTTCTGTAAAAAATTAAACCTTTTTGATTAGAAAATTAGATAAAAATAAATCTGTTTCGGTTGTAAATCCAAATTTGTTGTTAAAAATTCGAGTATTTTGAAGAATTTTTTTGTGCTTGAAAATTTAACAATTTGGTAGAAAGTTAAACTATTTGGTGAAAAATTCAACTTTTATAGTTCAAAATTCATACTTTCGAGATGAAAATTTAACTTTTTTGTGTAAAATTCGTCCATTGGCTTGAAAATTCGACAAATGGTAGAAAATTAAACTATTTGGTAGAAAATGCAACTGTTTTGTAGAAAAATCGATTTTCTACATAAAAAAATATTACTTTTATTATGCAAATTTAATTATTCCATTTTTGGTTAAAAAGTAGTCTTTTTATACAAAAAGTTCAACTATTTAGTTAAAAATGTATGCATTTTGTTAAAAATTCGTCTTTTCTGGTTAAAAATGGAATTGTTTGGTTGAAAATTAATCTATTTTAATTGAGGATTCAAGTATTTCGTTGAAAATTTCTTTTTGTTGTTTAAATCCAACTGTTTCTTATTTTAAATTAAATTTTTTTTCCATATCAACTATTAAATTTTTCGTTCAAACTTCATCTATTTTGGTTGAAAACTTGTTAAAAGTTGAACTACTTTCTTAAAAGTTAATTTTTTTTGTTGAAGATTCGTATGCTTGGGTATTTCTGGCTCGAAAATTCAACAATTTGATAGAAAATCAACTTTTTTTTATAATAATGCAACTGTTTAGTTGAAAATTAATCTGTTTTTAGTTGAGGATTCAAGTATTTTGTTGATTTTTTTTTGGTTAAATCTAACTGCTTTATTTTAAATTACATTTTTTTTTGTCGAAATATCAAAATTCATATCCTCGAGTTGAAAATTAAACTGTTTTGTACAAAAATTAGTGTTTTATAGAAAATTACTCTTCTTAGCTGAAAATTCAACTATTTGGTTGAAACTTTTTTGAATTTGTTGAGAATTCATATTTTTTGATAGAAATAGATCATCCCTTTTCGAAAATTCATCTTGTATGCTGAATATTGAACTGCTTTGTAGAAAGATTATCTTTTTTGTTAAAAATGCAACTTTTGGATAAAGATTCAACTATTTTGATGGAAATTCGCCCTTTTTGGCTCAATTAAACTGTTTTTGATTTAAAATTAAAATCTTTTCTTGGTTAAAATATCAACTATTACATTTATTTGGAAATCTGTTTTCGTTGAAAATTCAACTACTTGGTTGAAAATTCAACTACTTAGTTAATTCATAAGAAACCATAAGACTCTTGAATAAATTCACACAAAAAATTTAGTTGCCAAAAATTCAAAAAGCTCAACAATATTTTTCGAGGAAAATTAAAGAAATAGTGTCATTAGCGGGCAATTGTGAGAAAATAGTATCCTCAGTTTCATTTTTTTTCGAGTTATTAGCAAAATAGTGCGAACAGTGTGATGAGTACGAGGTCTGTTTTCGAGATGCGGATATGTTATTTTAGCCAATCTAGGGAAGAATTTTGAAAAATTGGTTTAAAGGCAAAGCAAAAAAATAGTTGCATTAACGAGCAATTTGAGAAAATAGAAGCATTAGTGTCATTTTTTCAGAATAGCAGCGAAAAGTCCGAGGCCTGCAAAAGATATCGAAAGATTTGACAACAATTTTAATGATTTAAAAATATTTCATAAGATTTCGTAAAGATTTAAAAAATAATCAACCCCTCGGGTTCTTCTAAAATTTAAATAAAAAAATTACCTAATAGTATCGACGAGTTGCCTAGCAATCCCCTGTCTGCGGTGACTCATAGCCGTCCAGACAACATTGACTCCACACTTGACAGGAGTGCTTTCCGAGCTGCAACAATCTAATTCCACCAGCTCAGGAATCATTCGATGAGCTGCCTTTACAGGCTCAGCAACAAGAACTCCCAAAACATTTTTGTCTCTCACATACAAGTAGACATTCTTGTCTCCATAATGGGCCAACTGCATATCCGCAAGTCCCAAATCCGTATCCACGACATTCAAAATCTCCGACACCTTCTTCCAGTGCTGCTTCGGATCACTTGGTTCAATCAGAATGATTCTGCTCGAAGTATGCTCCTCATCCCAAACCAATTTCTCACTCTTCCATCCTTGAAACTTCAGAGTTCGGACATTATTGTGGTAATTCAAGTGGGCATTTTCATCCTCAGCGTCTCCAACTTGATAAACGATTCCGCATTCGTTGCACTGGGTTGCTCCAAAGTTCTTCTGTCCACAATCGATTTGATACTGGTCTTCACCTCCACCCGCTTTTGATGACAGTTGCCAGTTCGCTGATCTCTTCACTCCTCGATTCTTGGGACTAGCTACTTTATTACTTGAGTAACCTTTCACGAAGAGAGGGTAAAAAGTATTTTCAGTTTGTGTTTCTCCTTCCTTCTCTGAAGAAATCTTATCGTCCTGTAGTGTAGAGTCTTCAATATTCATAACCGAAGTCATGTTGCTCAATTCGCTCGCTGGGGACATCATTACATCCTGGAAGCTTGGATAAACCTCCTCTGTATTTGTAATTTTCTTTTCCTTATTTTGCAAAGTGTCCATTGGCTCGTACTCGTCATCAGTCCAGTCGTCTTCAAGAACTTTGATCAACTTCGCGACGTCCCTATCCTTCGTACATTCGAACTCGGGTTCATCGATAATCAGATCAGTCGCGTCTAGCGAAAAATCGAGTTTAGGTTTCTTATTCTGGCTCTTACGAACTTTCTTCTGCTCGAGGGAGAACTTTCCTTCAGAGACGTTCAATTTAATCTTATCGTTGACAGTCACCGTTGCTGGTTTAGCTCTAATTCGCTTGAAGAATCGTTTCGTTGGGTCAATCTCAGGAGAGGGTGATCTCGCTTTCTTCGTCTTTGTTTCTAGAATGTTTGAAGTCTCTTCTGACCTTAGAGATTCGGGTTCAACTGGTGTTTCAGGAATAGGTGCAAGAGCAGGAGGAGAAACTTGTTTTTCCTTTCTGAAAGCCTCGACTCTGGATACGTGTTTCTTCGGCTTCGGTTTCTTCAGCCCGTGAGAGACGCCGCAGTTGATTTCGCCCTTTTTGTGTCTCTTTTGAGATTGCCTGACACTAGACTTCGTATGATGAGCAGGGAGACTGCGTCTCTTTTTACTCTGCTCAAGCTGCTTCCAGTCGACTCCGAAGGCACTGAGTCTCTGCTGCTTTCCACTCCCGTAAAATGATTTCGTATCAAGAGTGATATTCTTATTGTTCTCGCTCTTATCCTGAAAGAGAGCGGCTCTCGCTTTCGGAATGGTGGAAGACTCTTCCGTTTTCTGTAACTTCGTTAACACGACGATTGGATCATTAATATGCCTTTTGAGAGAATTTCCTTTCTTCTCCGGGGAAATCTCATCGACGTCGAAGGCCCCAAGAGTTTTTCGACGATGGAGACGAGGAAGTGACGCGTCTTTGTTCACAGATCCTAAAGGTGTGATCTGTTTCACCTCGGGACTCTCTTCCTTTTGGGGAGTCTCTGCGATGGTGTTTTCATCCTGAAGGTCTGTGATGGAATCTCTGAGAGGAGATTCTGGGATAAATTCCTGGGAGTATCTGCTGATGGTACGAACTGGAGTGTCTGCGAGATTTTTGGAAAGAGATTTGGCTGGAGATCGAGTGGATTTTGGAGAGTCTGGGAATATTTTTCGCCGAGGAGAAGAACGAGCGGTTTTGGTAACGTGTCTTAGAGTGCTAAATGGAGAGAGACGTTTCTCGGCGCTTCCAGAAGGTCTTAGACGATCCCAGGTGAGATTCATGAGTGGAATTTGAGGCGAACCTTCAGGTGAGGCTAGGGGAGAGAGGAACTGGCGACCTGGTGAAGAGTAGATGCTGCTGGGACTGCGATCTGTGAGAGCGAGTGGTGACATTGGACCAAGGTCGGATTCATCGCCTGAATTTGTCTCCATTTGGTTTTGAAGTTCTGCTTGCTGGAAGAGGCTGCGTTTGGTGGAACTTCCACCACCTCCAAAAAGACGCTTAGCTCGACGAGGAGTGCACAGCAACTCATCGGAGCCTTGACCACTGTCACAGGTAGTCATATTGCCTAGCGTTGTGGCTCAGCAAAATCTGGAAAGAGAATATCAGAAGGAATTATCGAATTGCTTCAATAAATTAAAATATTTAGCAGGGATGCTACAAAATCCAAATTTACAAATTCCCTGACTTTTCCCTGACCGTCATAAATTATTCTTTCAGATATGAAAACAAACTTACACCTCGGAGATCAATAACGCTAAAGCAAATAATAATCTAAATATAATCTAAATTCTAATCAAATAGTTGCTTTTTCAACCAAACAGGTGAACTGTCAAAAGAATACATTAATTTTCAACAAAATAATTGAGTTTTAAACTCAAAAAGAGAGACTTTGAACCAGAAATGGAATAATTATATTTTCAGTTAAAACAATTAATTTTCAACAAAAAAAAAGGAAATTCGCAACAAACTAGTTGAATTTTCAACCAAGAAAAATTTTTCAGTCAATAACAAATTTTATCGGAACAAGGTGGATTTTCAACAAAAAATGGAATTATTCCATTTTCAGTTTAAAAAAATGAAGTTTCAACAAAACAGGTAAATTATCTACCAAAGAAATTAATTTTCAACCCAGAAGATTAATTTCATATCAAAGAGGATGAATTTTCAAAAAAATAGTTACATTTTCTACAAAAGAAATGAATTTTCAAGCAAGAAGATTAATTTTCCACCTAAGAAGACGAATCTTCAATAAAAAAATGAATTTTTAACCAAATACTTGAATTTCCTACCAAAAGGGTTATTTTTTACCATAAAAGTCGAATTTTCAACGAAATACTTGAATTTTCACCCAAAAAAGGATAAATTTTCAACCGAAAAAGGAACAGTTACATTTTCAGTTTAAAAAATTAATTAAAAAAAAAAAAAAAAAATTTTCGACCAAGAAAATAAATTAGTCAACAAGAAGATTAATATTTTACCACAAAAGACGAATTTTCAACCAAGTAGTTTAATTTTCAACTAAGAAAGATAAATTTTTATTCAAAGATTAATTTTCTACTAAAAATATAAATTTTAAACAAAATATTTAAGCTTTTAAACAAACCAGTGAATTTTTTACCTAAAATAATGAATCTTCAAACAAATGAATTTTCAACCAAATTAAAAAAAAAGGGAAAAAAGAAATTTTCAACTAAACAAGATAAATTGTCGACCAAAAAAGATAATAGTTATATTTTCAGTTTAAAAAAACAATTTTTAGCTAAAAAACAAAGAAAATTTTCAACAAAGTTGTTAAATTTTTACCCAAAAAAGATAAATTTTCAACCAAAAAAGTAACAGTTATATTTTCAGTTTAAAAAATTAATTTCTAGCGTAAAAAAAACAAACAAATTTTCAACCAAAAAAATGAATTAGTCCACAAGAAGATTAATATTTTACCAAAAAACATGGATTTTTAACCAAATAGTTAAACTTTCAACCAAAAAGATAAATTTTCCAGCAAGAAAATTAAAGTTCTACCAAAAAACATGAATTTTCAACAAAATACATTACATTTCAACAAAATTGTTGGAATTTAAACCAAAAAGATCGAATTACTTACAAAACGGTTGAATTTTCAACCCGAAATAATTATTTTTTACAAAAAAATGTTAATTTTCTATCAAAAACTTAAATCTCCATAAAAATAGTTTAATATTTAACAAAATATTTAAACTTAACCCAAAAATAAGAATTATTTGTAAAAAAAAGTTAATTTTCAACCGAATAACTTAATTTTCTACCTAACTGATACTCCTTAACCAAAACAGATCAATTTAGACGCGAACAGTTGCTTTCTTAATACAAAAGGATGAATTTTTAACAAGGAAGATCAATTTATGTCCAAAAAATACGATTTTTTAACAAAATACATGAATTTTCAACTAGAAAAGATTGATTTTGGGTAAAAAATATAAATTTTCAACCAAAGACGGAGTAGTTATATTGTCAGTTAAAAAAATTAATTACCAACAAAAAAAGTGAATTTTCAACAAAATAGTTCAACCCAAAAGATTATTTTTTAACCCAGAAGATGGTATTTAGTCTTCATTTTTCAAGATTGTTGACTTTACACTCTGGATTACTGATAAAAAAATAATAATAAATAAAAAATTCTATAGATTTCGAAGCTTTTAATTTTCAACGAAGAGGGTTATCAGTTTTAAACTTGACAATTTTCAAAGTTAACGTTAATTTAAGAACATGAAAATTTTTAGAGTTGGAAAATGTTTAAAACCTCATAATATTTCTTATTTTTTCATTTTAGCCCACTGAAATCTTCGCAAAAATTTCCTTTTATTTCCTACCAATTAATTATACTTTATATGATATTTAAATTTACACTTTAATGTGAGTATTGAGGATTAAAAACGATTAAGAGCCTGGAAATCCACATTATCAAACTGGAAGCTTTCAAAACCTTAAAAAATATGTTTTAAATGCCTTCAGAATTGCACAATTTTTAATGAACAGGCCTCACAGTTCCTGTGGGATAAAATATAGGGACCAAAGGGTACTTTCTTCGCGCTCAAAGGGTAACAAATTCAGGAGAATTTCATAAGACTTCAAAACAATTCAAGTTAACTTCCAAAGAATTCAAATGGATTGAAAAAAATGTAATAAAAAAAATTCCATTGATTTCCGTAAAAATTGAATTAATTTCGAGGAATTAAAGGTAAACGAGAAGAATTCGATGAAATTCCTAAAAATTCACGATGGGGTTAAAAGAATTTAGGATCAATTAAATAAAAAAGTTTAAAAATTAAAAAAGAAATCCATTGAATTTAATAATTGTGAATTCCAAAAAATTTAGAAGAATTCAGGGTAAATTCAACAAAAACTTTCAAATTTCTTCAAATCTTTGAAATCCTCCTAATTTCTAACCAAGGAGTTGACTAATGACTATAAGTTAAATTTAAAAGAATACAAATGAATTGGAAAATATGTTAAAAATAGAACAAATTCCATTGACAACAATAAAATTCGAGTGAATTTAAAGAAATTTACACGAAATGAGAAGAATTAGATAAAATTCATACAAAATCAAGCTGAATTTCGAAAGCAATCAAGTGAATTGTAAACAATTAAAAAATATGAAAAAATTCATTGCACTGAATAGAATTGAGTGAATTTAGAATAATTGAAAGGGATTTAAAAGAATTCAGGATAAATTATTAAGAATTCAGGGCTAATTCCAAATGAATTGCAAAAAATGTTTGAAAATCTTTTGAAATCTTTGAAACCATAGGAAATCTCTCACTTCTTGTAAATAAATTCTTTGAAATCCATTGAAATATTATAACATCCTGGGAAGTTATATGAAATTTAATAACATTTCTTGGGAGCTTTTAAAATCCCTCAAAATCATTGAAATCCTTGGAAATGTTATAAACCTCCTGAGAATATAGGCTCTGTAAAATTGTTCCATGACCTCCGAAATTATTTAAAACCGCATGCAGATTTTTTTAAATCCCTTAAAATTATTAAAATCCTTGGAAATCCCTTGAAATTGTTTAAAGCTCTCAAAAATATGCCTGGGACTCTTTTAAAATACCCCAAAATGTTTCAAATACTTTAAAATCCCATTACATTACTGAAATCAATTCAAAATTTATTTGAAACCTTTTAAAATAGTACTCTAAAATATTTCAAATCCTTTAAAATCTTTTGAAATCGCTTGCAACATTTTAAACCTCTTGAAAATGCCAAGGAATTTGAAAAAATATATTAAGATATTTCAAATCATTTGATCATTTTATCAATTGATCCTCGGGATAAATTAAATGAATACTTTTAAAAATTTTAAAAAATCCATTGAAGTAAATAGAATCGAGTTGATTTAGAAGAATTAAAGTGAATTAAAAAAATTCAAAAGAATCCAGGATAAATTAATAAGAATTAAGGGTGACTTCCAAAAAATTATTCCAAATCTTTGAAACCCTACGAAATAACTCACTCCTCATGAATAAATTATTTGAAATCCACTAAAATATAAAATCCCGTAAAATTCTATAGTGATATTTCCTGAAATCCTAGAAAATGTGGTAAAATACATTGAGACCTTTAAAATCCCTGAAAATAATTGAAATTCTCGGAAATATTATAAAATTCTGTTAAATCTTTTAAAATATCTTAAAACCTTATAGATCCCGTAAAATCGTTCCACATCTTTCCAAATTTTATAAAATTCTTTATCCTAAAATATTTCAAACGCTTTGAAATCCCTTCAAATTATTGAAATCAGTTAAAAATTTCTTGGAATCTTGTAAGATTTCTTAAAATATTTCAAATCCTTTGAAACCCTACTAAATACATCATTTCTCGTGAATAAATTCTTTGAAATCCACTAAAATATTATAAAATCCCGTGAAATTCTATGAGGATATTTCCTGGAAATATAATAAAATACATCGTGAGCCTGAATTAAAGACAATTTAGACAGATTCAAAACAAAGCATTCCAAATTTTTAAAGTGGAATCTTTTGAAATGAGATAATTAAAAAAAAATCAGGAAATATTAATGTTGAAAATAATTTAATTTTTAATTTTAAACATAGATTAAAAGTACAATGTCGAAGACAACAAAATCTATAAATTCTAGAAAAATGAAGCAGCTGTTGCGATTTTTCAATGAAAATTATGTATATTTGATCCAAAGTTTATGAATATTGAAAAGATACATTAATAAAGTTTCTATTTTGTAATAATAATGACATTTAGTTGATTTAAAAATTATATCAGTGAAACCCACACATAGGTTATGTACAAACTCATTCAAAATATATCACTGTAGCCATAAACTAAATACCTAATTACTCCGAACATAAAAAAGGTCACCCAATTTTTTCCAAGAATCGAAACCTTACCGAGAAATACCTTGAAAAAGAGATAAATTGGTTGAAGAAGTTCTAAGAATTTTTCCCGCTCGAAATCAACGCATTTGAGGTTAGTTTCTTCTTTCCACGAAAATAAATCCAGGAAATTACACACTCCGGAAATAGGGGATAACACGAGTTTATATTATTTAACACGAATTAAGGGTAAAAATGAATGAAAACGAGTAATTTAAAGGAAAAGGACTTTTGTTTACATTCACGTTCATTTTTCAAGGACTTTCTTTACATGACACATAAGCGTCGTTTTAGTTTCTAAAATCAACAAAGATTATAGATAAATAAAAAGGAAACTCTTACCTTTTATTCTGCTGGTATACGCAGCCAGCAGATGATAATTTTGACTAAAAAATCACTAATTTAATACTGTAAACGTCAACGGTTTTACTCAGATTCCGAGATGTAACGTTTTCTCTGTTTTCTCCTTTTTCCCTCCTGTCGTATGCGCTTCCTGGATTGCGCAATGTGCACCTGCTTTTTCGAGCACTCTGATTGGTCGACAAATTCGAATACATTTAAACCCCGCAGAGTTTTGATTTATAACGTCAGCCTTTACCATTTTTCAATTATAAATTTGAATATTGTAAAAATGATGCAGACTGGTTTATTAATTATTAAGATTGATTTTCAATCGTTAGGAAATAAATTCGGAATTTAAACGTTTTTAAAAAATTAAGAGAACGTTTTGGGGTCTCTTTGAATCTTCTGCGGTTAGATCAGTTATTAAAATTTTATAGATAAGAATTGCGAAAAATATTGGTAAAATTTGATAACTATGTTTACTTCATATTTTAGGATTTTGGAATTTTGAGAATAAATGACTAGAATATAAAGAATGTAGTTCATCCCTTGTTCCGGTTCGACACTTTTTGAGTGAAAACCAGTTTGCGCAACAATTAAGCGTTCCTTGAAGTCAGGGGCGTCTAAAACAGGGTGGACCGAAAAAATTCAAAATGATTAAATTCACTGATAAGATTTTTTGTGCCATTACGAAAAAAATTTTCAAACCAAATTTCTCATCATCGGGCAAGTCGGTGAAAAATTTGCAAACTTTAAATTTTTTAAATGTTTGAATTAATATATTTTTCTATTAGTTATGCTTATGGCAAAAAGATGGAAAAAATAATTTTTTTCGTCGAAATATAATATTTCAAAAAATAACGAAAAATGCAATTTTGTTAATTTGTATCTAAAGTTGCAAAAAATGTTTCTATTCATTTAATAAACTAAAGAAACACGTATATATTTTTAAGTTTCAAACAAAATTTTTTTCTTTTTTTTACGGATCCTTAAATATGAGCCATTTGTATTCAAGATCCGTAAAAATCCATTTATACATAGAAGACATTTTTTTCTTTTTTTTACGGATTCTGAAACATGAGCCATTTTTAAACAAGATCTATAAAAAAAATTCAATTTTTTTGTACTTTTTATGGAATTGAATAACCTTAGCCTGAAAAAAGTAAGCAAACATTTTTTTTCGTCAAAATATAATATTTCAAAGAATGACGAAAAATGAAATTTTGTTAATTTGTACCTAAAGTTGCAAAAAATGCTTTAATTTTTTTAATAAACTAAAGAAACACGTACATATTTTTAAGTTTGAAGCAAAATTTTTTTCTCTATTTTTTGCGGATCCTGAAGTATGAGCCATTTTTACACACGATACGTGAAAATCCGTTTTTACAGGATCCATAAAAAATATACTGAATTAAAAAAAAAATTTGGGTGAATTGTTAAATATTTTTTTCTTTTTTTTTTACGGATCCC
>CAKNYM010052215.1:50921-68503 GCA_932195095.1 Andricus curvator | reverse complement strand
TACACACAAACCATGAAAATCCGTTTTTACAGGATCCATAAAAAATAGACTAAATTAAAAAAAAAATTTTGGGTGAATTGCTAAATATTTTTTTCTTTTTTTTTACGGATCCCGAAAAATGAGCAGTTTTTACACATAAGCCATAAAAATCCATTTAGACAGGATTAATAAAAAATAGACCAAATTTTTGTTCATTTTCTTCGTAAATTTTTTTTTACGGATCTAAGAACATGAGCAAGTTTTACACAAGATCCGTGAAAATCCGTTTACACAGGGTCCGTAAAAAAAAGAAATTTTTTTTCCATTTTTTTTTTTGGTTAAAGCTTAATGAAGTGATTCACTTTAGACGGAAAACAGTAAGATATTTTTTTTTCGTCAAAATATAATATTTCAAAAAATGACGAAAAATGCAATTTAGTTAATTTGTACCTAAGGTTGCCAAAAAAATATTAATTTTTTTTTAATAAACTAAAGAAACACGTACAGATGTTTAAGTTTTAAACAAAATTTTTTTCTATTTTGTACGGATCCTGAAATATGAGCCATTTTTACACACGATCCGTAAAAATCCGTTTATAGAGGATCCATAAAAAATAAACCAAATTTTTTTTCAATTAAAAAATTTGTTTTATTTTTTTTTTATTTACGTATCCTGAAATACGAACCATCTTTACACACAAACCATGAAAATCCGTTTAGACAGGATCCATAAAAAATAGACAACATTTTTATTTTTTCTTCGCGTACATTTTTTTTTTCTTTTATTTACGTATCTACGAACTTGTGCCATTTTTACACAAGATCCGTAAAAATCCGTTTACACAGGATACGTAAAAAAAGACCAAATTTTTTCCATTTTTTTTTGGTTAAAGCTTAATTAAGCGATTAACTTTAGACGCAAAAAAAGTAAGAAATTTTTTTTCTCGACAAAATATAATATTTCAAAAAATGACGAAAAATGAAATTTTGTTAATTGATATCTTAAGTTGCCGGAAGAAATGTTTTAATTTTTTTAACAAACTAAACAAACACATACACATTTTTAAGTTTCAAACAAAAATTGTTCCTTTTTTTACGGATCCTTTACATATGTGCCATTTTTACGCAATATACGTAAAAATCCGTTTATACATAGAACACATTTTTTTTCAATTATTTTCTTTTTTTACGGAGCCTGAACCATGAGCAATTTTAAACAAGATCCGTAGAAAAAAAAGAAAATTTTTTTGGGTAATGTTAATGGAAGTGAACAACCCTAGACGCAGAAAAAGTAAGAATTTTTTTTCTCGACAAAATATAATATTTCAAAAAATGACGAAAAATGAAATTTTGTTAATTGATATCTTAAGTTGCCGGAAGAAATGTTTTTATTTTTTTAACAAACTAAACAAACACATACACATTTTTAAGTTTCAAACAAAAATTTTTCCTTTTTTTACGGATCCTTTAAATATGTGCCATTTTTACGCAATATACGTAAAAATCCGTTTATACATAGAACAAATTTTTTTTCAATTATTTTCTTTTTTTACGGAGCCTGAAGCATGAGCCATTTTTAAACAAGATCCGTAGAAAAAAAAGAAAATTTTTTTGGGTAATGTTAATGGAAGTGAACAACCTTAGACGCAGAAAAAGTAAGAAATTTTTTTTTCTCGACAAAATATAATATTTCAAAAAAAGACGAAACTAAAATTTTGTTAATTTGCACCTTAAGTTGCAAAAAATTCTTTAATTTTTTTAATAAACTAAAGAAACACGTACATATTTTTAAGTTTGAAGCAAATTTTTTTAAATATTTTTTGCGGATCCTGAAGTATGAGCCATTTTTACACACGATCCGTGAAAATCCGTTTTCATAGGATCCATAAAAAATAGACTAAATTAAAAAAAAATTTTGGGGTAAATTGTTAAATATTTTTTTCTTTTTTTTACTTTTGCCGAAATATGAGAAATTTTTACACATAAGCCATAAAATCCATTTAGACAGGATTCATAAAAAATAGATCAAATTTTTGTTCATTTTTTTCGTAAATTTTTTTTTACGGGTCTAACAACATGAGCCAGTTTTACACAAGATCCGTAAAAATCCTTTTACACAGGGTCCGTAAAAAAAATAAATTTTTTTCCATTTTTTTGGTTAAAGCTTAATGAAGTGATTCACTTTAGAAGGAAAACAGTAAGAACATTTTTTTTTCGTCAAAATATAATATTTCAAAAATGACGAAAAATGCAATTTAGTTAATTTGTACCTAAAGATGCAAAAAAAAATTAAATTTTTTGTTAATAAACTAAAGAAACACGTACAGATTTTTAAGTTTTAAACAAAATTTTGTTCTATTTTTTGCGGATTCTGAAATATGAGCCATTTTTACACACGATCCGTAAAAATCCGTTTATAGAGGATCCATAAAAAATAAACCAAATTTTGTTTCAATTAAAAAAATTTTGTTATTTACGTATCCTGAAATATGAAACATCTTTACACACAAACCATAAAAATCCGTTTAGACAGGATCCATAAAAAATAAACAACATTTTTATTTTTTCTTTGCGTACATTTTTTTTTCTTCTTTTTTACGTATCTAAGAACTTGTGCCATTTTTACACAAGATCCGTAAAAATCCGTTTACACAGGATACGTAAAAAAAAGAAATTTTTTTTCAATTTTTTTTCTGGTTAAAGCTTAATGAAGTTAATGATCCTTAAATATGAGCCATTTTTACACCAGATTCGTAAAAAATAGAAAAAATTTGTTTGAATTTTTTTTTTGTAAAGTTTATAAAAGTAAATAACCTTAACGGAAAATTTTTTTTTTAAATATAATATATCAAAAAATGACGAAAAATGGAAATGTTAATTTGTATCTAAAGTTACAAAAAAAAATGTTAATTTATTTTTTTATTATTTGATACTCATTTTAATAAACTAAAGAAGCACGTGCATGTTTTGAAGTTTCAAATAAAATTTTTTTTCGATTTTCTACGGATCCTGTGTAAACAGATTTGTACAGGTCTTGTGCATAAATGGCTCGATTTCAGGATCCGCAAAAAAAGCAGAAAAAAATGGTTTGAGACTCATTTCTGGAAATATTATATTTAGGCAAAAAAAAAATTTTCTAACTTTTTTCCAGCTAAGGTTTTTTATTTCGAGTAACTTTGCATTTTCGGCCCACTCTGGTCTAAAATTCTCAAATGCCCTTTCTCAAAAAATGTTTTCAGAGTGGCCATTTTAAACGAGGAAAAAATTCCCGATTTTCTCCAATTTGCAAAAGCTTTTCTCGGTCGTTGAAATAAAAAATTTAAACTCTTAAAGGACTGTTCAAAAACCACGTCACACTGCATGGGGGGGGGGGGGGGGGTGCTAATGCACAATGCGACATCACAAATAGCAAATAGAAATGTGAAAAACAATTTTTTTTTAAATGCTTGCAAAAATTAAAATTAGTGATTTTATTTTGCAAAAAAGTATCTAAATACAGACTTCACTTAAATTCGAACTGATGTAATAGAACCCAATAAGAAAATCCAACTATTTTTTTTCAATGTTAATTCTTTTTAACTGAACAGCCCATTATAATATTTTTGGTTCAGAATTCATCTCTTTTGGTTAACAATTAGACCATTTCGTTCAAAGTTGAATTACTTCGTTTTAAATGAATATCCATGATAATTAATTAAAAATTCGTTTTATTGTTTGAAGATTGAACTATTTTGTTTAAAATTTTTGTTTGAAAATTACTTTTTTTATCTGGAAAGGTAACCATTCGCTTTTTGGCTAAAAAATTATCATTTTTAATTAAAAATTCAACTATTACATTTTTCGCTGAGTATTATTATTTGGTTGAAAATCTAAATAATTGGCTGAATTTGTTATAAATTCATTTTATTGGTTGAAGATTTAACTATTTTTTTGAAAATTAGTTTTTTCTTCGTTGGAAATTAATCTTTTTAACTGAAAATTTCACTATTCCATTTTTGGTTGAAACTTCATCTTTTTGGTTGAAAGTTAATTTTATTTCATTCAAAAATCTACTAATATATTTTTGGTTCAGGATTCATCTCTTTTGGTTAACAATGATAATATTTGGCTGAAAATTTAATTATTTTGTTGAATATTAAACTATTTTGTCAAAATTTCATCTTTTTGGTTGCAAATTCAACTAGTTGGTTGAAAGTTAAACTAATTTGTTAAAAATTCATTTTATTGGTTAAAGATTGAACTATTTCGTTGAAAAGTTTTTTTTCGTTGGAAATTAATTTTTTTAACTGAACATTTCACTATTCCATTTTTGGTTGAAAATTTATCATTTTTTGTTGAACATTCAACTATTTGGTTAAAAAATGATCTTTTTTAATTGAAAATTCAACTATTTGGTTGAAAATTTATCTCTTTGGTAAACATTAAACAATTCGTCTTTTTTGGTAGAAAATCAATTTTTTGATAAAAGTTCAACTGTATGATTGAAAATTAATCAGTTTCAGTTGAGGATATTCAAGTGTTTTGTGGTAAATTCATCTTTTTGGTTGTAAATTCAACTAGTTGGTTGAAATTTAAACTACTTTGTTAAAAATTCATTTTATTTGTTGAAGATTAAACTATTTTGTTAAAAATGCTTTCTCCTTTGGATGAAAATTGTAACCATTTAATTTTTTTGCTGAAAATTTATCGTTTTCAGTTAAAAATTCAACTATTACATTTTTCGTTGAGAATTCATCTTATTTGGTTGAAAATCCAACTACTTGATTGACAAATGTTCTACTTTGTTAAAAATTCATTTTATTGGTTAAAAATTGAACTATTTCGTTGAAAAGTTTTTTTTTCGTTGTAAATTAATTTTTTTAACGGAATATTTCACTATTCCATTTTTGGTTGAAAATTTATCATTTTTTGTTGATAATTCAACTATTTGGTTAAAAAGTTATATTTTTTA
Source organism: Andricus curvator (assembly GCA_932195095.1). Taxonomy (NCBI): domain Eukaryota; kingdom Metazoa; phylum Arthropoda; class Insecta; order Hymenoptera; family Cynipidae; genus Andricus; species Andricus curvator. Next base: position 63,573 of record CAKNYM010052215.1, on the reverse strand, counting down.
GTTGAAAATTTATCTCTTTGGTAAACAATTCGTCTTTTTTGGTAGAAAGTTAATTTTTTGATAAAAGTGCAACTGTATGATTGAAAATTAATCTGTTTCAGTTGAGGATTCGAGTATTTTGTAAAAAATTTGTCTTTGTTGGTTATATTCAACTGTTTTATTTTTTAAATTCATTTTTCTTTGTTTAAATATCAACAGAGATATTAAAAATTACATTTTTTTGTTGAAAATTAGTATTTCTAGGTTGAAAATGCAAATATTTTGTGGAGAATTCGTCTCTTTTGATTGAAAAGTGAACAGTTTTGTATAAAATTCGTTTTCTTTTTACTGAAAGTTCATGTATTTTCTTAAAAAATTTTTCTTTTTTTGATAGATAATTAATCCTTATGGTTTAAAATTTAACTATTTGGTAAAAAATACATGTATTTCATTAACAATTCGTCTTTTTTGTAGAAAATGAATTTTCTTGCTTATAAATGCAACTGTATGGTTGAAAATAAAATATAATATATTTTAGTTGAGGATTCAAGTATTTTATTGAAAATTCGTCTTTTTTGATTATATTCAACTGTATTTTATTTTAAATTAAAATATTGGTAAAACTAAAAATGGTTTAAATATCAACTATTACATTTTTTGGCGAAAATTAGTATTTCCAGGTTAAAATTGCAAATATTTTGTAGAGAATTAATCTCTTTGGCTTGAAAATTCAACAGTTTTGTAGACAATTCGTTTTCTTTTTATTGAAAGTTCATGTATTTTCTTTAAAAAAATTGTCTTTTTTATAGATAATTAATCCTGTTGGTTTAAAATTTAACTTTTTGGTAAAAAATATATGTATTTCGTTAACAATTCGTTTTTTTTTTGTGGAAAATCAATTTTTTGGTAAAAATGCAACTGTATGATTGAAAATTAATCAGTTTCAGTTGAGAATTCAAGTATTTTGTGGTAAATTTGTCTTTTTTGGTTATATTCAACTGTTTTATATTTCAAATTAATTTTGTTGTTAAAATATCAACAGAGATATCAACAATTACATTTTTTGTTGAAAATTAGTATTTACAGGTTGAAAATGCAAATATTTTCGAGAGAATTCATCTCTGGCTTGAAAATTCAACAGTTTTGTAGAAAATTCGTTTTGTTTTTATTGAAAGTTCATGTATTTTCTAAAAAAAATTGTCTTTTTTATAGATAATTAATCCTCTTGGTTTAAAATATAACTTTTTTATAAAAAATATATGTATTTCGTTTAAATTTCGTCTTTTACGGTAGACAATGAATTATCTTTGCTTATAAATCCAACTGTATGGTTGAAAATAAAATATATAATCTATTTTAGCAGAAGATTCAAGTATTTTACTGAAAATTCGTCTTTTCCGATGATATTGAACTGTATTTTATTTACAAATACATTTTTTTTTTGGTTCAAATATCAACTATTACATTCTTTGGCGAAAATTAGTATTTTCAGGTTGAAAATTCAACTGTTTTGTAAAGAATTCGTCTCTAGCTTAAAAATTCAACGTTTCCATGGAAAATTTATGTAATTTGTTGAGAATTCATCTCTTTGATTGAAAATTTAACGGTTTGGCTTGAAAATTCAACATTTTGGATGGCCCCAATCAACCATTGAGACAATTTGTAGCCAATAGTGTCTTTAGTGTAATTTTTTCGAAATAGTCGTCTGCCTTTACTAAAAATAATAATAAAAATAATAAAAAAAACTGATAAGTTCTAAATGAAAATGAACATAAATTTGGTATACAGTGGTATTTATTTTATCTTACACAAGATATATTAATTTTTGAAGCAATACAGTAATAAATGAAAATGCAACAACATGGTGTTATAAGTTATAATTTACTGCAAAAAGTGTGATACGACTATTTATAAATTTATTATACTATATAACGTGAACACTGGAATTTTTAATCTGCAGTTCATATTCTATAGCAACTGGAATTCAAACGAAATTTTAGTTTCCTGCCAACCGATTTTGTATTATACGAAAAATTATTAATAATTAATGATATTTTTATCTATATATGTGTAGTCTTGTATTCACGGAAAAGCTGACTGAGACATGTAATAAGATAAACTGACTTAGATCATTTGTTTAAGAAAAACTGTAATTTGTGTACTGAATAGTAATAGTTCGCAACTGAAAATTTAATTTTCTGGCGGAAACTTGAAAACAATTTTCTTCTGGCCTTTTAGGCCTTAATTCTATCAGCCAAAGAGCAGCTGAGGCCAGTGTTGTCTGGCTCGACATTGAGTTCTTTTACAATGCCGTCTTCAACCACCATCGAATATCTCTTGCTTCGCTTTCCGCCCAAGGGAGGAAGATCGACGGATAAGTCCAAAGCGTCTGTGAAAGCTGCTGTTGGATCAGCAAGCATTCGTACCTACAGAAATTTGATAGTTTTATTATGTGTCTATAAAAATTAGGGTAAATTCAAAGAGTTTTTTTTTAATATCCTTAAAAATTTATGAAGCGGTTTAAAATATTGATAGCTAAAGTTACTGGATGAAATTGGCTTTCTCCAGAATGATGGCCAAGTTTGGAATTAAATTGTTTTTTTTTTTTCAAATATTATAATACAGGGTAGCCGCAAAACTTCGTTTTTAAAAATTCCCTGACAAATTTCTCATTTTCCATCACCATTCATATTTAAAGACTAAAATTCTAATCTTGTAAAAGTGAAATATTTAAAGCAAAAAAGTGACCAAGAGTAATTTTTAACACAAAAGTATTAATCTGACTAATGTTCTTTTGAATTTAAAATAATTCAGGATAAACTCATAAGAATTGAAAACAATTCCAAGTTAAATTAAAAAAAGGTGGAAATTATTAGAAAAAATTCAAAATTTTTTATTGATTTTAGTAAAATTGGACAGAATTTAGAGAAATTTAAGGGAAATGAGAAGAATTCGATGTAATTCATCAAAATTCAAGGCGACTTAAAAAATTCAAGTGAATTGAAAACAATTAAAAAATATGAAAACAAATCATTGAATTCATTAAGTATGAAATGCCTAAGGATTCAAGGTTGGTTTAAAAGAAATTAGGCTGAATTAAATAAAACATTCGAAAAAACCCGCTGAATTGAGTAGAATTGTGAAGAACTCAAAAAATTTAGGAAAATTCCAATGAGTTTAAAAGAATTCAGGATAAATTAACAAGAATTCAAGGTGAAGTCCGCTTGGACTCAATTAAATTGAAAAAATATATTTTTATTTAAAAAATATTAAAATCCATTAGAATATTATAAAATCCCGTAAAATTCTATGAAATCTGATATTTCTTGCAATCCTGGAAAATGTAATAAAATACCTTGAAAGCTTTAGGATCTCTTAAAATCATTGAAATTCTTGCAAATTTTTATAAAATCTCGTGAAATCTTTCAACATATATTAAAAGCTTATAGGTCTTGTAAAATCGTTCCATATTTTTCGAAATTCTAGATAATTCTTTACATCAACACGAAAATTTTTTTAAATCTCTTAAAATCCTTGGAAATCCCTTAAACATTTTTTTAATCTTTTGTAAATGCCTTGGAATCTTTTAAAATACCCTAAAATATTTCATACTTTTTTGAAATCTCTTTAAATAATTGAAATCCCTTGAAACTTTTTTAAACTTTTGAAAATTCATTAGAATCTTTTAAATACCCTAAACCATTTCAAAAGTCCTTTGAAATACCACTAAATTACTGAAATCAATGGAAAATTCCTTGAAATCTTTTAAAATACCCTAAAATATTAAAAATCTTTTGAAATTCCTTGAAACTTTTTAAAGTTCTTAAAATTTGCTTGAAATTATTAAAAATAGCCCAAAAATTGTTCAATACTTTGAAACCTTTTAAAGCTCTTCAAAATTCCTTGAAATTTGTTAAAATACCCTTAAATCTTTAAAATTCCATCAAATTATTGAAATCAACGGAAAATTCCATGGAATGGCTGAAAATATCCTAAAATCTTTTAAATTCTTTAAAATAGTTGGAAATACCTTGAACTAATTAAAAATATTTGAAACCCTATTAATGTTAATAAATTCTTTAAACTTTATTAAAATATCTTTATCTTTATGTATTTAAAAATCCTTTAGAACCCCTTCAAATTATTGAAATCTATTAAAAATTCCTGGGAATCTTTTAAAACACCCTAAAATAATATTTCATAACCTTTGAAATCCCTTCAAATTATTGAAATCAATCAAAGATTTCCTAAAATATTTCAAATCCTTTGAAATATTTTAAAATCCCTTGAAACTTTTTAAAGCTGTTGAAAATGCCTTGGAATCTTTTAAAATACCCAAAAATCTTTAAAATTCCTTTAAATTTTTGAATTCAAGTGAAAATTCTTTGGAATACGTATTTGAAAATATCCTAAAATATTTAACATTATAAAAATATTTGGAAATACCTTGAAATATTTGAAAATCTTTGGACCCCTATTCTTTATAATAAAGTCTTTGAAATCCCTTTAAAGTACTGAAATTAAATGAAAATTCCTTGGAATTCTTTAAATTACCCTAGAATATTTCAAATCCTTTAAAATCTGTTGAAATCCCTTAATTTTTTAAAGCCCTTGAAAATTTCTTGGAATTATTAAAAATAGCCTCAAAGGTTTCAAATCTTTTGAAACATCTTAAAACTTTTTAAAGCCCTTGAAAATTCCTTGGAGTGTAAAAAGATACCCAAAAATCTTTAAAATTCTCTGAAATTCCTTTAAATTACTGAAATCAATGGATAATTTCTTGGAATCTTTTAAAATACCCTAAAATATTTCATATCCTTTAAAATTACTTGAAACTTTTTAAAGCTCTTGAAAATTCCATGAAAGTTTTAAAAATACCCTAAAATCTTTAAAATCCTTTGGAATACTGTCAAATTATTCACATTCATTAAAAATTCCTTATAATCTTTTACAATACCCTAAAATATTTCAAATAGTTTGAAATCTTTCGAATTTATTTAAAAACTTTTTATAGCCATTTAAAATTCCTTGTAATTATTTAAAATGCCCTAAAATCTTTCAAATTCTTTGAAATCCGTATAAATGTTTTAAACTCATTGAAAACCTATTCTTGTCAATAAATTCATTGAAAATTTATTAAAATATCTTTATCTGAAAATCGCTTGGAACCCCTTCAAATTATTGAAATCTATTTAAAAATTCTGAGAAACTTTTAAAATATCCTAAAACATTTCAAATCCTTAAAAAAAATTTTAAATCCCTTGAAAGTTTTCAAAGCTCTTAAAATTTGTTTGGAATTATTAAATATAGCCTCAAATGTTTCAAATACTTTGAAATATTTTGGAACCCCATGAAACTTTTTAAAGCTCTTGAAAATTCCTTGAATTAAAAAAGATACCCTAAAATCTTTAAAATTGATTAAAATTCCTCCAAATTTGAAATCAATTGAAAATTCCTTGGAATATTTGAAAATACCTTGAAATATTTGAAAATCTTTGAAACCCTATTCTTGTTAATAATTTTTTTTTTAAACTTATCAAAATATCTTTGTGCTTCAAAATCATTTGAAATCCCTTCAAATTATTAAATAAAATCTATTAAAAATTTCTTGGAATCTTTAAAATACACTGAAATATTTCAAAAGTTAACCCACGGGTTAATTTATTAAATGAAAAGTGATTAAAGTGATCTTTTTATTTAAAAAAGTGACTATAGTGAACACATACTCACTGACTATTCCTGAACAACAAAATTTTTCCCTGACTTAAGGCCATACTGTAATAATCAATATAAATTTATGAGATTGGAATTTTACTCAGTACCTTGCCTTCGGCTCCTTGATCCTTTCCCCAAGCAGCCATGACGAAGGCATCGTTGACTCCGATGCAATAAATGTCAGCAATTCCTTTAGATTTCAAATCGCTTGCTTTCTGAACGTAGCCAGGTAAATGAGTCTGCAAATAATTATATTGATATTTAATTGTTATTCAATTTCGAATACTGAAGCCTCGGACTCATTTCAGAGAACAAAAATAGTGTAAATAGTGTCACAAATTTGAAAAATAGTGTCACAAAATTTTTCAAGTATTAAACTTATGTGTAGTCCGAACTCAAAAAGTGTACAATGGCAAATTACCCTGATTTTTAAGCAAAATTTCCCGTCTTCTAACCTAATATTTTGAAAGTATTAAGAACAAACTTCAATCTTTATTTAAAATGTTATTCTTTAGTCTATAAATTATCAAAATTCCTATTTATCGTACGCTTCACAGTCTTTTCCCTGTTCCCCTCTTTTTCTCGTTTTTCCATTTAAATGCGAACTGAATTAATAGAACCCAATAAGAAAGTCTAACGATTTTTGGTTCAAAGTTCACTCTTTTAGGTTGAAAAGTCTGCTATTAAATTTGTTAAGAATCCAGCTTGTTTGTTTCAAAATTGAACAATTTTGTTAAAAAGTCATACTGCTTGGTTGAAAATTCAAATATTTTGTTGAAAATTCGTCTTTTTGGCTTGAAAATTCAAAATTTGATTGCAATTTTTTTTCTCAATTAAAAAATTTGTATCCTTAGAAACTCAACTATTTTATTGCAGATTCCTCTTTTTAATTTGAAAATTCATCTCCTTCTGTAGAAATGTCACCTTTTTTGGTTAAAAATACAATTGTCTGATTAAAAATTAATCTGTTTCGGTTGAAAATGGTGTTTTTTATTCAAAATTGATCTGTTTTGCAGAAAATTCGTCTTTTTAGCTTGAAAATATAACAATTTGCTTGAAATTTTTTTCTTTCTTAATTAACAAATTTGTATCCTTAGAAATTCAACTATTTTGTTGAAGATTCATCTTTTTAATTTGAAAATTCATCTCCTTCTGTATAAGTCATCTTTTTTGGTTAAAAATACAATTGCCTGGTTAAAAATTAATCGGTTTCGGTTAACAATTAAGTTTTTTGTTCATAATTTATCTGTTTTGTATCAAATTCTTATTTTTGGCTGGACAATTCAATAATTTGGCTAAAAATTGAACTATTTGTTCGAAAATTTATGTATTTTGTTGAAAATTCATCTTTTTTGGTAGAAAATAAATTTTTCGTTTAAAAATGCAACTGTTTGGTTAAAAATCAAGTATTTTGTTGAAAATTCGTTTTTGTTGGTTAAATCCAACTGGTTTTTATTCAAAATAAAAATATTTTTGGTTGAAATAACAACTATTAAATTTTTCGTTGAAAATTCATATTTTAGGTTGAAAATTCTACTCCTTGGTTGAAAGTTTAACTACATTCTTAAAACTTAATTTTTCGGTCAAAGATTCATAATTTTAGTTGAAAAGTCGTCTTTGTTTTGGTTCAACATTCAACTCATTGGTTGATAATAAAACATTTTTTAATCAAAATAATGAATCATTGAGCAAAAAAATGAATGTTTAACAAAGCAGCTCCGCTTTCAATTAAGTACTTAAATTTTCAACAACAAATGTAATAGTTGATATTTCAGCCAAGTACAAGTTTAATTTAAAACCAAAAACAGTTTAATTCAACCAAAGAACAAAAAAGACAAATTTTCAACAAGATAGTTGAAAATCCTCTACACGAAAACATTAGTTTTCAACAAAGCAATTGCATTTTTAGCCAAAAAAGATGAAATTTCTACGAAAACATATGATTTTTTTAAACCACAAAAGGACGAATTTCCAACCAAGAAAGATTTTTCAGTCAATGAAGAAAAAAAAACATCCAAACTGTGGAATTTTCATGAGAAAAAGACGAATTTTATACAAAATAGTTGAATTTTTAAACCGAAAATACAAATTTTTCAACAAAAAGTTAATATTCTATCGAACAGTTAAATGTTCATCCCAAAAAGACAAATTTTCAACCAAAAACATTGACTTTTTTGTTTTTAAGACAAGTGTTGAATTTTGAACCAAATAATAAAACTGTATCTTCATTTCAATGAAAATTTAACTATTCCATTTTTGGTTGAAAAATTTACTTTGTTGAAAATTCGTCTTTTTTAGTAGAAAAATAAATTTCTTGTATTTTGTATTTTTGGCTTGAAAATTCCACAGTTTGGTAGACAATTAAATTATTTGTTGAAAATTGAGTTTTTTTGTTGAAAATGATATTTTTGGGTTAAAAATTCGACTGTATTGTAAAAAATTTGCTTCTCTAAATTTATGATTGTTTTATAATGGAAATTTTACTAGTTCATTTTTGTTCATAAAGTGATCTTTTTTAGAGTAAAATTCAACTATTTGGTTGAAAATTCGACTTTTTTGGTGAAAAATAATGTTCTTAACTGAAAATGCAATTGTTTGGTTAAAAATTGTAATTACTTGATTGAAAATTTAACTGTTTTGTAGAAAGCTTATTTTTCAGCTTGAAAATTCAACTACATATTTGGTTCAAAATTTATGTCTTATTGAGAATTCGTCTTTTATAGTAGAAAATTAATCTTCTTAGTTGAAAAGTCGTCTTTTCGATTAGAAAATTCTATATTTTAGATGAAATTTTTTTTCTTTATTGACTGAAAAATCTTTCTTTGTTATGTATTCAAGAATTTTGTCGAAAATTCGTATTTTTTGGTTTAATTCAACGATTTTTGATTTAAAATGAAACTCTGTCCTTTTGTGCATTTTTTTTGTGAATTCATCTTTTTTGGTTGAAAATTTACCTATTGTATTTTTAGAAAATTAATCTTCTTGGTTAAAAAATCATCTTTTGTGATGAATGTTTAACTATTTTGTTGAAAATTCATCTCTTCGGTTGAAAATCAAACTATTTTTTTGTTCAAAATTGATATTTTTAATTAAAGAATGATCTTTTCCAGTTGAAAATTTGTCTACTATTATATTTTTGATTCGGAATTTATCTCGCTTGGTTAAAAATGTCTAATGTAATTATAAATTTAATTATTTTATTGAAAATGCAACTATTATCTTAAAGTCGCATTTTTTGGTAAAAAAATCAGCTATTTGGTTCAAATTTAAACTCCTTTGTTAACAAATCTATTTTTTTTTTGCTTGAAAATTCAACAATTTGATAGAAAATTAAACTATTTGGTTGAAAAGGAACTTTTTTTTGTTCAAAATCATATTTTTGTTTAAAAATTCAACTACATATTTGGTTAAAAATTAAACTACTTTTATGAAAATTCTAGTATTTGGTAGAAAATTAGCTTTTTTGTTGATAAATCATATTTCCTGGCAGAAAATTAATCTTCCGGGTGGAAAATTGAAATACTTGGTTAAAAATTCATCTTTTTGGTTTAAAAATTCACCTACTTGATTGAAACTTGAGCTAATTTGTTGAAAATTCATTTTTTTAAGATTCACCACTTTGATTAAAAATTTAACTTTTTTATTGAAATTTGTGTGTGTTTTTTTAAAATTAATTCTTTTATTTGAAAATTTAATTACTCCATTTCTGGTTAGAAATGTATCATTTGAATGTTGAAAAATTAACTATTTGGTCAAAAAATTGATGTATTTGGTTGAAAATTCGAGTTTTTGGTTGGAAAATTAATTTTTGTTGAAATTTCATCTTTTTGGTTGAGAGTTTAACTATTGGGTGGAAGATTGCACTATTTTGTTAAAAATTCCTTCTTTTTTCGTTTGATTCAACTGTCTTCTAAAAAAATCGTCTTTTGTCTTGAACATTCAACTATTTGGATGAAAATTCAACTATTTTGATAAAGACATCTTTTTTGGTCGAAAATTCAATTGTTTTGTTAAAAATTCTTACTTTTGGAATTAAAAGTTAAACTATTTGGTTGTTAATACAACTGTTTGGTTAAAATTTTTTGTTTTCTTGATGTTGAAAATTCGTCTTTTTGGTTTGAAAATTCATCTCTTTTCGTAGAAAATTTGTTTGGTTGATAATTCAACTATTTTGTGGAAAATGTAATATATTCAGACTTGAAATCTTAGGAATTTAAAGTGTTTCATATTGAATTTAATATGATCTTTACATTAATTTGATTTAAAATAAATTATTCCCCTATTTTCGTGCAAAATCACCCTATTTCTCCATCTTGCTGTTCACTCTATCTCATGTAATCTCTTGTAATTTAATGTAAAAGAAAAATTGAAGCGGTTAACCCCTCGACGCCTCCTGAAGAATTTAATTGAAAATAAACATATATTTAGGTTTTTGGTGTGCAAAGTTAATGTTAAAAGTTTTGTTAGGCAGAATTTATTTGTGCAGAATCAGGGTGTCTAGCGATTCTTAGGAACGAAATTCAAGGTCTTTTCGAGGTTTTCTAGGTCTCCTTTTTTTACATAAAATAATGAAATGGCCGTTTGTTATAGATGTAAAAAATGAGCTATTTAATTTTTTATTGGCCAACAATTTCTAAAGAAAGCAGGACCATAAATAAAATTTTTTTTTAATTTTGTGAACATAAGTTCTCTTTGAAATCCTTGAAATCTTTGTGAATTCGTTGAAATCTCTTGAACTACTTAAAATCTTTGTGAAATCTTGAAATTTCTGTGAAATCTTATGGAATTTTTCAACATTCTTGTAAAATATTTGAAATCCTCGAAATCTGAAATCTTTGTGAAATTTTTTGTGTTCGTTTGAAATCATTGAAAACTTTTGAAATCTTCTGAAATTTGTTGAAACTTTTTGAAATAGTTTAAAATTTTTGAAATATTTGTAAAATCTTTCGTATTCTTTTGAAATCATGGAAATATTTGCAATCGTTTAAAATCTTTGAAATGTTTTGAAATCTGGTGTACTGTACTACTGTACCCTTTTTGAAACCTTTGGAATTCTTGTATTCTTTTGTATTCTTTTGAAATCTTTGAAATATTTGTGAAATCTTTCTGAAATATTTTGTATTCATTTGAAATCATTAAAATATTTTTAATTTGTGTTAAATCTTTTGAAATCTGGTTTACTATACTTTTTTTTTAAATATTTAAAATCTTTGGAAATGTTCGAAATAGTTGTGAAATCTGATGCACACACCTTTTTCAAATTTTTCAAATCCTTACAATCTTTATGATATGTTCGAAATCTGTCGGAAATTTTTGTGAAATCTTTGTCAAATTTTTTGAAATATTTGTGAAATTTTTCTTAAATCTTTGTTTGTGAAATCTTTTTTATTAGTTGAAATCATTGAATTATTTGAAATCTTAGTGAAATCTTTTCAAATCTTCACAAAGTTTCGAAACCTTTTGAAATCGTTTCGAATCTTCGAAATGTTTTAAAATCTTTGAAATCCCTCAAGTCTTTCGAAAGTTTTGAAAGCTTGTGAAATTGTTGTGAAATATTTGAACTCTGGTGTACGTGCCTTTTTTAAATCTTTGAAATCCGTGAAATCTTTGTAAAATGTTCAAAATCCTTTTCAATATTTTGAAACCTTTTGAAATCTTTTGTAATCTGATGTACACTCAAAACCAGAATGGTGAAACCCTTAAAAAATCCGCCCTTGCTGTTCACTCTATCTCATCTAATTTTGTGTAATCTATTGTAATAAAATTGAGTGTACAAGAAAACTTGATGCGGTTAACCCCTAATCAACGCCCCCTGAAGAATTCAATTAAAAATAAACATATATTTAAGTTTTTGGTGTGCAAAGTTAACGTTAAAAGTGTCGAGTTTTGTTATATAGAATTTATTTCTGCAGAATCGATACCACCTTGGTTGTTGGATCTAATAATATATTAAATAAACTTTCAAAGAAGTTGAAGGTCTATTTAAACAAGGTTTTGCCAGTATAAAAACCGTGTAACTCGCATTAATAAAACCAGAAGCGGCGGAGCCTTTTTTCTATTTGGGGGCAGGGGCATAGACTTATAATATTAAATGGCACAATTTGGACATATTATAATAATATTATACTATGTAAAATTTTTACTTAATTCATAAATAAAAAATAAATAGTAAATAATAAATAGTAATGAATACAGGTATGAAATTCATATTGCCGAAGATTTAAATGATTTTCCAAAAATTTCAATGATTTCACAAATTTCGTAAAGATTTCAGATAGATTTCAAAGATTGCACAAAGATTTTAATAATTTCCCATAGATTTCGCAATAATTTTCGATAGATTTAAAAGATTTTCCAAATATTTCACAAAGAATTCGGATTGATTTAAAAGATTTCAAAGACGACAATTATTTCACAAAGATTTCCGATATATTTCAAAGAATGCACAAAGATTTCAATAGCTTCCCAAAGTTTTCACAAAAATTTCAAACATTTCGCAAAGATTTCAAATATTTAGCACAGATTTCGGATAGATTTATAAGATTTCACAAAGATTTACGATAGATTTCAATGTTTTCCCAGAGATTAAAAAAATGTCACAAATATTTCGCAAAGATTTTGAATAGATTTAAAAGATTTCACAAAGATTTAAATTATTTTACAAAAATTTCAGATAAATTTCAAAGAGTGTACAAATATTATCAAATATGTCGCAAAGATTTCACAAATATTTCAATAACTTTCCAAAGATTTTAAACATTTAGCAAAGGTTTTAGACAGATTTCAAACATTGCATAAAGATTTCAATGATTTTCCAAAGATTTTAATAATTACACAAATATTACCAAATATTTGAAATATTTCGCAAAGATTTCAATGATTTCCCAAAGATTAAAAAAATTTCACAAATATTTCGCAAAGATTTTGGATAGATTAAAAAGATTTCACAAAGATTTAA
>CAKNYM010052215.1:28166-39728 GCA_932195095.1 Andricus curvator | reverse complement strand
GACATGATTACTTAAACTGGATGGAGAATGCACAAGATAGAGATGTGGCGGTCTCGGGTAGATGAGGCAATGAACTTTCGAGTTCGAACTGCTAATCTATAATAATAATAATAATATTCATCTCTTTAGATTTACAATTTTTGGGTTAAAAATTAAACAATTTGGTAGAATATTTAACTTTTTGATAAAGAATTTAATTTTTTTTGTTAAAAATTCATACTTTCGGGTAGAAAATTCGACTGTTTTGCTGAAAATTCGTCCTTTTGGCTTGAAAATTTAACAAGTTTGTAGAAAATTTAACTATTTTTTTATTTACTATTCAATTTTTTGTTAAAAAGTGATCCATTTTAGACTAAAAATTCAACTATTTTATATATATTATATTTTTTATTGAAAATTCATCTTTTTAGAAAGTTGAACTGCTTTTTTAAAAATTCATTTTTTTTGAAGATTCATAATTTTAGTAGAAAATTCATCTCCTTGGTTAAAAATTGAATGACCTTATTAAAGCTTCCCTTTTTGGGGGTAAAAATGATTTTTTAAACTGAAAATTTAATTATTTCGTTGAAAATCAACTTCTTTTAAACTTTTATATTTTTCAGTTGAAAATTCAACTGTTTTGTATAGAAAATTCGTCTTTTTGTCTTGAAAATTCAATAATTAGGTAGCAAATTCAATTATGTGGTAGAAAATTTAACTGTTTTGTAGAAGATTCATTTTTTTATATAAATTAATTTCTTCATGTGAAAATGTATGAAGTTTGTTGAAAACTCGTCTTTTTTGGTAGAAAAATAATCTTCTTGGTTGAAAATTCATCTGTTTTGTTGATAATTACTTTTTTGGGTTGAAAATTAATTTTTTTAACCTAAAATATAACTATTCAATTGAAAAAGAATTTTTTTGTTGAAACTTCATATTTTCGGGTTAAAAATTCAACTGTTTTGTGTAGGAAATGTATGTGTTTGTCTTGAAAATTCCATAGTTTGGCCGAAAGTTGAACTATATTGTAGAATATTCGTTTTTTTATATTAAAAATTAATTTTTCTAATTGAAAATTTAACTGTTCCATTTTTGGATAAAACTTATTCTTTCAGTTCAAAAATTCAACCTTTCGGTTAGAAATGTATGTATTTTGGTGAAAATTCGTCTTTGTTGGTAAAAAAGATAATTTTCTTGGTTGAAAATGCAACTATTTGTTGAAAAATGTATGTATTTCGTTGATGATTTGTCTTTCTTGGTAGAAACTTAATCTTCTTGGTTGAAAATGTATCTTTCTGAACGAAAATGTAATTATTTGATTGAAAATTCAACTGTTTTGCAGAAAGCTCGTTTTATCAGCTTGAAAATTCCACTATGTGGTTCAAAATTTATGTATTTTGGTGAGAATTCGTGTTTTATATAAAAAATTAATCTTCTTGGTTCAAAGGATATTTGTACGACTGCGAATCACTCAAAAAGATAAGTTAAACAATTTTGTAGAAAATTCGAAAATTAACTATTTTGTTGAATTTTTTTATTTTTTTAAATTAATATTTTTGATTGAAAATTGAACTATTTCATCTTTGGTAGAAAATTTCTCTTTTTCAGTTGAAAATTAAAAAATTTGGTTAAAAATTCATGTATTTGGTTAAGATTTTATATACTTTGTATAAAAATTCATATGAAGATGGAAATTTAATTTTTTTATGCTAAAAATGCAACTGTTTGTTTGAAAACTAATCTGTTTTAGTTGAGGATTCCACTGTTTTTTTGAAAATTCTTTTTTTTTATTGAATTCGACTTTTTAAAATTTGAAATGCATGTCTTTTTGTTTAAAATAAATATGGAAGTATCTACGCGTACCGAAAAAATCCAGCTATACGTACCGAAATTTCGGTACAAATAGCCCCTTTTTCAGCTCCCCCTATTCGTACCGAAGAAATCTGGCTACTTTTAGCGAAATTTCGGTACACGTAGCCACGGCCTTAAAATATCAACCATTACATTTTTTGTAGAAAATGCATCTTTTTGGTTTAAAATTGATTTTTTCAAATGAAAATTTAATTATTCCATTTTTGGTAAAAAGTGTATTTTTTTAGTTGTAAATGACACTATTTGGTTAGAAATTTATGAATTTTGTCAAAAATTCGTCTTTTTTGGTTGAAAATTTATGTACTTTGTTAAAATTTATTTTTTTTTGTAAAAAATAAATTTTTTTTTGTTAAAAATGCAATTGTCTGGTTCAAAGTTAATCTTTCTTGGTTGCGGATTCCTGTATTTTGTTGAAAATTGGTCTTTTTTGGTTAAATTCAACAGTTTTTGATTTCAAATAAAAATATTTTTTGATTGAAAATGCAACTAATTGTTGAAGTCATTTTTTTTTTTGAAAATTAATTTTTTCATCTTAAAATTTAATAATATTATGGAAAATTTAAGTCTTTGGTTGAAAAATTAACTCTATTGTTGAAAATTTAACTGTTTTGTAGAAAATGCATCTTTTCGGCTGGAAAATTCAACAATTTTGTAGATAATTCAACTGGTTTGTAGAAAATTAGTTTTTTAAAATTAATTTTTTGTAATAAAAATGTATCTATTTCATTGTTAGTTAAAAATGGACCTTTTTTAGTTAAAAAATTCAACTATTTCGAAGAAAATGTTTTTAATTTGTTGAAAATCCTTTTTTCTGTTAAAATTAATTATTTTGACTGAAAATTCAACAATTTGGCAGAAAATTTAACTGTTTAGTTGAGGATTCAACTGTTTAGTAGAAAGCTTGTCTTTTTGGCTTGTAAATTCAATATTTTAGATGAATATCTTTTTTCTTTATTAACTGAAAAATCTTTCCGTGGTTCAAAATTCAATTCTTGTTCAAAATTCATCTCTTTTGGTAGAAATTTCATCTGTTTTAGGTTCAAAATGCAACTGTTGGGTTTAAAATGAATCTGTTTCGGTTGAGGATTCAATTATTTTATTGAAGATTTGTATTTGTTTGTTCAATTCAACCCCTAAATAAATTCACAAAAAAAATAATAGTCGGCAAACAAATTTAAGATAGGGCCCGGGGGGGGGGGGGCAAAGCTTACAGACTCTAACAAAGGGTGGTACGTAATTCAATAAAAAAAACATATTACGTAATTTATACACGGCCCCTGTGTAGCCGCACGTGTTTGGTTTCCAATATAAGAAAAAAAAACCCTCTCTGAAAAAACTGAGGAAACAGATTTAGCTGCGATTTCTTTGAAAATCCTTGAAAATCTAATTTGAAATATAATAGAAGGCCTGTTATAGTCGATTTTAATTTATTATAGAACGTACCGTAGGCAAAGGGTTGGAACTCTGGTAACTGATCTTTGGTGAAGATTATAGAAATCGGCAGGGTTCAAAGCTTGAAAGATTTCGTAACAGGATCAGGAGTGTGGACAAGAAGGGGTTGAATAATCGAGAATTATAGGTATACCTTGAAATTACTCGAAGGGCCTTTGGAATCGAATACGAATACGACACGGCTAGGAGGAGCTCTTCGCATCCGGGTCATTATGAGCGGTCCCTCTGAACTTACGTAATCGGAATAATATCTCTATTTACGAATTAAAAGCTCTCGTTTCAAAATATTCCACGTGCTATTTTGTCAATATTGACTTGCACCCTATAATTTCCTCTTTTTTATTGTCCCGTAAGATTATCAGGCGCGGATCCAGAGAAGTGGAGGGGGTGGTGACGGGAAATTTTATACAGATAGGGAGTTACTCTCTAAATCTGAATTAGTAGAAGACTACTAATTGGTAGCAGTTTTATACTAATTTAAATAGCGCCGATTCGTTTACTGTTAATTAGTAAAAAATCTACTACATAATTCATTGTGTAAGAAGAACCGACTGAATTAAGTAATAACGATATCTAATGAAGGAGTTGGTAATGCTACTAGTAAATGAATTGGTGAATGTATTGATAGTTCCTATTTTGAAGGGTAGTTTTAATAATAATAAATAATTATAATAAATTATATAATACTATAATAATAAATTGGCAACGGCCATACCACGCTGGAAACACCAGTTCCCGTTAGATCACTGAAGTTAAGCAGTGTTGGGCGCGGTTAGTACTTGGATGGGTGACCGTCTGATACTAGTGCGTTGCTGTTGGCGGTGGTGGGTGTGGTGAGCCCACACTTGTAGTTATTTACTACAAGAAACTATCCACCTAGAAACACTACCCGAATCGGGTAGTGTCACGCTTACCCCTTGAGGCTCGCCGAAAGGGAAATGGCTTAATGGTATATATATATTTAATACATGGAAAAATACAAAAAATGTGAAAATTGAAGATGTAGGTTCTCAAAATTTTTATATTATTTTAAATTTGGGCATAAGAAAAGGCACATAAATAATCCACAGTGTCTGAATCTATGTCATTCTGCAGTGCGTTAGCCAATTGCTGCACATTATAAGCCTCGAAGATCTTTAATTGAGCCGCCGGGTGCAATAACCAGCCAGACGCTCGAAAACGCGTAAAAGTATTGTCCGATCTTCTCAAAGAAAGAAAATTTTCAAAATCGAAAAATCAATTTTTTGAAAATGTAGAAATCTAGAGAATAAGGAAATGAAACTTTTTCCTCCTAGAATTTTTTTTTGCCAAAAGTTTATTTTTAATAATAAAAACGAAATATTGAAAAAAAGTTTCTCCCTGATTTAATTAAGTTTTAAAACTTCAATCGTTCTAACTCGGCCAAATATTATTGAAATGAGTTCATATTTGTAGGAAGTATTCAAAATACTCTATCGATGCTTAGGAAATCATGAAAACGTTAACAATCGCTTATTGTTTAATAATATTCAATTGCAAAATGAGGTCAATCGATAATTGTTTTCTGGAAAATCTCATATCGAATCGTTGAAAATTTACTGAGATATTCAGATTCAGACGTCGAGAACGCTGCCTGACAGAGCAGTCCTCGCGACGCATTAGCTAACAGCGCGGGGACACGTCGAGTACTTTTTCCAAATCTGAATATCTCAGTAAATTTTCAACGATTCGATATGAGATTTTCCAAAAAACTTCACTCAACATTGCTGAACAAATCATTCACTGGAAGTTGTTTGAAAGTCGAAGTTACCTAAACAATAAGCGATTGTTAACTTTTTCATGATATCCTAGGCATCGCCAAAGTATTTTGAATACGTCCTACAAATATAAACTCATTTCAATAACATTTGGCAGAACGATTTAAGTTTTAAAACTTAATTAAATCAAGCAGAAACTTTTTTTCAATATTTCGTTTTTATTATTGAAAATAAACGTTTGGCAAAAAAAAATCTGAGAGGAAAAAGTTTCACTTCCTTATTATCTAGAATTCTACGTTTTCAAAAAATTGAATTTTCAATTTTGAAAATTGTCTTCCTTTGAGACGATCGGACGATACTTTTACGCATTTTCGAGCGTCGGGCTGGTTATTGCATCCGGCGGGTCAATTTTTTTGAAAATACATTTTAGTTAACTTAACTTTTTTCAAGGACACTTTCCTAGTTCCCTTTAAACTATTCACTTATCTTCAATATTAAACTAAAACGTACCTATTTTAAAGAAGTTACATAGACACCAAAAATAATAATATCAGCTCGAATATCAGTGACAAAAATGATTTAACTTGCAATAAATTGAAGTCGGAATCCACTTATTCACAAACGAAATATTGCAAGAGGAGCGAGAGTCAAGCGGGAAGCACACAGAAGTGATGGTAATGGACCGCAACTTTTTCAACTGCGCATGTACCGAAAAGCACGGGTCTATTTAAAATGATCAAATAGGCGCTTGTAATATTACATTGATAATAAATTATTTAAAGAAATGAGCAATTTCTTAATTCAATTTAGTTAATTTATTCAAAGTAAAAAACTTTCTAAAATATTTATCTGCATCATTATTAATAGTATTTATTTATTTCAAATAGAGCCGCGCTTTTCGGTATATGCGCAGTTGAAAAAGTGGCTGTCCATTAGCATCACTGCTATACAGTTTTGCATAGTGCATAATGCATGGTGCATAAGGGCTGTGATTGTTCTAAACTTTAGACCAATCACAGTCCTCCATTTCCGCATAGGAAGCAATTATGCGCAGCCGTGTGCGTTGAAATGCGTTCTCTTATGCGTTATGCTTTATGCTGATTCGCTGTGCCAAAGTGTGTGCTTCCCGCCTCACGCAGCGGCGCGGCGTCATGGTAGCAGCAGCGTGCATACGCCTGCGCTATACGAGAGACGCCATTTACTTTCAACGGTATATTCAAAATAAATTTAAACTTATACACTTGAAGGATTTTTTCACAATACCATGTTAGGGCCACTTTTAAAAAAATATATTTTATTGGCTCCAAATTTCTCTGAAATTTCATCCTACATTTTTGTAAGAAAATTTTTAATTTTAAAATTTTAAAAAAATTCGAGATTCGTAAAAACTAATAGCGCTATTCAATTCACCAATTTGAGAATTATTTTTTTTTCAAATTTTCTATGAGTTTTTGTTCTATTAGTTTTGCAATGATTTCAATGAATTTAAGCGATTGTGAAAACTCTTACGGTATTTCAATAAATTTTAAAGGGTTTCAGGGAATATCATCAGATTTCATGGAATTTCACGAATTTTTCAAGAAACTTAATTGGATTTCAACTCATTGTAAAGATTTGAAGAGATTTTTATAATATTTCGAGGGGTATCCAAATGTATTTTATAAGATGTTTTATAATATTGTTGTTAGTAATTTATTTGCCTTGTATTTCTATTTCTTTTTTTTTGCAGCTGCTTTCTCCTGATGATTATATTGAGGATTCAACTGTTTTGTTGCAAATACGTGTTTTTTGGTTAAATTCAACTATTTTTTATTTAAGATTAAAATCTATTTTGTTTGAAATATATCTACTATTTCATTATTCGATGAAAATCAATCTTTTTTTGTTGAAAATTGAACTACTTGGTTGAAGGTTGAACCATTTCTGTTAAAAAATTATTTTGTGGTTGAAGATTCATGATTTCAGTTGAAAATTCATCTCTTTGAATAAAATATCTTTTTTTTGTTGTAAATTAACCTTCTGAACTGAAAATTTAACTGTTCCAGTTGAAGATTCATCATTTTGGTTAAAAATACATCGTTTTTTTCAAAAGTTGAACTATTTTGTTTAAAATTGATTTTTTAGAATTGAAATTCAACTATGTTGAATTACAATGGTGGAAAATTAATTTTTTTGGTTGAAGGTTCATCTCTTTGTTTGAAAATTTATATATTTTGTTGCAAATTCAATTTTTTTGTTGATTAAAATTTACTTCATCACCTGAAAATGTAACTTTTCCCTTTTTTGTTGAAAATTGATATTTTTTAGTTGAAAATTTGTCTTTTTTGATGTAAAAATAACATTGTTTGTTTGAAATTTCCTCTTTTTTTGTTTGCTAAAAATTCAACTGTTTCGTTGAAAATTAACTTTTTTGTTGATGATTCATATTTTTGGATTGAAAATTCAACCGTTTCACAGAAAATTTGTCTTTTGGCTTGAAAGCCCAACAATTTGGATAAACTTTTTTTCTCTTTGTCTGAAGAATCTTTATTAGTTGAAAATGCAGCTTTTTTAGTTGAAAAATTCATTATTTTAACTGAAATTTTGACTATTTTGTTAAAAAATTCAGTTCTCTTGTTGAAAGTGTATCTTTTTTAGTTGAAAATTCAACTATTTGTTTGAAAGTTGATGTATTTTGTTGAAAATTTGTGTTTTTGGGTAAAAAATTAATCTTCTTGGTTGAAAATTCGTCTTTTTGGTTTTAAAATTTATCACTTTTGGTAGCATATTTTTGGGTTGAAATATAAAATATTACATTTTTGTTGAGAATTTATCTTTCTAGATTGAAAATTCAACTATTTGGTTAAAACTTCAACTATTTTGTTGAAAATTTAATTATTTTGTTGAACATTCAACTTTGTTTGAAAATGCAACTATTTTGTTAAAAATTCGTTTATTTATATTAAATATCAAGTATTACATTTTTTGTTGAGAATTCGCCTTGTTGTTGAAAATTCAACTGGCTTCGAAGAAATTCGTTTTTTCGTGACTGTGATTTTTCACGAAAATAGGAGAATAAATTATTTTAAATAAAATAAATGTAGGTACCATATTCCTAACATTTTAAGTCAAAATATATTGCATTTTCAACAAAATAGTTCAATTTTCAACCAAAAAAGATGAACTTTCTACGAAAAGAGATGAAACTTTTTAACAGTTGGATTTTTCACCAACAAGTAAAATTACGACCAATTAGTTGAAATTTGAAATAAAATGATGAATTTTCAATAAAAGAATGTAATTTTTACAAAATAGTATATTATTTTTACAATGTGATATTTGATACTTCAACGAAAAAAGATTTCAATTATAAATAAAAAACAGGCGAATTTAACCATAAAAGATGAATTTTTAGAAAATATTTGAATCCTCAACTAAAACAGATTAATTTTCAACTAAATAGTTGCATTTTTCTTCAAAAAGAGATGAAATTTCTACCAAAAGAGATAACTTTTGAACTAGAGATGAATCTTTAACCAAAAAAATCAATTATCAACCAAGTAGTTCAACTTTAAACGAGTTTTCAACATATAAAAACTAATTAAAGATTATCGACGAAAAACGTAATAGTTGATACTTCAACGAAAAAATATTTCAATTTAAAATAAAAAACAGTTGAATTCAAACCAAAAAATACGAGTTTTTAGCAAAGTAGTTGAATCCTCCACTAAAACAGATTAATTTTATATCAAACAGTTGCATTTTTAATCAAAAGTTATGTAATTTCTACCAAATGAAATGATTTTTCAACCAGAGATGAATCTTTAACAAAAAAAAAATAAATTTTCAACAAATTAGTTCAATATTTATCAAGTAGTTCAACCTTCAACCAGGTAGTTGAATTTTTCACAAAAAAAAATTAAATTGTAGACCAAAACAGTTGAAGTTTAGACCAAAAAAGATGACTTTAAAAATAAGTAGATAATTTTTCAAAAAAAGACACGAATTCTGTACCAGAAAAAATTCAGTTTGCATTTAAGTGGAAAAAAAAGAAAAGGGGAAGTTTCTTGAATACAGAAGAAAAAATAGGAATTATTAGAAAACGGCCCGAAAATCTTTATATTGGATCCATCTAATTCATGAAAGGTTTCCTTATCTTTCCATAGAGGACTAGATTACTAAAAACCGAATTGTTTTCATTTCTTATTTTTTTATTAGATATATGAACGCTGCTTGGCTACAAGGTAGGACATTGTGAAAAATAAACTTTCATCGTGAAGGGACATTTCTATGGTATCTCTAGTGGTCCATGCATATGTAAAGATTTTGAAAGGGCTTCTTTGCGCTTACAAGCTGCGTCAGAAAAGAGGTTTCACTCCTATCTTGCCATACTACATGTTTTATGTAACTGAGTTCATGTCACAGAGTATGGCATCACCTACAACGATCCGCCATTGTTTTATATAAATTGCTAACTTGATTACAAACGCGCTGGTGCACTTCAGGGGCCTCCTGTCGCATTGTCTTAGGACTTAGACAAATACCATTTTCAAAGGCTTGAGTATAATTACGATCTCAAATCATTTTTATGTTGCACTTCAATTTATTATTTTATTTATATTTTCTTTTATTTTTACCACACTCCCTCTATATATCATAAAACTATCTCACCGCCAACCCCTTCGACCTCCTCCCCCTCAAAAAGTAATCAGTCTTATTCTTCCTTACTCTCTCCGCTGAATCGCCCCTCCCCCTTCCCACACTCTCTCATAATTTTCCACTGTATCCCTTGGAACACTCACTCCTCTTCATCCTGTCTAATTATTACAATTTTTTACATGACAAACCCTCAAATTTCAGCTACTATATCCCCCCTCATATAGACTTCCCCCTCCCCTAAAACTTACTATATACAACTTCGACATATATATCTTTAGAAACCCTCAAACATTCGATCTTTCTCACCTCCTCTATAGCTATATCGCTACAAACGCTCCGCTTCTTCCCCTCCCTTCTCATCACCACAACACTCTTCATCTGGTCTCATCTGTCTGATTCCTTTCTCCTCTCACCCCTGAATCTTCTTAATCCATTTTACAACCCTTTCCCCTCTCCATTGTGCCTAATTATTATAATTTATTACAGCACAAACCCTTAAATTCCAACTACTATATCCCCCCTCATACATACCTCGCTTCTACACGTACCTCTATTCAACTTTGGATTCTACATCCTTAGAACCTCACCCACAAACCGACCTCTCTTAAATCCATTATATCCTTTTCAACGCCTCCTTCCTTCTCCGACTCCCGCCGCACTACTCATCATCTGGCTGTCATCTCTCTTATTCCTTTCTCCGCCCACCCTCTAAAAAACCCCTTATTTCCCTTTCTAATCATTTCCTTCCTGCAAAATAATTGTAATGTTTTACAACGCAAACCCTCAAATTCCACCTCCTACACCGCACTCCTCTTGTAGACCTCTTCCTTCCTTTCTACTTCCTTTAATCAACTTCGGCTACTATATACTTCGAACCGCTCCCTCTCAATACCAACCCCTCTCACATCCTCTATATCCCTTCCAACGCCCCCCTCCCCCGCACCACTCTTCATTCAGCTCTCATTTTTCTTATTCCTTCCTCCTCCCACCTCTCAATCTTCCCCTCCCCCTCCCACTTTTCAACCTTCTTTCCCCTCCATCCTGCATAATAATTAATATTTTTCGTACAACACAAATCCTCAAATTTCACCTCCTACACCTGAGCCCTCTTTCACCATCCTCTTTCCTCCTACACCTGAGCCCTCTTTCAACTTCCCCTTTCCTCCTACTTCCTCTACTCAACTTCAACTTCTATATCCTTTGAACTGCATGGTCTTAGGACTTAGATCAGACATGCCCAGCTAGGGGAAATTCCTGCCGGGAACACATGTTCCGCGTCCACCACTATTCCTTCTGGAGAGCGTGCGTGGTGGTAGAAGCTTGCGAGAATCTCTCCTCCGTGACGTCATAAGGAGAGATTCTACCACCTCTACCACCACTCCCGTTCTCCAGAAGAAATAGTGGTGGACGCGGAACATGTGTTTCCGGCGGGAATTTCCCCTAGCTGGACATAACTGACTCAGATAAATACTATTTTCAAAGGCTTGAGTATAATTACGATCTAAAATCATGTTAATGTTGCACCTCCTAGCCCCTTCAAAATCCGAATATAGACACCTTTTCCCCTACAAATTCCTTGACTCAATGTCGGCTTCTACATCCTGACAACCCCTGTCACATCCTCTATAGCCCTTCTCACGCTCCCCCTCACCCTTTCTTGCACCACTCTTTATAAGAATCTTATCATTCTTATTTCTTCCTCCCCCCTCCCTCAATCTCCTCCTTCCCATTTCCAACCCTCTCTCCTCTCCTTACTGCATAAATATTATAATTGTTTAGAATACAAATCCTCAAGTTTCACCTATTACACATGATCCGTATTATAGACCTCCCCGTTCCCTCCTACTTCCTCTACTCAACTTCAGCTTCTATATCCTTTGAACTG
>CAKNYM010052215.1:0-28156 GCA_932195095.1 Andricus curvator | reverse complement strand
CCACCCTCTTTCATCTCTATCATCCCTCATTATTATAGTTTATTACAGTATAAAACTTCAAATTCCAACTGCTATACATCCTTTCCGCATATAGACACCTTCTCCCCTAAAACTTCTTTGACTCAATTTCGGCTTCTACATCCTGGGAATCCCTCTCACATTCTCTATATCGCTTCCCACGCTCCTCCTCATCCTTTCTCGCACCACTCTTCATAAAAATCTCATCCCTCTTATTCCTTCCTTCTCCCGCTCCTCAATCTCTTCCTTTCCCTTTCCAACTCTCTTTTCTCTACATTTTGCATAATTATTATAATTCTTCACAACGTAAACCCTCAAATTTCACCTCACAGCCCTGTGACCTCTTATAGACCTCCCTTTCCCCTTCTACTACCTCTATTCAACTTCTGATTCTATATCCTTCGATATGCCCCTTCCCCGTCTCGGATACCATGCGTAAATTACGTAAGATACATTTCGATCATTTTTACCCGTCTACCTCAATTACACACCTCTTATCCCCTCATTACTAGCCACTCTAGTTGATCTTTCTCTATTGAAAAAAAATATTTCAATTCTTAAAACAATGAGATCTGTTTTATAAAAGTGAAAGGTTCATTAAAAGGGCCAAGGATGAGTACGGGGTTATGACGGGTTGTTGCGCTATACAAAATAACTTATGATGGGGAAAAGAAGGGGTTGAAAAGTCAGTAAATATTCATCTTACGTAATTCAGGCATGATTCTTAAGATGGGGAGGGGGTATAGTGCAAGTGGGATGAGAGCTAGGTGGAGAGGTGCGAAGTTAGAAAAGTACGCATTGGAAGGGGTTCGGAGGATGTGGGAGGGGTCTATATTGGGAGCAGTTGAAAGGATATAGAAGCTGAAATTGAATAGAAAAAGTAGGAGGGGAGGGAGATGTCTGTAAGAGGGTCCGGTTCTGGGAGATGGAATTTGAGGGTTTGTGTTGTAATTAATTGTAATATTCAGAGTGGATGGAGATGAAAGAAGGTTGGAGAGGGGAGAGTCAGGATCGGCAGTATGGTGGAATGTGAGGCGTGGGGTCAGAGGGGGTTGAAGGATGTGAAAGGGGTACATTATTTATTATTATTATACCATTAACCCATTTCCCTTTCGGGGTAGGCGTGACTTGCTCGGTTGGAAAATAGTAGTGTGTAGGGGGGTATATAGGTATAAGGTAGATATAGGTATATAGGTGTTAGGTATAGCTATTTTAGATTGATCTGGAATTCTCGTGTTATTTATTTAAATGCACGTTCATTCCACAACACTGCTCCGACCCAGGTTGCTGATCAATCTCTCTAGCGATCACCCCAGGTGAAGAGCCTCACAAAATTGTTATGTGTGGTTCTCCACTTGGGCCCATTAGTATCCAAGGTCTTTGTTTCAGGCGTCATTCACTCTATTGTCACTCTCTTTACAAACTATTTGTCGCCACACTTTTCTGTCCTGGCATACTACTCTAGCTTCCTTCACGTCCATGCATTTTTTCATACAAGCTCTTCTGTTTCTATGGCTTCTTATGTCTCTTCGGATTAGTACATAATTTTTATGAAAAAATAGTATTTTCAAATTATCACTATTATATACAGAAGAGGGTAGAGGGGTTGTCCTTTGAAGTATGGAAAAAGTTTTGAGGCACATTTTCTCAGTCACTTCATAAGTAGTGACTATTAATAAATATTTTCAGACTTTGATTTGTACATCTTTTTTTGACTTTATTTTTAATTTTTATAGTTTGTATAAAAGCGAAAAATATGGTAGTCTCTTTTGTGAGACACGCGGGCAGTCATACTTTTGAGATGAATTTTTACAAATATTTTTCTGCTTACGAGAGCTAGTACTGAGCGAGGAAACGCGTCCCCGGGTTAACCAAGTTGCATATAGGACAGTGACTGTCAATTAGGAATCCACTGGTGCGAAAGCTCTTGATTTGCTGAATCGGCCTTCTAGAACCATTTGCTGGATGTCACAGCGAACTGTCATGCAAACGAGGACAAACCTTATCCATGTCGATTCCTCACTCGAATTCTATGTATGCTCATTTAATTGTGTATGTGTGTGTCTATATATAATCGATATCTGTATATTATAGAAAATATCTCTCTTCTCACAATGATTTTATTTTGTCGACCAAAGTCATAATTATTTTTTGATGTTGAATATTAAAAACTCTTGGTAACTGGTCTAGAATTTGTTGGAGGAACGAGAAAAAATCTACCTCAGCACGGATTTGAACCGGGAACGCTACTATAGATGAGCGGAGCATTAACCAATTATTCCACCGAGGCTGTGGTAGATCATTTCTTGTTGCTCCTATATCATATGGTGACGCATCCCTTTACTTTTGTAAAGTCTATCTTGTCGACCAGGATCATTAATTAATTTTTGATGTTGAATATTAAATAGTGTCGATTACTGGTTTATTATTTGATATTATTATATTATTTTATATATTATATATTATTTTATTTATTTTTTTCTTGTTTCCCTAACAAATTATAGACCAGTAATTGACACTATTTAATATTTCACATACAAAATTAATTATTTACCCTGTTCGACAAAATAACATCATTGTTTAAATTTATATTCTGAATAGGTGAAAATCCTTCAGACTGAAGTATTCATTAAAATAGTTTCAAGCGGTAGAGAGATGCAGACACGCATTACCATGTGATACAGGAGAAACAAGAATTGATCTGCACAACCTCGGTGGCTTAGTTGGTTAACGCTGCTCATGTATAGTGACGTTCCTGGTTCAAGTCCGGGCTGAGGTAGATTTTTCTAACAAATAATAGACCAGTAATCGACACTATTTAATATTTACCATCAAAAATGTATTATTATACGTCAGTTTGACATTTTATAAAATTGTCTTCAACATGAAGTTGTTTTGTTTGTATGAAAATGCTTCATCGTTGATTTTCAAGTTATTAATTTTGCACTTGAGATGAAAAAGATTTAATTTCGAAAATCGTGATGCACATATGAAAATTAATTATTTTCAGCGACTTAGTTTCAATATCCTAATTTAATAGTGCTTTAATTTTTAAATGAAGCTTGGAATCGTTTAATTTTGAACGGTGAAAATGACAGTGATTTATTTTTTGACAGAAATCACATTTTGTAGTAAAACATTCGAAAATATTTGGTTAGCAATTTCTTGATTTTTGGAGGTTTCCAATTTAAAATTTCACAATGTTGTACTTTCAAATTCAAATATTAAAAATTTCAGGATATTTTCACCATTATATCTTTGAAAATTGCAAATTTTCTTATTGAAAGCCCTAATAATCAGTTTCGAATTTACTAACCTTAGATTTAAATCATATCATATTGAAAGACTTAAAATTGTGCAATTTCAGAAGTACGAATCATATATAGCAATTTTGTTTCGTATTCTTTTCTTTTTTATTTTCAATTATCCGATTTTTAATTGAAGATTTGAAAAAATAATTGTTAAGAAATAAAAACATTCAGCCTTCTTACCAGGGTGCTAAACATTTTCAGGTTTACTAAAGAAAATCTTTAGATAATTGCAGTTTTCAATTTACCCGTAGCAACGTTATAATTCACGGAAGTGACTATTTTATTTTTAAAACTTTTCGAGAAAATGTAAAAATTGTAATTAACACATTAACTAAGATTGAACTATAATTTATTTAATAAATAATAGGGGGTGCCAATGAATTTTCAAACTAAAGCATCGTATGCAATTCTTAGCACCCCCTGCCAAGAATTGGGTTGTATGTTCTTGCAATGATTTTTATTATTGGCAATGGGAAAAAGTATGGTTATGTTCGTTTGTTATTTTTTAAAAGTTAGAATGAAAGACCAAAGAGAAGGAAAAAACGATATTTTAAAGTAAATTACTGGAGCTGTACTTAAAAGAATTGTGTAAGTAAATATATAGTGATGTCTGTTATTTAGAAATAAGAGTAAATTCGCTACTATGAATTGCATTTTTATGCCCACTAGCTTATTTTAATTCTTTTTTCAGTTTTTAATAAATATTGAGATGAATAAAGTTCAGCATTTGATACCCTTATTAAATTTGCACTTTATATATTAATTATTATTACATTTATCAACATACAATTTTTGACATTAATTTCTCGCTCAAAGCCTGAATTGGGTACCTTATCCTATAAAACTGGAAAATAATTTATATAAAAATTTCAAGGATGAACAATAATTCTAAATGATGTTTTAAAAATTACACGATGTGATATTGAGAAGTTAAAAATTGGTTAAAAATTTAAATTAGTCTATCTTAGAAAATCTATCTTAGAAAAATTTGTCTAATTAATTTTGATATGAAATAATAATTTTTTTATCTAAAAACAATTTGAAATTCTAGAATTTCAGTAGATTTGACTGTGAAAAATTCAATTTAGTTTTCAATTTCAAATTGTGAAATTTTAATCGCTTCAAATTCATTATTATTTAAATTCCAAAGTTTTAAATTTTAAATTATTCAATTTGGAACGCTTTTCATTAGAAATAATACATTTTCAATTCCTTTAAATTTAAAATGAACCAATTTTTAAAATTATGATCTGAAAATATTCAATTTTTAACATTTTGAAATTGTCATATTTCCCAAATTTTTATCTGAAATCATTCAATTTCTAGGGTTTTCAGTTCGAAATAAAATTGTTCAATTTTGAACGCTTTGAATTAGAAATGATACAATTTCAAGACCTTTTTAATAAAATTGTCCAGTTTACAACGTTTTATTTTGAAATTGTTTAATTTTGAGAGCTTTTGATTAAGCAAATTTCAGTACATTCAAACTTTTGAATTATAAATTATTGTTAAAACATATGTAACTAAATATTTAAAAACTTGGTCAATAATGTATTTTTAAGTTGATTAATAATTAACAAGATTAATAAATTACTCACTTATTACTTTATTATTTATTACTTATTATTCTGAATATTTATATTCTTTACAGAAGGGATCATTTTGAAAGGATTTTAATGAAGATATAAATTATTCAGTCCAAAGCAAAACAAAAATAAATCTTCGTGATAACTGAGAAAATGTACATAGAATTATTCTGAAGATTACAGAATACAATTTATAATAGAAAAAAGGCAAAAAGATAGGAAAATATTTTGTAATCTATCAAGAAAATTTTGGTTTCAAGAGCTAAAGTTTTCCTCAAAGTAAAAATAAAATTGGGAAATAGACTTCAAAATTTATCGACAAGGAAAGATTGTGAAAGGAGTTTTAGAGAATGCAATATGATCCTGGTATTAGGAATTGTATAGGGCCCAAGGACTGTAACCGTGAGGAGAAGTACATACGAGAGAATGGAGACAAAGAGGAGGGTATAAAGAGTGTCTCACCTCTTATTATCTAATAAAGTCCAATAGCATATTTTACTTCAAAAAATAAATCAAAAAGTCTTTTTCGAAATTTTTCTAAAGTACATAGTGTAGAAAGGGGCAAGACCGACCGGCGGGGCAAGACCAATCCAAGTTATTCTGAAATCTGTATCCGATCCAATCTGAACCAATCCGAATTTATCTGATGCCATTTTTCAATCCTTCTCAATTCTTCTCAATCCTTAATCCAATACTATGTTCAATTTCCAAATTCAATCCGTTTTAAGTAGGGCCTAAAATGTTTCAAATTTCAGGCTACACACCTTTTCTATGTCGACCCCCCCGCCGCCCCCTTCTACTGTTACGACAAGGAGGCAAAACAAA
Source organism: Andricus curvator (assembly GCA_932195095.1). Classification (NCBI taxonomy): domain Eukaryota; kingdom Metazoa; phylum Arthropoda; class Insecta; order Hymenoptera; family Cynipidae; genus Andricus; species Andricus curvator. The sequence continues at coordinate 22,416 of CAKNYM010052215.1, read as the reverse complement.
ATTTTAAGTGTATTAAAATTATAATTAAATTTAAAAAACATAAATTTTTTTGATAAATTATATTTAATTGAATTATTATTCATTTTAATTATTCTTCTTATCATTTTTGTATTTTTCATTATTATTCGAAGCAGGCTTCATAGGCCAAAATGCTCTAAAAACACGGAAAATTAGTAGATTTTTCACGAAAACAGTGGAATAAATTATATTCAATAAAATTGAGGTAGGTTTTATATTAAATTCAATATAAAACGCTTTAAATTCCTAACATTTGAAGTGAAAATATTGCACTATCAATAAAATAGATGAATATTTAACATAATAGTTGAATTTCCAACAAGAAAAATAAATTTTTAACCAAGAAAATTAAGTTTCTACCGAAAAAGACAAATTTTCAAAAAAATAGTAACATTTTCAAGAAAAGAGATGATATTTCAACAAAAATAGATGAATTATCAAAAAATAGTTGCATTTTTGACAGAAAAAGATTAAATTTTACCAAAAGAGATAAATTTTCGAATAAAAAAAGATGAAGTTACAACACAAAAATATGAAACTTTCAACAAAATAGTTGACTTTTCCACCAAAAAGATAAATTTTCAACCAAGAAGATTACTTTTTCAACCAAAAAAAGACGAATTTAAAAAAAAAGTTGAATCCTCGAACAACAAAAAATTAATTTTCAACCAAATAGTTGCATTTCTAATAAAAACAAGATGAAATTTCTACAAAAAAAAAGATGAATTTTTCAACAAAAAAGTTAATTTTCCAGCTAATAGTGGAATTGTTAACAAAATAGTTGATTTTTTAACAAAAAAGATGCATTTTCAACGAAGAAGATTACTTTTTCTACCAAAAAAAATTGAAATTTTGCAAAAATAGTTGAATTCTTAACCAAAACAGATTAATTCTCAACCGGATAGTTGGATTTTTAACCAAAAAAGACGACATTTCTACCAAAAGAGATAAATTTTCAAGAAAATAATTGAATTTTCAAAACGAAAAGAGGAGTTTTCAAGGAATGGGTTGAATTTACAATTTGAAAATACGGATTATCAGCAAAAAAGTTAATTTACCACCAAATAGTTGAATTTTTAACAGAATAGTTGACTTTTCTACCAAAAGGATGTATTCTCAACCAAGAAAATTAATTTTAGACGAAAAAAAATTGTGAACAGTTGAATCGTCAACCAAAAGAGATGACATTTTTTAACAGAAATGTTAATTTTCCAATAAATAGTGGGATTTTAAATAAAGTAGTTGACTTTTCAACAAAAAAGATGAATTTTCTACAAAGAAGAATTATTTTCTACCAAGAAAACCGAATTCTCAAAAGATAGTTGAGTCCTTAACCAAAACAGATTGAATTTCAATCAAACAGTTGTATTTTTTCTCAGAAAATATAATATTTTTAACGAAAGAGATGAATCTTCAACAACACAGTTGAATTCTCAGCCAAAAATGATGTCTTTTTAACATGATGGTTGAATTCTCAACCAAAATTATGATTTTTGAACAAACAAGATTAATTTTCTACTGAGATAAACTAATTTTCAACAAAATACATACATTACATACTAACTAGTTGAATTTTCAACTTATAAAGGAAACATTTTCAACCAAAAATGGAATAGCTAAATTTTCAGATTGGAAAATTAATTTTTAACGACAAGAAAAATCAAATTTCTAACGAAATAGTTTAATTTTCTATAAAGTAATTGATTTTTCAACCAAAAATATGAATTTTCAACAAAAAATTAATTTTCAACCAAATAGTTGAATTTTCTATCAAATTGTTGAATTTTCTAGCCAAGAGGACGATTTTTCTACAAAACATTTGAGTTTTCAACTGGAAAATATAACTTTGCAACAAAAAAGTTAATTGACAACCAATTAGTTGAATTTGCAATTAAAATGATGAATCTTCAACCAAAAAAATGTATTTTTCACAAGGTAGTTAAAAACACTTAATTTTTTACCAAACAAAATGAATTCTTAACAAGAAATGTAATAGTTGTTATTTTAACCAAGGAAGGATTTTAATTTTCAATCAAAAACAGTTGAATTAAACCAACAAAGATGAATTTTCAACAAAATAGTTTAATCCTGAACCGAAATTCCACAGATTGACACAAGAGAGAGGGGAGAGTAAAAAATCATTGAAAAAGCGTCACGTTGTATGTGGACGCTTCCTATATTAGTATATTATATAAGAATTCAACATATATTTATATAACAAACACATACGATGTGATATGAAGAGATTGAGGAAAGGAAAAGGAAGTGAGAGGAAAAAAAGAGAGAGAAAGAGAAGCAGTGTCAGGCAACAGGGTTTAAGCTCTTAATTATTGCCGGATAGGCCAATGCCTCGGAGTAAGCATTAACTGTAACAGTACTCGGGTAATCTTGCCATCCGGCTTGTTTGTTAAATAATATCATCGTTACCCGGATCAAGAGTGCACAAGAATCTCCTGTCTTACGTTTGCGAGATCGATTTCTTGAGTCTACAGTCTTTAGACATCCTGTCATTTAAATTTTAAAATTTAATTATACAAACTTTATATTTTTCATTCTAAATATTCTCATTTAACCACAATTGGTTCATTCAACAAAATTGTTTCGATGGTTTGAAAAAATTAGGCAAAGTAGGCAAGTGCCTACAAAAAAAAGTTTCGTTGCCTATCAGGTTGTTCAAATCTCCCCCACCTATTCCCTTTCTCCTTTTCACCCATCATCTCATCTCGAATCTCGTCTCGAAAATCATTTCGAATCTCGAGTCTCTTCTCGACTCTCGTCTCGAATCACGTCTGAAATCTAGGGCCTCTTCTCAAGTCTCATCTCGTCTCGAAGCTCGTCTCAAATCTCGTCCCGGAATCTTGAACCTCACCTTGAATCAAATCTTGAATCGAATCTCGAATCAAATCTCGAATCGAATCTTGAATCCCACCGAAACTATAAGGATTTCTGCCGGAGGTTACGAAACACAACATTTTCTGAGTACTCGAAACTCGTTCTACACAAAAAATTCAAAAAAGAATCGAAATAACAACACAAAAATATAAATTTATCCTTTTCTTAAAAAGTTGCAGACACGAGACCTCGCATACCTATGCATATTCACTTTGTTCTTTTGAATTTTCTGGACTTTTGTAAATCACAGTTTACAAATACGTAATATTAATTATAAAAACTTATTTCTAAAACCGAAAAATTAAATTGCAAATTTTTCTCGAATTATAAAAGCAACAATGCTGTTCTTAACGATTCGACCACATGTTTTAAAAATGACAAAAGCATTCTATTCACAACCGCTTAACCATATTGGTTTATATGTATTTATTTATTTATAATGAAAGGACATGAGATTTATGCACGATCAAAATTCAAAAATAATTTAAATATTAAGAAGATTTGAAAAAATTTAAAACAAACTGCAAAATTTTTGAAGATTTTGAAAAAGAAGCTTTTTAAGAATTTTGAAATGTTTCAAGAGAATAAAGAAATTTTTCTAAACTTTCTGGGAAAATTCTTAATGACCTTTTATATGAAAAAATTTGCAGGTTTGAAAGATTTAACAATTTTGTAGAAAATTCCGTAAAAATTTCATCTTTTTTTCTGTTAAAAATGCAACTGGTTGAAAATTAATATTTTTTGCATAAAGATTCAACTATTTTGTTGAAAATTTATGTATTTTGTTGAAAATTAGCTTTTTTTTAAAGAAAATCAATCTCCCTAGTTGAAAATTGATCTTTTTGGTTGAAAATTAATCTATTTTGGTTGCGGATTCCACTATATTTTGTGAAACATTTTTCTTTTTTGGATGAAATGTTGACTATTACATTTCTCGTTGAGAATTAATTTTTTTTGGTTGAAGATTTATGATTTTAGTTGAAAATTGATCTCTTCTGGGTAGAAATTTCATCTATTTGATATAAAATATTTGTTGTTGTTGTTGAAAATTCATAGTTTCGGGTTAAAAGATTAAACAATTTTGTTGAAAATTCACCTCTTGGTAAAAATAAAATTTTTTGTTTGTTAAAAATGCAACTGGTTGAAAATTAGTCTTTTTTGCTAGAAGAATAAACACTATTTTGTTGAAAATTCGTCTCTATTGGACGAGTTCAACTGTTTTTGAATTAAAATAAAAAATCTTCTTTGGTTGAAATGTAAATTATGCATTAGATTTTTCGTTGAGAATTCACACTTTTTGGCTCAAAATTCAACTATTTGTTTGCAAATGAACTTTTTTGTTGAAATTTCGATTTGAGATGTATATGAATGATGAAATCTTCTAAAATCTTTTTGAATTTTCTGAAGAATCTTATCTTAGTACAATAGGGTCATCCACAAAAATTTTGTTTGCCTTATAGTTGAGTTTTTTATAAACTTTGACTCTCAAAGAATTAAAATGTGAAATTAAAACTTAATTTAGTTTATTTAATAATTTATAATAATTTTAAAAAAGTGATAAAATATCCACCGTAAATGTCGATTTATAAAAGAAAACATGTGGCGCCCTCACTGCTCGAAACACGTGGTGTGACGTCACACGCCGTCAAAACCGAAGAAAATACATGGTCAGTTTGATAAAAACAATCAAAATAATTAATTATCAACGTTTTTTTGGCAAAAAGTGTTTTTTTTTATGAAGTGAGTACACTTATGCTCTTTAGTGGACAAACTTTTTTAAAAATAGCAGGATGATTCCAAAGTTAAAAAATATATAATTTTATAATACTTGTTGCGCAAATAAACAATTTGATTTTAAGGTTAAAGTGCACATACGTCCCGGCATCCCATATATATAACACTGTTGGATATCAGTAAAGTACGGGTTTTATGTTATCAAAAAAATAAAAATATTTGATAACGTTGAAATGATCTTCGCAACAATATACTGTTGATATACAGTATACTGTTCCTCACCTTTGGGTATAGATATGAATAATTTTCCTGAATTTTTGACAAACGTGTTCTTGCATCGAGGCACGAAACACCAATGGTACCCCTGATTTTTTTGCATTTTCATGAAAAAAGCGTGAATCGCCCGGCTTATTTACAAGCGTTTGGCGGCTAGCTACGTCACATCAAGATGGCGGAATGGGCGCGACAGAAATGGGAATTTTAAATGTGTACAAATTTTTCTTTTTCAAATATAAATTCGAAAAAAAGTTTTTTCACTATGCTGGTATTATTAGTGATTTTAGAGCATATACTTTAATATGCAAAAAAAAATTAGTGGATGACCCTATTATATTTAAATAATCCTAAAAACAAACAAACGACTGATTGATGATCCTAGTCATGTCAGAATTGTCACATGGTAACGAAAATAACATGATGTCAATTTTTCGTGTCCGTCACCCATTTGGAGAACTTTCGTCCTGGCAATATAAAGTGTTTCGCTTGGGCTAGAATATTTTAGCGGGTGTGCTGTGACGCGCCTGCACGGGAGTTTTTCCACTTTAATTGATTCAATCGGCGAAAAACACGGCGGGCGGCCGCCCACCCCCCGCAGCCAACCACTGTAACGAGACGCCAAAGCCAACCCCTCGAAATCCCAACCACCTCGACCCCTCACCCTTAACCCCCAACCCGTCAACCCTACCCCCTCCCAGATTCCCATCCAGGATCCGCTTCTAGTTTCTACCACCAACACCGACACCGACACCAACACCAAAACCCCCTTCCGCAGGTTTCCTGTGGAGTACAAGCTCGCGATATAATATATGGAAACATTTATACACAGAGCCGAAAGCTGAAATGTTGTTGTGCTCCGGCGCGGTTCGCGAAAAGTGGTGGGGGGATCCACCCCCATTGTTCGCTCGCAGTCCTGGGAATCCGTTTATTGTTTTAATTAGAGCCTTCGGGCCAACTTTACTGCCGCTTATAACGAGTACCACTCCCTCCCTCGAGATAGACTTTTTCTTTCGAACCTTTTGGTTATCCAACCTGGACGAGGCAAATTAACTGTTTGGCAGGTTGAGCTATATATTACAAGATGTCTACTCAAATCGTGGAAAAAAATTTCCTGACAATTACAGGTTTTTTCCAGTTACCCGAGTAAAAATGATTTTTTGGGTAATTTTGACCCCCTCCCCTTGTTAACGACCTTAGTTTTGTATTACAACCCCCTCCTAACCCTCGAAAAGTAACGTAGCTCAAAATTCTCTCAAAACAAGGGAAATAAGGTTTGTGGCTGTGGGTGATTCTGAACACAGTCTATTTAGATTATTACATTTTCCAAATAGGAAAAGAAACAATAGAGAAATTTGCATGTATTTCTAAAATTGCTAATATTTAATGCATTCTTCACACTCTTCTTGAAGGTGAAAGAAGTTTTACTAAAATGGATCCAAAATCGGGTTTCATAGGAAGTTTCTACATCATTTATATGTTCAAAATCTGAAAGAATCAAAATCCCAGCTGATCCTTTTCGCGATATCGACATTTTATCAATTTAAATGATGGACAAATGAGATTACTCTTAGTGAGAAAATTCTACATGTTCAAACGATAGGAAATAATAAATAAAAACCATTTTCAGCTCAATCCAGGACCAACGACAAGTACGTACTGGTTATATGGTCACATTAAATTTTTTCAAAGAATTAAAAAATTTTTGTTTTGTTTTTAGATATTTTTTAGTCTTACCTCAATTCGTCAATATTTCTGTATAATTCCTAAGAATATTGTACTTAGACATGGAGTGATAAAAATTCAATCACTGCTTTGAGCAGTCTTGATGAATAAGATTCTTTATTTAAGGAAATTATTTTATAACGATCCCAGAGCTTCAAAAGATGAGCATACGGGGTCAAATGAGACACTGCATTTTCTCTCAAAATATGTGATTTTTGTTACTGTTCTTTTCAGAAATAACAGTAATAATGATTTACTAATTTCTCGGAAAAGGACAAAAATTAAATAGAGTAGATAAAGTAAAAACAAAAATTATTAAAATTTCAAAACCTGAATCCTGTTATTCTATGATATCATAGAACGAAAAGAAATGATTGAAAATAACATAATATTTTTAAGCTAAAGTTTTTCGTAAAGTTTATTTACCGAACTTGAATGTAATAACGCATTTAAACACAATTAATTAATAAAAACAGGCAATATTGAAGTTTTAATCATAATTGTGATTTGGGGCGGAATGAGCCGGGTTCATGGGGTGAGATGAGACGTTCTTGTCATGCTTGTCATAACCTCTTTATGGAAATGGCAGAAAAGTTTTTGTTCGCAAGATTTGAGTCGTTTTGAGTGGAATTTTCGAAAATATATAAAGATTTAAAAGAGAGTTGCAATAGTGAAAACTTACAAAAGAAAAGCTGACATTCGTGGTTAGAAGAGTCTATAACAGAAATTCTAGTGTTATAGCACCTGCAATTGGTTTTATATATAAATTTTATTTTTTGCGTTGTTTATTCAGCATATTCAAAACGAATTTTTTTGATTCATATTGACAATGACAAGTTTCAGAAGGCTTCTAAAATTAATAAACATCATTTATTTAAATTTTGCAGAAAAATACCTATTTTTATGCAGGGCAAAATTATGATTTTTAGGTCTGAATTTTATAAAAATAGTTCAAAAATTATTTTAAAAAAATTTCAGAAATATGGTATACATGAAAAATTTCAAATAAATGTTAATTCAACTTGAAATTAGGAAAGTTATTATATAAAGGAAAACTTTGAATTAATTAACCATTAAATGCATTTATACTGTCAAATATTTACAAAATCCTTCCCCTAAGTAATCAGACTTAATTATACCTTACAAAATTGATTTTTGAACTTTTTACAGAGCATGAATTCGAGCATGAATTGGTACGAATAATCATACTGCTCAACCGTGAGAACAATTATATTTTGTCGTGATATTCATTTCCATTCTCAGAATACTTCAAATAATCTTCTATGTGTACGAAAAACACGAAAAATTATCTTCTATTAACAAAAACTAATTATTAGTTGAGGTGTCTCATCTCGCCCCAATACGTGTCTCGTCTCGCCCCAGAGTATGGGGCGAGATGAGACATGTGCACAAATTATAATTTTCATATTTCCATCGCAATTACTATTTTTGAAACACTTCGTCTTTTATGAAATTGATACAACCCCTGCAGATTGGAACGAATTATAAGTTTAGTGTCTATTTCAAAAATTTTTAAATTAAGATCGAAAAGAAATCTATTTTATCATGATTAATTTTATGCAAATTTTGCATAAAATCTCGCAAATCGAGCTTCGCGCTCGATTGGGTCTTCATCTCGCGCTTCGCGCTCTATAATGTATTCACCTCGCGCTGCGCGCTCGGACACATTTGTCGTCTAGGTTTTCACACTTCGTGTGCTCGCTATTACGCGCTTCGCAGGCTAAAGGCTTACTCTCTTAGTAAGCTTCATCGTTATGACCTGCTTTTGGTTTAATTATGTCAGTTTTACATAAAAAGAAGAACTAATTTACATAAGGTTCTATCGACCTTAAGGAACACATTCTCATCACGACACTCGCGCTTCGCGCTCGATATTTGGTATGATCATCATGTGAACCTCGCGCTTCACGCTCGTTTCTGTTCATCGTATAATAGAAACCCAAAAGTTTGAGCGCGCTTGCTGCGCGCAATTTGGTCGTCGCGCTTCGCAACGACCATATGTTATGTTCAATGTTCTTCAGATAAAAATGACTAAAGTTGTATTTGATTTAAAATGAAGAAGGTAATTCCTTTACTTCAGCGTATATTTCCGTATCTTTATAATAAATCCTACAATCAGAAAGATTTTTGGAACATATATCTTGCTTTTTCATTCATAATCAAACCGACCCCTCGACTACCATGTGATTCCCTATCTACTTTTGACCATATTTCAAAACCTCAATCAAAGTTTCAGTCCATTCCGAGCCTACTTTATTGTTTGTATTGTTCATGTTTAGATTGTACACCCAACTACCCCCTTATGCGCGAAATTTGTTTAGCGAGTCAAAATCATGTCCAAGTTAAGCAGTGATTCGTCGTATAGTGGAGAGTCCAGTTCTAACGTCAGTCCCACCAAAACTTCTGTTACGGGGGGAGGGAGGGGGCGAGGACAAGGAATGGAAACCGAGAGAGTCGCAACTGGTTGATGTTTTATACTGAGAAGGTCACCAGCCTTCAGCAGCGTTGTATTAGATAGGAGTTCATATGTTTCCATCTGCGCATTCCCGGCCCACCTCTAAACGAGGAACCCATAACACTTTTTTTTTTTTTTTTAATGTATATATATATATATATATATATATATATATATATATATATATTCATTTGGTCCATTTGGAGCATAGTTCTTGAAATATAAATGTAATAGTTGAATTTTTTCACAGCAATTATTTTAGTAAACAAAGATCAAAACGCATTCTTAAATAAAAGTCAGATTTTCAGTCAGAATAAATTGTTTGAATTATTATAATATTTTATTGTTTCAATTGTTAGAAATAGTATTAAGAACATAAAAACAATGAAATATTGTGAAAAAACACACCTGAGATGAAAAATAAAGTAAATAAGCAAAGTTTTGATGAGAATGTGCCCGCTTATCGGGCCGATTTTTTCACTGTTAATGTTATTTTTTTAGAATAAAACAAAAACTACACATCCTATCAAAAAGTGACTCATGAGAAATTTGTAGATCTCTTTTGAATGCACAATTTTAGTTCAGTCATGATTTGTCGTATCTTGCATAGTTTGACCGTAAAATTGATTTTTTGGATTTTTCATTATTTCTTGTGCAATAAAAATGTGAATTTTCGATTTTTCAAGAAAATTGGAAAAGTGGTCACGATAATCTTGTAGGACGTGCAAAAAGAAACACTTTTCCTATCTTGACTTTTTTTCGTATCGAGCGTTGTTTGGCCGAAAATGTTACTTTTCGTTTTTTGGGGGGATTTTGAAAATGCTGTAACTCGGACAATTTTCTTTCTATCAAAAAAAGTCGTAAGGATAAATTGTTTGAATTTTTGAGAACTATAAGCGGCCTCACATATAATTTTCAAATTTTGAATAAAATGGTCTAAAAAATTTTGAAAATGCTCTAACTTTTTGAATTTTCATCCAAAATAGCTGGTTAAAGAACTCTATTTCTCTTTTTTCCCCTGAAACTGTCTGCCAAAGCACAATCCAATCCGATTAGTCTTTCAAAAGTTATCCGATATACAGACGACGACGACAACGACGACGACAGACAGACAGACACCGACGTAAAAACTATTTTTTCTGACTCAGGGGGCCTCAAAACGTCGACATTTGATGGAATCCGCGAAAGTCATTTTTCACATCAAACCAATACTTTCTCATTATGATGAGAATGTAAAAAAAGAAAATAAGGCGTATTTTAATAAGAATAGGAGAATAATGAGAGAATAAAATCTTTTACATAAAATTAATGTAAATACCATATTAACATTCAATATGAAACACTTTAAATTCCTAGGATTTTAAGATTTTCCACCAAAGCGATGAATTTTCAATCACAAAAGTTAATTTTTATCCAAAAGGACAAATTTTGAATAAAATTCTTGAACTTTTAATCAAATAGTTAACTTTTCTACCATAAAAGATCAATTTTCAATTCAAAAGGACCTTCCTACAAAAAATATTAAAATTCGACCAAAAACAGTTAAATTTGCAAGCCAAAAATACCAATTGTGCAGAAGACAGTTGAAAGATGACTTTTCTAACAAAAGACGAATTTTCAACTAGTTGAATTAAACAAAGAAAAAAACGAATTTTTAATAATATTCAACCGAAGAGGTGAATCTTCGGAATAAAAATTTAAAATACTATATTTAAAATGAGATTGAAAACATAATTAAATATTAACTGGTTTTCGAATTATTATGAAAAATGTGGAAGCGTGCCCAAGTCGAAAATTTGTCTGTCGAGTGGCGACAGATCGATTTAATAGAATTAATACAGTGGAAAATTCTTCAGTAAGAACATTTTCGATGAAAGTATTACTCTTCATGTAATTTTATTGTTCTTATTGAACTATCATTAAACTCTATCTCTCAATCTTATGAATTATCGTGCAATCCCAAGCAATCCTTTGCGATCCCTTATAATCCAATGCAATCTCTCACTGAAAAAAATGGTTAGTTGGGCCAACTATTTAGTTTTCACGATATGGTAATGACATTTTATTAGTTCGGACAACCATTTTCTTAGTTGCTGGTACTAATTAAATAGTCACTGAAGCTAATGGAATTGTTGTACCAACTAATAAAATAGCCGTACCATATATTACTAACTATATTGTTGGCCCAATCTGCCATTTTTTGCAGTGCTCATAATCCCATGCAATCATTTATTATTATACAGTTAAGCCATATTCCTTTCGGGGTCAGCGTGACTCATTCGGTGAGGAATGGAGTAATGTGGGGGAGGGTGTATCGATTTTTAGTTTGATCTAGAATTCCCATGTTGTTTATTTAAATAAGACGTTCGTTCCGCAACACTGGTCCGACCCAGTTCACTGATCAATCTATACAGCGATCACCCCAGGTGAAGAGACTCACAAAGTCATCATGTAAAGCTCCCCACTCGGGTCCTTTATTTGTCGCCACACTTTTCTGTCCTGGCATACCTCTATAGCTATAAGGGATTCAGTTTAATGGTACTTTTTGAATAATTTCTACGTGTTCAGAGATTTTACCTGTAGAAAATTTCATTCATTTAAACTTTCCATCATTTTCAACTTCTTTTTTTATTTAAAATAACTGCAGTTCAGGGCTAAAACTTTGCGTACTCTGACAAAACCACTTTGTATAGTCTGGATTTAAAAGTATTTAGTCTAAAATTAAAAAGTTTAGTAGGAAATTAACTTTATTTTCTAAGCAAATTTTTCAGTTTTTTAACCTAATATTTTTAGAGTATTTAAAATAAACTTCAATGTTTATATAAAATTTTATTCTTCAAAATGTTATTCTTTAGTCTATAAATGATGAAAAATTGTATTTATTATCGCAGGCTTTACTGTCTGTCTCTCCCCTGCTCGCCACCTTTTGTCGTTTTTCCATTCAAATGCGAACTAAATTAATAGAGCCCAACAAGAAAATCAAACATCTTTTTTGGTTAAAAAATTGTTATTTAGTTGAAAAGTAAATTATTTTGATGAAAATGCAACAATTTTGTTAAAAACTCATCTTCTTTGGTTGAAAATTAAAATGTTTTGTTGAAAATTCGCCTTCATGGGTTGAAAATTGAACTATTTGGTTGAAAACTAACTTCTTTCTTTTGGTTGAAATTTTTTTTTTTTTTTCTTGACTGAAAATTTAACGCTTTTGTTGACAATTCATCTATTTTGGTAGACATTTGATCTTTTTTTGGTAAAAATGCCACTGTTGTTTGCAAATTTGATTGTTTTGATAAAAATTCAACAATTGTATTAAAATGTTATCACTTTGGATTGAAAGTTCAACTGTTTTGTTGAAACTTCGTCTTTTTGGGTTGAAAGTTTATATTTTCGTTTTTAAAATTCAACTGTTTTGTTGAAAATTGAACAATTTTGTTAAAAATTTGTTTCTTCTTTGACTGAAAAATCTTGTTTGTTTGAAAATTCAACTCATCTTGTAAAAATGTCATATTTTTTGTTTAAACATGCAACTATTTGATAAAATGAAAGTTTAAAATATCCTCTTTAGAATTAGAGTAAAAGCATAATGAAATATTTACTTGTTCTCGAATCATTATAAAATATTTGGAAGCGTGCCCGAGACAAAAATCGGTCTATCGAGTGGAATTTATTCAATTTCAAAGATGTTCAAATAAAAATTCTTAAATTTTGTCAAGAGCTTCAAACATTCTGTAAAAAATGAGGCTAAGGTGAATCTAATTTTCTTAAATTTTCAATAAAAGCATTCAACCTAATCTACATATGATATATTTCCTATTTCATGGAAAATACTAAATAGAGAATTTGATTACGATTATATAATGAAGTCATAAATAATAAGAATATTTTCGATTTGAATATTAGAACTCATGTATTTTTATTCCTTTTACAGAAATACAATCAAAAGCATACATTATCATTATTATTATCATTACGGAAAGATTGGGACATTTAAGTCTCATAGCACTGAGGTTTACAACATTTGTCCTGTACCAATTTTTACATTAGTAAGGAGGGCTTAGAATCAATGTATGAAACATTATCACGCTTAGTGATAAATCGCGGCTGCATCCGACTTGTAGTTGAAGTACTCGCATTTGCCTGGACGTTTGACCAGGGGAGAGGAAAACTGCAGAAAACCTACTTCCCGAGTACAGCCTGTTTTCCGACCGTCAAGTTTGAATGTAGACATTCGATATGATCAAATGTACAGTCATCCTCGGTGTCTAACCTCCCGCTCGACATTAGTTAAAAGCAGTGAAAACACGACCTAGGCTTTATCACGAAAGAATACCTATCCGAGCGTTAGCCACGCTTGAAATACCTTAACGTCCGCGATTAAGCCCGAGTTGAGATTCACCACGCAGCTACTGTCGTCGGTTAAGCATCAGATATATAATTATTTGAATGAAATTAACATTTATCAACAAAATCTTCATATAATTAGAAATATTTTAAACTATATAATGCAAGATTATACTTAAAACTCTAATTATTTTTAATTTACATATTAATATTATCAAGTAAAATCGAATTGCCAGTAAACATAAATTTATTATAGTGGCCTTGTGAGACTCGCCCATGTAACATTTGCTTGTCTGATTGAGTGTAAAATAGTTAAATATGTATTACACAGTAGCTGTTTTTCACTATTTTTCAATCCATCAGACGTATTGAGTTCCAACCATCATTCGTCTTATCAGAAAACAAATTGCGAAATAATTTTTTTAAATATCATTTTCGTCCGCCGCGACTTGAACTTGGAGCATGAGGGTCGTACCATGAAGTTGCAGCATAAGAGTCGTGACCATAACGTTGTTGTGCCATATGATTCCTTAGCTTACGGAAAAAATCTTCATTCCTTAAATACTCCCAAGGCGCTCCGGTTACATGAACTTTAACACCCGCGCGAGAATAGGAGGGATCATGTGTACCAATCGTGATTCTGTCATCATGATCTCCGTTGACTGCAAAAATATAACCGTCTTTATCTACTAAACGTTTACCAGTAGGAATATAGATACGGTCATCAAGACGAAATTTAAAATAGGCCTCCATCATTTCCTCAAATTCTTCTGGGGATATTTCTTCAGGCTGTCCGTTTGCGTGAATTTTTACAAAAGTTTTACCGTCCTTAATTGGATGCCTAACACCCTGATTATCTATAGCTCCAATCTGACACTCTTTCCATGTTACATAATGTAAATTTTCGCCTCTAGGAAATACGGGTGCAGCAGAACTTAATTCTGTAAAAAGACAATAAACATATGTAAATTTGAATTTGAAATATTAATTTTTTACATTGTTTGACAGACACATGATATTTGATTGAACATATTGCTATACAATTTTAACAATCTATCGGAAGCGAGGTGTTAATTACTCCTGAAATCTGGTGTTCACTCTCTCTCTCTCAATCTTATGCAATCGCATGCAATCCCATACAATCATTTACAATCCCTTATAATCTAATGCAATCCCTCACTGAAAAAATGGTTATTTGGGCCAACTATTTAGTTTGTAGTATATGGTACGACCATTTTATTAGTTGGGACAACCATTTTCATAGTTGCTGGTACTAATTGAATAATCACTGCAACTCACGAAATTGTTGTACCAACTAATAAAATAGCAGTGCCAAAACTTACTAACTTATAGTTGGCCCAACTAACAATTTTTTACAGTACTTATAATCCCATGCAATATCGACGCAATCCCATGCAATCCCAGGAAATCCTATATGCAATCTTTTTCAATCCCTCGTAATATCCCCCCATAGGAACAAATATTTTAGAAAAATTCTGTACAGGTCTATAGTGATTGTATTGTAATTTTTTCGCGATTCCACAAATTTGAACAAATTTCAAAAAATTTGAAGGAATACCAGAACATTTTCAAACATTTTAAGCGATTTCGTAAAATTTTATAATAATTTCACGAGATTTCATCGGTTTTCAAAAGATTTAAAAATATTAAGAAATTTTTGAGGTGTTTAAAGATTTCCGGGCTTTTTAAGATAGTACAAAGGAATTCAAGAGATTTATAATTACATTAATTGATTATTACGATTTAAACAAAATTCATCGGATTCCAAAAAATGTCAAAAGATTTCAAGAAATTTCACAAAATTTAAAGGATTTTATTGAATCTCGAAGGATTTCAAAGGATCTCAAAGATTTCTAGGGATTTGAATTTTTTACATTCTCATCAGAGAAGGTATTAGATTTGTGTAAGATTTGACCGCCCCCCGCTCCGTTTTTGTCAAATGTCCACGTTTTGAGACCCTCTGAACCCGAAAAACAGGTTTTTACGATTGTGTCTGTCTGTATGTATATCTGTATGTATGTCTTCTTTCTGTATGCATGCCTGTGAGCACGATACTTTTGAAAAAATTAATCTATTAGATTGGCCGTTGGTACACTCTTTGAGTGTTGAAAACTGTAGGTCAAGTTCGTTAGCCAGCTATTTTGGATAAAAAGTCAAAAAGTTAGAGCATTTTCAAAATTTTTGAGACCACTTTTTTGCAAGATTTAGAAATTGTATGTACGGCTGTTCATAGTACGCAAGAAGGCAAACAATTCATCTCAATGCCTTTTCTTTTACAGAAAAAAAATTACCAAAGTTTCAGCACTTACAAAATTAAAAAAAAAAAAAAAAACGAAAATGAAAATTTTAAGCCAAACAACGCACGATATGAAAAAAAGTTAGCAAGAGAAAAACGTTGATTTTTAAACACCCTACAAGATTGTCATTACGACTTTTTGAATTTTCTTGGAAAATAAAAAATTTAAATTTTCTTGAAAAATCAAAAATTTAAATTTTGATCGCACAAAAAAATAATTATCATTGCCCTGCAGCAGGAAAAGAATATTTTCAATGCATTTTTGGACGAGCCTACTTCGTACGCTTTTTGGCACCTCGGATTATTTTTGATAAAAAAAGTACTGGTGAATTTCATGATTCCTTTTTGAGTATGAAGAGTAAGGTTAAATAGATTGTGTGAATAATTCTTGTTTTTCGCTTTTGAAGCAATTACTTGCAAATGCACGAGGTTGGTCGCAGAGACGTATCTTATTTACATGTTTCACAGTATTGCCTTCCTATTATTTCGATAAAGCTGAAAATATTCTAAACACGAGTTTTTTTTTATCAAACTTTTCTATCTGTGACGTTTTCCATTTCTATAGCTTTTTTAAATTAATATATAGAACACTAAATAAATGCGTATATTGTCACAAAGCAATTAGGGACCGTACCTAAATTACGAACAGCTCAAGAGGGGGGGGGGGGGTGTTACGATTTGTTACGCTGGAGGAGGGTGTCCTTAATTCATGTACGTAATTTTTTGAAATACGCCAACAACAATTTTATAAAATGTTTGGGAATTTTTTTGATCAGGTATAATTCAGGAATTCAGAAAAAATCTTGCAAAAGTCAGAGAATTTCCATAATTTTAAATAACTGTCAAGAAGAAGAAATTTGAAATTTTTCAATTTTAATTTCAAATTGTTTCATTCCATTCATAACAGATTCTAGGTTAAAAATGTTAGACGTTTAAGATTCTCGTCTTTAAATGTTAATGTTCAGGGAAAATGAAAAATCGTCTTTTTGGTTTGTCTTTTGCATTAAAAATTTAATTATCTTCGTAGCCAATTTAATTTTTGATTGTAATTCACATTTTTATGTCAAAAAGGCAACTGAAATGTTTTTTGGATGAAAATTCGACTATTTTCTTGAAGAAAATTGTTTTTAATTTGAAAATTCATCTATTTTAGAAGAAATTTCATCTTTTTTGGATAAAAATAAAACTGCTCGGTTGAAAATTCCACAATTTTGTTAAAAAATCATCCTTTTTCATCGAAAATTCATCAATTTCGTAGAAAATTTACTTCCTGCTCAAAATTCATATTTTGGTGTTAAAACGCCAACCGAAGTATTTTTCGGATAAAAATTGAACAATTTTCTTTAAATTTATGTTTCCGATTTAAAAATTCATCTGTTGTGGTAAATATTTGATCTCTCTTGGATAAAATGCAACTGTTGGGTTGAGAATTAATGTTCCATGCTTGAGAATTCAACTATTTTGTTTGACATATTTTTTTTCCAAGTAATTTTCATTGTTAGGAAATCATTTATTTGTTGAAGATTCAATTTTTTTAGTTTCAAATTCATCTCTTTCGTTGAAATATTAACTATTTTGTTGAAAACTGATCTTTTTCAATTGAAAATTCAACTGCATAAAAAGAAGAAATTTACTTGCAAATATTATAAAATATATAAAAAGGAAGTTTATTTACTTAAGGCTGTATCGGCCTTAAGGAACACATTCTCATTACAATACCCACACACTTTTTTGAAGTCCAAAGAAAAACGCCTGATTGCTTAAGAAACAGTTTTGGTTTAACTTACTGAAAATGCTACCAAAAATTTGAAAATTCCGTTTCTGGTCAAACAGTGTTTGTTTTATTCATAGGAAACTATAATAAAATTTGTTACATAAAACCAATACATACTCATTCGGATGAGAATGTAAAATTTTTTATTTTTTTTTATTTTGTAATTTCATTTTTCACGATTAAAATAAAAACTACACGTCCTATAAAAAAATAATTAACAACAAATTTGTAGATCTTCCTTAGATGGGTAATTTTTGTCTAATCATCTTTTTTCCTATCTTGCATAGTCTGAAAGCAAAATGGAATTTTTTTATTTTATTTTTTATATGTTTCATTGGGTCAAAATTTGAATTTTGGATTTTTCAAAAAATTCAAAAAGTTGTTATGATAATCTCGTAGGGTTTGCAAAAATCAATGTTTTTATTTTCTTGACTTTTTTTCATATCGGGCGTTGTTTGACTTAAAATGTTCATTTCCGTTAGTTTTTTTGGATTTTGAAAATGTTATAACTCTGATAGTTTTATTTTTTTCGAAAAACGTCGTAGGGATAAATTGTTCAGATTTCTGAGTACAACGAATTACCGTACATAGAATTTTGAAGTTTTGCCACCAAATGATTTCAAAAATTTTGAAAATGCTCTACCTTTTTGAATTTTTATCAAAAATAGCTGGTTAACGAAATTGTCATTTTCTTCTAGGGCTTCAAAAATGAATCAAAGCTCAATCCAATCTGATCATTTTTTCGAAAGTTATCGTGCCTACAGACGGACAGACTACAGACAGATTACGGACAGACTACAGACAGACGATGTTTTTCTAGCTCAGGGGGTCTCAAAACGTGGAGATTTGATGAAAACCGCCTAAGTCAAATTTTACATAAAACCAATACCTACTCATTTGGATGAGAATGTAAAACAAATTTTTCAACAAAAAATAAAATAGTTAAATTTCCAATTGAAAAATTAATTTTAAATAAAAAAACAAATTTTTACCCAAATAAATAAATTTTCAAGTAAAAGATCAATTTTAAACTAAGAGGATTAATTTTCTACCGTAAAAGATTAATTTTCCACAAAATACAGGACTTTTTAACCAAATAGTCGAATTCTCAAATGATGAAATATCAATTTAAAAAATCTGCCCACTGCGCGAGCAGTGTTGGTTCTCGCGCTTCGCGTTCGATAATGTATAACTTTCCTCGCGCTAAGCGCTCGGTCTTTGTAATCCCCTCGCATTTGTGCGCAGGCCTTTTAAAATTAAAGGTCAAGGCATCGACAGCTGTAATTTAGTGATTGTGAATTCTCTTTTGTTAAAGCTCCTTCGGCTTTAACGAACACATTCTCATCACGTATCTCGTGCTTCGCACTCGATTTTGTCGAAAGGTGAACTTTTCTACATTATGTTCAACTCTATTATATCAAATGTATAATTATTATATTTATTTCTGTACCACGCTTTGGGGCTGCTTATCCAGATGTTACAAAATGAAGTACAAATTTTATTTTTCATGATTACTTTATTATTTGCAAATTGTTATCAAACCTTTTATTGCAACTTGTGTCGTTTTTCCATAAATTTAATTTGTTTATTTTCAATGTTATTTCTTACGATCACAACTAAAAATACGCATCCTGTAAGTGAAAGAATCTTTTTTCTGAGTGCATTCAGTATTTATATTAATAATTCTATATGTTTTAGTTACTTTAATATTTTTTAAACCAGAATTTCATGAAAAATTTTATTGTTTATCCATAACTTGGTATTTCAATAATGAAATTGTAATATTTGAGCATAAAATTTGATAAAACAGAAGCACATTTTATCCCTTTCATTAGGGAGCGCCCCTAAATCTAAAACTATTTGTACAGGTATCTACAAATAAATTCGATAAATTACAACGTTGTTCTTCTTCGACTTTTCAAATTAAGACGTGCGCATGAAAAAGCTATGAATTGGAGAATGAATAAAAAACTTTATAAATGTTCAAAATTATATAATATCATTTAAGCTAGAAACATTAATGTATACCTTAAAATTTGTTACATTCTCGTCCTAATGAGAAGGTATTGGTATTATGTAAAATTTAACTTAGTCGGTTTTCATCAAATCTTCACATTTTGAGACACCCTGAGTCAGAAAAAACGATTTTTACGAATGTGTCTGTCCATCTGTCTGTCTGTAGTATGTAGTATCGGGTAGGCACGATAACTTTCGAAAGATTATTCAGATTGGATTGTGTTTGGCACACTTTTTTAAGGCCTAAAAAGAAAGAACGAGTTCGTTAACCAGCTATTTTAGATAAAAATTCAAAAAGAGCATTTTCAAAATTGTTGAGACCATTTTTTTCAAGATTTAAAAATTCTATGTACATCTATTAATAGTAATCGGAAACTCGAACAATTTATCTTTATGACTTTTTCCGATAAAAAGATAATTATCACAGTTATAACATTTTCATAATCCAAAAAAAAAAAAAAAAAACGAAAATGAACATTTTAAGCCAAACAGCGCACGATATGAAAAAAAAACTCAGAAGAAGAAAAACGTTTCTTTTTGGAAGCTCTATAAGATAATCATAACAAATTTCTGAATTTTTTTCGAAAAATCGAAAATTCCATTTTTGATCGCACAAAAAATAATGAAAAATCATACATTCTATTTTGCGGTCGAACTATGCAATATACGAAAAAAATGAATCAACCGAAATTGTGCATTCAGAAAAGATCGACAAATTTGTTATCAATCACTTTTTTATAGGACACGTAGTTTTTGTTTTATTCGTAAAAAACATTGAGAATAAAAAAATTCAATTTTTGGACAAACGACACCATCTACGAACAAAAATAATACAGCAAAAGTTATTCACACAAAAAAGAGCTAAAAATTTGTTTTTGATTATTTTTTGATAGGATGAGTAGTTTTTGTTTTATTCGTAAAAACAACATTTAAAATAAAAAAAACGACAAACGACTCAAGCTATAAAAAAAGGAATAGACAAAAGTTGCTCTTTCAAATAAGAGTAAGAACTCATCTGAATTTGTCATCAATAATTTTTTGATAGGACGAATAGATTTTTTTTTAATCGTAAAAAATATGATTAAAAAGAAATTTAATTTTTGGAAAAACGAGACAAGAGACGAAAAAATGAAAAGACAAAAGTTGTTCTACCAAAAAATATCTACAAAATTCTTATAAACTCTTGTTAAAAAAATATATTAATAATGAAAAAATCATCTTTACGGGAAAAGGACACAAGCTATAATGACATTTTATTTAACAACATTTTTCGCCTAAATTATATCTAAAAATTTGCTCAGAACCACCTTACGCTAAAGAAAATTTCTCTGGATCAAAGAAAAATATTCATTGACTCTAAGTGAAAGAGAAGTTTCTTTGATTTTAACACATTTCTTTTGATGCAAAGAAACGTTTTTTGTTTAAAGAAATTTTTTTTATTCCAATGAAGAATTTTATTTAGTTTAAAATGATTTTTTTCAATTTGAAGTTATTTTTCGGAACGGGAATTATGAGATAATGCGTATGAAACAGCAGTTTTGGATCAGACTCGATTGATCTATTTCAAAAATTTTTTCTCGCTTCCAAGATCCGAAATCAGAAGCTAAAGGTGAATGGACTATTTCTAGAAAAATGCATATTTTAACATGCTTTTCCTTCTTTAGCGCTAATGTTGTCAACTTTAAAAATAATAATTAATATACTTCAATATTCTATAATCCTTCAAATGTATTAAAAGTTTCTACTTTGAAAAAAAAATTTGTTTTCTGTGACAGCTATAAATATTTTTGAACTAATTAGAAAAATCATACAGTTTTACGCAATGCACAAGATAAGATATCGCACGTGTTTTTTGACGCCTGTTTTTCATGATTCCAATGTCATGCACTTGAACTACTTTTTTGATTCGAGATATAAGAAATTCTGTTTCGAGAAAATCAGGATGTAACCGAGAACATAACAGCACTATCCAAATGTTTCAATTCAAAAATTTCTAGTTTTCTTCAAAGTATCGCATTTTTTTGGATATAGCGTTGATCTAAAAATATTTTAAGATTTTGTGTAGAACTATTCAGGCAGTGGGGGGGGGGGGGTTTGAAATACCTAAAAATTTTGAAAAACTATTTTTCAACATTTTTAAAGCATCCAAATTTTTTAACTTTCATGTTTTTGATTTTTTAAACTGTATTTTTGTAGAACTCGAGAACTCTTTTGGAACTAAAGAATTCTGCAGAGAAAATCGAATTTATGAAAAGTGAGGGATGGCTATTTTTTGAAAATATATTTATTCTCAAACCTGAGGAAGCTGGAGTAAAATTTTATACGCATCGAATTTCGTTATTTAAAGGAAAGCTTCTGTTAGGGACCGTACTTAAATTACGTAACAGCTCAAGAGGGGGGAGGTGGGGTCGAGATATTTTGTATAATATGAATTCTTACAGACAGGGGGGGGGGTCCTTAATTCATGTACGTAATTTTTGGATTTTCGCAAATGAAATAACTCGCAGTAACTGTACAGAATATGAATTCAACTTTACGCGCCAAAGAAACCTGGTGAGTGAAAAACGAACCTAGCCAACAAAAATTTTATAAAAAGTTTGGTGATTTTTTTGATCAGGTAAAAGTCAGGGATTTAGAGAAAATCTTGCAAAAGTCAGAGAATTTCCATGATTTTAAATAACTGTCAAGAAGAACAAAGGACCCCGCACCGAATGTACAGAAAAAAGCCTTATGATAAAAAATTCTAAAAAAAAATTTTTCTTGTATTTTCGAAACTGCAAACTAAAAATTCGAAAGAAAAATTTCAGGAAGATGGACAGTTTTTAGACAAACACTTGTCCAAAGTTTCGA